>BSBK01005528.1:0-412500 GCA_027943335.1 Chamaecyparis obtusa | reverse complement strand
TATTATAATCCCATAAGAAAAAGATATAGTTGAAAATAGAAATCTCAACAAACATTATTGATAGTCTTGTTAGGATTTTAATGGAGGGTTCAAAGTGAGCTGCATGATGGATGAATAATTTATGTTGGTTGTGTGAGAGAGCGAGAAAGATGATTTTATCATGAAGTTAGGTATAAACAATATGATACCAAGGGGGATTAGGACCAAAAATATCATATACCATTTTAGATAATGAGACATCATGAAGTGGGGGGTAAGTGCACCAAGATGGTGGACAGTTTAGTGCCCACGTCCAAAAAAACTAAAATTTTGCATAACCCGTGTGGGTTCCATAAAATTCAAAATCGTGTTAGGCTTGGTTTTACCAAGCCTAGAAAAAATTATTAAAAAAGAAAAAAGATCTTCAAAACTCGTACGGGTTTTGAGGAACATCATATTCCCCTAAACCCACGGTGTTGGACTATTTCCAATGCCAAAAATGGAGGAATAGTTTAGTGGGGTAGCAAATTTTCATCAAAACCCGAGTGTGTTTTTCTTCCATTTGTATTTTTCATCAATTTGCAACAATCACACCACATTAGAAAGGTAAGACTTTAGTATTTTGATTATTTTTGTTTGTATTTTAATTGAAGTAGGGTTTTTTAATTGATTTATATTTATTTTTTAATTTTGATGTTACATTCTACAAAGAATTCCTAAAACGAAAAAGAAAACAAAGACCTCATGCACAAGCAGCATAAGAAAACCCCGAAAACATTGAACATGATCAACAACCACAACCACAAAATCCTCCTCCACAACCTCAAAATAATTCTCCTCAAGAGCCATTGCCACCCATAAACCCTCCACGTCCTCCAATAGATCATGTAGATGCCACACAAGATGATCTCATCAAACACCTTACACATAATAGTGCCCGAATTTCTATATTGGTCAATAGGTTGAGGTCCTCTAGTCTTGACTAGGTCCACTCAACCCTTGCCTTGATGCTAGAAAGAATGGCCAATAGTGCAAATGAGGTTTCTAGGGAGGTTACCAAATGGGGTTCATGGAAGGATAGATGTCGAGCATTTTATTTGGATGGGTTGTCATATGATGAAGTGAAAAAGAAGGCCATACTTAAAAGTGACGTATGTTCATTTTTCACCATGTTGGCTCTTGGTTTAGCAAGATTTTAACTACCTTAGAAATGCATAGATGTACCTATGGGTTAGCTTACTTCCCACAATCAGTACACTCACACAAGAACAAGGACCAATTGACAAAGAACTAAGGCTTTCTACACTTTGAACTCTGCAAAATTCAGGCGGGTTTACCTAGGATTAAGATCATTCACTTTTTAACTTTTCCACTAATCCTTAAAAAGCAGATGGATGCCCATAATAATTTTGTTACTTATGACATAAAGAGATAGGATGTGAAGCTAGACACACTACCAAATTATTCACAAATAAAGTAGGGGCTTTTTATATTAAAAGTCCACAACTTGACTTAAGATTTGGAATTTGATGTTTTAAATGGCAGAACTGGTAGACAAGAAAGAACATCTATTTGAAAAAATGTTTGTGATCAGTTCCTTATCCATTTGGAATATTCAGAACAAATCCTCACTATAATTTTGATTCATATCATTCATCTTTCAAATCAAAATCAGATTATACTCAAAACCTCATTACTTACAATAATCCTCCGTAGTACCCTGCAATTATATCAAGTTACACCAAGCATTTACTTAACTTCATGAGTTAATAGCAAATCATATCAGGATATACAAAACCAAATCTGCAACTATGGACTTGAGCTCTTTTTTTACAAGACATAGAAAATTACAAACCACTAAAGTAGGAGACAAGATTTAAAGAAATTCCTATAATCTTTGTATTAGCTACCATAGTGATGGACTGAACACAAAATACTCGACACATGAATAAGAAACTATATGCTTCATTAAGATCTCTGTAAACAGAAAGATTGCAAACCTCTTCTATCAAGTTCTTGACTGAAAACCAATAGAACCTTCTATTATCTAGTTTTGCAGGCAAGTCATTCCATAAAATAAAAAAAGGCACAACTCAGAAGAGACCAGTTGTTTAACTTGGGAAAAGACCACCCCACAAAATGACCTTGGGAGTCCTTTTATAAGAATGAGGATTGCAACAAGCTTAGGGTCATTTAGGGCAAAATTAGGGCAACACTGCCAACCATCACAACATGAAATCAGGAAATGAGTTATTGCAAAAGTGACAAAAAGAAAAACCCTAAGAAAATAAAAAAATATCAGAAACAAATATGATATACAATACATTTGAAACCCTAGTAGCTGAACTAGAAAATTAGGGCATGATTCTTTGAATCCCTGCAGAAAACACATCTTCACAAAATATCTCATCTACCACCATGTGCCAGGGACTTGAATTATTGACCATTTGTCCCAGATCATAACTACTCCAACCAAAAGGAAAAACCCTTTGCAAAATATCAAACCCATGGCAGCAACAAAATAAAATCTAATCATATCAGGTCCAACCACCACAGAATCTAATCGATTCTCAACTGAAAATTTGTCATATATATATTGGGAATAATAGAATCTAATTTGATTTAGTATTTTTGGCTTACTGACTTCCCTTTGCTGAAAAATCATGTCTACAAATTTAAAATTTCAAAAAAATTTACCGACAACAGATAATCATCAAGTTTAAAACATGGGTGTAAATCTTATATCTTTCCCAACACATCGTGTGGCTTACGAAAATTAACCCACAATGGTTAATTAAAATATTTTTATCGGTCATGTTGTCTTCCTTGGTGACCAATCAAAAGAAAGCACATCATCATTACCAAGCACCGAGGACCTACCTTTTACTTTTCTCATCAAACTAGACACATGGTGACAAGGTGTGATCCCATGATCACTATGTATCTTGCATCTTTTAATCAAGGCATCACGCCAACTGTTAGATTAAAAAGATCTATCATATCTTTAAAACATCCTTCCGCACAGGGAGATGACATCACCGAAGACACATGGGGACATGGCGTGATCCCGCGATCACTAACCCTTGAGCAATTTCTCATTGAGGCATTACGCCTGCCGTTAGATCAACAAGATCTGACCATGATTTACTTTCCTTCAAACTGGCAATGATGACATCACACAAGATAGGTGTCACCTAGTCACGATCTTGCAAAGAATATCTTCTGTGTAGCTTTTCATAGCGGTAAAGCGCCAACCATTGGATCATCCTTGATCTGAGTGTCCTTTAACATGTCTTAAGCCTTGACCAAGGTCCCACTAACCACTAGGTGTCACACAGGCGTGATCTCGTGAAGGGTAATCTCATCACAAATTTTTATTGCTGGATCACACACACTGTAGGATTAAAATAGATCTAACAAGGTTTAACACATGGTGGACCTAGGAAAATAAAACATTTTTCAGGACTTAAAACTTAGGAAATATTAAACTGGGCCCGCTAGGTAAAGACTTAAGGAACTTGGCCCCGCCCAATGGTAACTTAAAACATGTGCTAAAAGGCAACTTAAGTGATAGAAAAAGGCAATGAAGAAATAGAAACGAATAGGGTTTTATGACTTAGACAAATTTATTTGAAATAAACCTTATTTCTTCATACCCTAGGTAATTTTCAAAGGATTTTGGATTTTAACAAGAAAATTGACCATCAGTGGCTCTATTTGGGGATGTATGCCTCCTGCAGGCATAGCAAGATCTTAAGATTTCTACGAGAGTAGACCACACACTTGATAAAAACTACGGGGAACTTCACAAAAATTGGAAGACCAGAATAGGAAAAATAGGAAGGGAAACACATAACTTGAAAGGGAATAATTACAAACTTTTACAGAAAAAAAAAAAAAAAAAAACTTTAATTGGTGGCCTCGAGCCTCCAAAGAAAGAAAAACCAAAACCTTCCTTTGTCAAAAACTTGATTTTCATTTACATATGTGACCAACCACCTAAAAATATCATAACAAAATTATTGCCTACATATATGAACCCTCTTGGGTTGAAACGTAACTCTATATTTGTAACTGCCCATATTCTTCTAGTCACAACCACTATCATACCCATACTCCAAAAATTATGGAACATTATTCACTTCTTCTTTAAGAGGACTTGGAATACAAAATTTATCTAGTAATGCATCAAGGTACAATATGAAATAATCAACATGCATTACAAAAAAATCACTTGGTTGAGAAGGAACTAGACCTTCAGATTTATCTACATGAGATGATTCAACCACTGAGTAACCTGGTTCCTCGATGATGTCTTCATAAAATGGATTTTGAACCAAGTGTAAGACTTTTTCATAAACATTACGATACAAGGACAACTGATCAACATCATTATTTTTATCAAACAAATCATTGTCCCCATCATTGGTGACATTGCCCTCAATAATGTCACAATCCTCTTTACCAAAGGAAGAAGAAAAATAACTTGAACAAAAAATATGTTCATCGTGCTGTAATCTTCATGACAAGACAACACACTATCATGGTCTTCATTTTCCTCTCCTGCAAAATCACTACATGAGGGGAACTCTTGCAAACATGAATCAAAATCAATAGGATCTTGAACAGTAGCATCATCACTATCAAATTGATGTCAGGGAGAATCCATAGATAGAAGATCCCTTGGGACTTCAAATTGTAACTTATCCTACAAAATTTCTACCATCAAAAAGGCCAGAGGGAGTGTCTTAGGCCCTCTTTCTATCAATATGGATCTCATCTGGCCAATGAAAACACACCAATAGAGCATAGCACAATGCTCCGCACTAGGCTTATATTTTTTTGGAACATCAAACAATGTTTTTATAAATCTGTAATTTATAGAAGAGACCAACTCACATTCTTCTAGTTTGATGTCCAATAATCTTCCGAGTGCCACAGCTGGACTGGTTTTATCATCAAATAATTTTATGAATGATGCACATAACTTGGCCTAAGAGGAGATTGAACTTGTCGGTAGGAAAAGAAACCACTCCCTTGCATTCTGTGAAAGAGACTGCACAAGCAACCTCATGGAAACATCCTCATGTTCAACATCCAACTTCATAAAAATATCCATGAGATCATCTGAATGTTGTCTTGCTGAAACTAATCCATCAATGCTAAATATTGGCAAGCATTTCCTAACCTCAGTAGGAATAATATTGGGGGAACCCTCAATATTATCAAAACAAAAGGGCATGTACTCCTCCATAGAGAAAAAACTACAAGAACTTGTCATGGGTTATCTATTCTATGAAAACATGTTTGACAGCTTCTCAAACATGTTCATGGAAATCACACCCTTCACAAAATTTTCAGATTTTACAACTTGTAGAAAGAGCACACCCTCTATCCAAATACAAACACACTTCAAGACCTCAAAAGCATGAGGCTTAAAACATATATCAGAATTATGCAACAACCATTCCCCTACTTTAGTGTTGAAATCACTCAATTGAGAACAAAATCTTTTTACAACTGATTTTCATGAAAAGTTACATGAAGATCAAAATACCTAGAATTGTTGTGAAAGAACCTCAACCCATCGGATGGAAAACCTTGATGGATCTAGAGCTTGCTTCACTGAAATCTTTGTAGAGTCACCACCTCTCTGAAGAGGGCATATATTCTAACTGCTGAAAACTTTCTCTATATCCTCTTCCCATCAACACAAAACTTCATCAAGGACTTAAAACATATCAGAACTACACATTTATCATATCTTTTGTTTAATCATGCACTGACTGAACTAAGAACCTCATATTCGCCATGCACACATTGTGAGATGATGTAAAATCTTTTTTGAAAATAGGCAACTTATAACCAATTCCAAACTGGGTTTTCAATGATCACAACTGGATTAGATAGATAAGAAGGCCATGAGTCCAACTCCACTTGAAACCTGTGTTATCTAACTTCATTAACTTATTCCCAGTGTAATCACCACTCTATTGGATGACTGGGATGGGTTAAATCAATCTAGGTAAAATGATTTTGACAATATGAAATACTAGAGATTCTCAAAAGGTTTTAATACTTTTTTGTGTTTCTCCCCAGTAGACATGCCATTTTGTTGGTGACTCAGATGGGCTGACTTGACTAGCTAATTTCAAAAAAAGTATATCATTTCCCCAACGGAGTCATCATTTTGTTGGCTCTTGGTTTAGAATGATTTTAACTACCTTAGAAATGCAAAGATGCACCTATGGGTTAGCTTACTTCCCATAATGAGTACACTCACACAAAAATAAGGACCAATTGACAAAGCACTAAGGATTTATACACTTTGAACTCTGCAGAATTCAGGCTGGTTTACCTAGGATTAGGATCATTCACTTTTCAACTTTTCTAGTAATCCTTAAAAAGAAGATGGATGCCCATAATACTTTTGTTACTTATGACATAAAGAGATAGGATGTGAATCTAGACACACTACCAAATTATTCACAAATAAAGAAAGGGTTTTTTCTATTAATTCCACAACTTAACTTAAGATTTAGAATTTGATGTTTTAAATGGTAGAGCTGGTAGACAAGAAAGAACATCTATTTGACAAAAAATTTGTAATCAGTGCCTTATCCATTGGGCATATTCGGAACAAATCCTCACTGTAATTTTGATTTATATCATTCACCTTGCAAATCAAAATCATATTATACTCAAAACCTTATTACTTACAACAATCCTCCGTAGAACCTTGCAATTCTATCAAGTTACACCAAGCATTTACTTAACTTCATGAGTTAATAGAAAAGCATATCAGGACATACAGAACCAAATTTGCAACTATGAACTTGAGATCTTTGTTCACAAGACATAGAAAATTACAAACCACTAAAGTAGGAGACAAGATTTAAAGCAATTCTTGTAATCTTTGTATTAGTTACCATGGAACTGATACAAATAGTGATGGACTGAACACAAAATACTCCACACATGAATAAGAAACTATATGCTTCATTAAGATCTTTGTAAACATAAAGATTACATACCTCTTTTGTCAAGTTCTTGACTGAAAACCAATAGAACTTTCTTTAACCCGGGAAGAGACCAGTTCTTTAACCTGGGAAAAGACCACCCCACCAAATGACCTTGGGAATCCTTTTATAAGAACAAGGATTGCAACAAGCTTAGGGTCATTTAAGGAAAAATTAGAGCAATGCTGCCAACCACCGCAACATGAAATCAAGAAATGAGTTATTGCAAAAGTGACAAAAATAAAAACCCTAAGACAATTAGAAAATATCATAAACAAATTTGATATACAATACATTTGAAACCCTAGCAGTCGAACTGCAAACTTAGGGGAAAATTCTTTGAATTCCTATGGAAAATACATCTTCACAAAATATCTCATTTGCCACCATGTACTAGGGACTTGAATTATTGGATATTTGTCCCAGATCATAATTTCTCCAACCAAAAGGAAAAACTCTTTGCAAAATATCAGACTCATGGTGGAAAAAAATAAAATCTAATCATATCCAATCCAACCACCATGGAATCCAATCAATTCTCAACTGCAAACCCATCATATATATCCTAGGAACAATGTGATCTGATTTGATTTAGTATTTTTCGCTTAGCGACTTCCCTTTGCTAAAAAATATTGTCTACAAATTTAAAAATTTAAAAAGTTTGACTGACAACAGATAATCATCAAGTTTAAAACATGGTCGTCGATATGATATCTTTCCCTACACATCGTGTGGCTTACAAAAATTAACCCACAATGGTTAATTAAAATATTTTTATCAACCACATCGCCTTCCTCAGAGACCAATCAAAAGAAAGCGCGTCATCATTACCAGGCACCGAGGACCCACCTTTTACTTTTCTCATGAGACTAGACACATGGCAACAAGGTGTGATCCCGCAATCACTATGTATCTTACATCTTTCAAGCAAGGCATCACGCCAACCGTTAGATCAAAGAGATTTGTCCTATCTTTAACATCCTTAATCCTGGGGAGATGACATCACCGAAGACACGTGGTGACAGCGCATGATCATGCGATCACTAATCTCAAGAAATTTCTCATTGAGGTATTATGTCTTCCATCATATCAATAAGATATGACCATGATTTACTTTTCTTTAGACCGATGATGATGATGTCACAAAAGACAGGTGTCGCCTACTCATGATCCTGCAAAGAATTTCCTTCATGCATCTTTTCATAGCGATAATGCACCGATCGTTGGATTATCATTGATATGACTATCCTTTAACATGATGTAAGCCTCGACTAGGGTCCCACTAACTGTCAGGTGTCACATGGGTGTGATCCCACGAAGGGAAATCTCCTCACAACTTTTTATTGCAAGATCAGACACACCATAGGATTAAAATAGATTTGACAATGTTTAACAGATGGCGGACCTATAAAAATAAAACATTTGTCAGGACTTAAAACTTAGGAAATATTAAACCAGGCCTGCTAGGTAAAGACTTAAGGAATTTGGCCCCGCTTGATAGTAACTTGAAACATGTGCTAAAAGGTGACTTAAGTGATAGAAAAAGGTAATGAAGAAATAGAAATAAATAGGGTTTTATGACTTAGACAAATTTATTTGAAACCCTTGGCAAGGATAAACCTTATTTCTTCATACCCTAGGCAATTTTCAAAGGATTTTGGATTTTAACAAGAAAATTGACCATCACACCGATCCTAGTAATAGTAACACCCTAGAACAAAATACGACTTGGTTTCCTATACATTGGTGTGTTCACAATAGGATGCAAGAATCTTTTTGGGATAGGTGGTATATGGTCTTTGACCAAGCACCTAGTAATAATTGGGAGGTACCTCTATATTTTTTGAGAAAGCTATATTGTCAGTTTATCCTCGATGAGAAGCCAAATTACTTTGACATGTGGTAGTTCTAGGGTAGAGAGAGAGTCTCTACACAGGATAGACCTGGGGCTCGTTGGGTGGTACAACCACATGAACATAGGAGGCCTCTATCTAAAGAAGCCATGGTTCATGTTGTGGTCCCAATAGTTGTGAAGGAGTCTATAGATTTACAAACTCTTCATGCAGCCACATCATTTACTGGTGTCGTTATTGAGCATGGCACACAGTTTATCAGAGCAGAGGGTGGATCAGCATCTATGCCACCTCCATCATCATCAGATGCGCCATTTTGACTAGCCCAACCCATTGAGCATATGTGCCCCAATTCTCAGGGTATATGTGTTGGGGTAGATACTGACGTGAATGAGGATGGTTCAACATCTCATTTATGTACACATTGTGAGGTGAAATTGTCTGACCATATTAAGTGCTAGTTGTATCTTATACCTCTTTCCCTTAAACTGTCATAGAAAACTTTAAAGCATCCTTGCACAAACTATGAGGAATGTGTACAATCATCACTGATATAGAAGTGATACTCTCTTATAACCTTTCTATCATCCTCTGTTCTATCATGTGTATGCATGAATACTATGTGTACAAAAATTGTAACTTGTGTAGAGTGGTAATACATAGGTTGTACTTCATTTTGAGGTTTTAGTGTATAATTCTCTACAAAATAAATGACAGAGACAATAGTAACAAGGGGAAAGTGTCCTTACACAACTTGAATTGCTCATCTAACCATCTAGCTCTATGTGTCTGACCTATGTACTCATAAACTAGTTTGTCTTGAAACATCTTCATAAAATCAGCTACGCATATATCCCTTTTCACTAACTCACACCTCTTTAATTTTTTTCCATCTTTACCATATGTGTCTGACTTGTATTTTCCAATAGAAACTAGTTCCTACCCAATTTCATGTGTGTTATCGAGATGTAAGAATCTATGCAACTTTTTCAAACCACCACATGTAGGACAAAATGCTTTCAAACACATTATCTTATAATAAATGCACCCATCATCTTGTTTATAGAGTACACTTGAAATGAAGTCTCCCAGTGACTTAGGAGGTGCTTGTAGACCACATTCCTACAAAATATTTTTAGCGTGCAAAGTACCACATATATAGTGATAAATCTCATAATACATAGAAAATTCAACATGAACCCTACAACATGTAGTACGTGCATGATTAATCTTAACATAAAATGGTTTTGTCATCTCAAAAAATATTTGACTAATTTTAATTTGAGGAAAGCTTTGAAGAAACCTTTTATAAAATTGTGTTTGTGTCGTATCTAAATAGTGTTTTAGACGTCGCTCACGATTTCTAATTCCAATTTGCCTTCTAACAACATCTCTTTGGTTGGGTGAAACCCTTGTGTTTTCATGCCAATATTTCTCAATTAATGTTCTTAGTGCATCAACAACAACCTTGTCCTTGCATGAGAGTCTACCCGAGAATGCCCAAAGAGAATTATTGTTAGGATCCTCAATTTTCTCTCGCCTATCTAAAGCATGGTGTAATGCGGTTCTACTTATCCTGAATGACTTTCTTATTTTTCTTATTAACCAAGATTTTTTCATTTCCTTTCCCATTATGGTTGATGTGAGGACACGACGAGTAACATTAGCATTTTTAGAGCGTGATTTCGAACCAATGGATTGGTATGCATCAAAAATATTTCTCACAATGGTTCTTTCACTATTATATTCAAATGTTCTTAACCCCAAAATTTTCTTTGTCTCTCTATATTTTAGATTTTTTATTATTTCAACAACTAATTGGCATCTTCCACTTTGATTTAAGTTTTCAAAATAGTTATTCCAAATTATTATAACCATTCTTCTACGAGTTCTTTCAGAAATTTTATCATCCATTGGCCTCACAATATTTTCATCAATGTCTATTAGAAACTTTAGTTTTCTATGAATTATTAGAGGTGTTAAGATTGGTGCATTATGTGCATTAATCACATCAAATTCAAATAGTAAATCTTTGTCAATTTCATTAACATGTGCATTCATTACATCATTTTCAAATGGTCTATGTTCATCGCATTCATTAGGTGGATTCATCACATGCATTTGAATTGGTGTATGTTGATCATTTTGATTTGGTACATTCATCATATCAATTTCAATTGTTGAATGTTCATCATTTTCATTAGGTGCATTAGATGACGTACCTTCACATAATCTCCTCTTATGCTCCCTTTGTCTTTCCTTTGTTCTCTCTTGTTGTTTAATTGTTCCTCTCTTGTTCTTTCCCATTGTTGATATTGATTGTCCTAGACATAAAATCATGAGGAAAATCCACAATCAAATAGAATAAAAATAACAAATGCGCATCATTTTATTATAATCTAAAGTAACCATGATAAAATAACTTCAAAAAGAATCCAAAATACAAGACAAATCAATCATTTCAAAGAAAAATTGACAATAAAAGAAACAAAACCTGACTATTAATGTCCCATAAAATCATGTACAATAGCAGTGGGCCTTCAAACAACTTGCACTACTAGTTTTTAGGCCGCTGGGACTCAAACATAAAGAATTCCTCATAACCCATATGGGTTATGTAAACTAATGAAAACATTCACAATTTCTCATAACCCATATGGGTTATGTAAACTTATGACAACATTCACAATCTCTCATAACCCATACGGGTTATGTAAAAATATAAATTTTACACAGAGAGAGAGAGGAAATAAGAAGAGTCATATATATATATATATATATGTGTGTGTGTGTGTGTGTGTGTGTGTGTGTGTATTGTATTACACATTTAAAAGAAATTTTTTTAATGTCTTTATAACCTGTATGGGTTATGTGAAATTGAAAATGTGGTTTTATGTCTTCATAACCCATATAGGTTATGTAGAACTTGAAATTGTGATTTTTTCTTTTCAAAACCTGAGCGGATTATTTTGTACACCATAACCCATACAAGTTATGGCTTGGTAAAAGGTTTGGAATAAGACCCTAAGGCTTGCAAGCCCATTTTCCCTCCAACTTTGTCCATTTACACTTTTTTTATTCTTTCAACATGATTTCTCAACTTCGTTGTCATCAGCTTTACAAATGATCAAGTGGGTATCTCTAAAATTACTACCACCATCTCACATGTCTTCTAAGCTTTCTGACCATATAATTTTTCCTATTTTTGGACAACATTAGCATAGTAAACTTTAATTTTCTTTACTAGTGTCTTCACAGTCCTCATAGACATATGCCTACCATTTTTTTAATAACTTTTGATCTACTTGACCAAATTCAAAAAAAATTACATATTATTGTTCTACACTAGATTCTATACACTTTTTAAAAAAAGTTTACAATTTCAATTATTTTGATGTAAGTTATGCCCAGCGCACGAACAGGTGCCAGATTTTCAGGATGCGGTCACTTCAAAAAATCATAAAAAATAAAATACTCACCAAAAAACTACAAAAAATACACAACTTATAGGTCTCACTCTTACCTATCATCCTACCAAAGGGTTTTGCAAAATACTAAATCTAATTATATAGTTTGTGAAGCGCATAGAAACAACTATGTTATGTTTTTTTGAAAAAAATTAGGAACAATTTTTTGTGCGTGAGAGGTTTGACCCTCTTACTCTTATCCATTTTTAAAAAACTTTAGTAGTTTAGAAACAAAATTCAGAGTACTACAATTCTTATTCTTTACACAACTCCTAGTTTTGAGTGCATGACCCTCAAATCTCTTTGTGAAGTTTAGGTTTCCCTAACTTTTGGCCACTTATACCCCCTTTTTGTTCATCATCTTGGTGCACTTACCCTGGGATCAATGGTTTTTTGGCAAAAACATAATACTAGATATACATATCATTGCATCTGAACAAGGGATTTAATAGTACAGTCACATGATATTTGTAGAGTTGTTATTATCTAGAGAGAAATGTGTTCAAATTATATATGCATCCTCAAAATAAGACTTTAGGAAATCAAACAATTTCTTTTAAGGGATTAGTTTTTCTTCTTTAGCCTAGAATACTTTTCATTGAGTTGTTGATCAATGAGCTAGGAGTTACCATAAACTAAAAAGTGTTGAATGTTCCACCTTATTAATAATTCTAGGCCTAAAATGAGTGTTTTATATTCAACAATATCATTGTTGAAAGGAAAGTAAGGTCACACTACGCCATAAGGAAAAAAATTATAGCCCCTAATCCATTAGTGAAAGAGCCATAAAAGTCTACTTTAGAGGATCAATTCTAGTGGTAGGTTTGGCTTTACTATTGAGCATATAGAACTCATAATTTTTTAGAATTAAAAACAGTAGATGATTATGTCTTGTAAATTTTGGTTTAGTTTATTTCATATGCTAACAAAGTTTAAGTTAGATAGTAAACAAATATTTATAATCCTTGATCATCAAGTTGAGTTCTAGAAGGGATCCAAAAGAAAATTATATCACTTAAATTTAGAGTATTGGAGGTTCTCTTAAAGTAGGTGGAATTAGCATTGGTGGATTTGAGATATACTATTTATGTGCTTAAAAGCTTGTTGATATTTCCTATTAAATACAATTTATTTCTTGAATATATGCATGAATGGGTGGAAATATTTTTTAATCTATGAAATGTACATTTTCATTTCTTATATTTTTCCTTGTAAATAAATCTATTCCCTTAAAAGCTATGAAGATTATCTTTAGGCCTAGTAGATAGACTAATAAAGGAACTTCCCCAAGGATTGCTGCTAATTAAGACTTTTCTATCCAAGTTTATATTTAGTTCCCCCTTATTCGAATTTTCTTCTACCCCTTTATGAGAAAATATTTATTGTTTAGCTCCATATGGCGAAGTTCCAATGAAGGTAGGGACCTCAAAGAAAGACCTAAACACCCAATTGGACATTATGAATGGGCTATTTTTTTAGAATGAGTTCAAATGAATAGGGAGTTAAAAGGATTGTAACTCAAGATGGAAAAGGAGAAAATGGAGGACAAGATGAGCTAGGAATATCTTCAAATAGAAAATTTTAAGTCTATGTGGGCCATGAGTAATTTGTAGGTTAGGGCGAGGAGGTTTGAACATAAGTTGTAAAAGGTGATAATTAACCTAGAGGAAGTAGGTGATAAAGGCTAACTAGATAGTGTCAAAATTAAGGAGGATCAAGATAGCACTAGAAAAATAATATTCATATATGTGCAAGATGGATTGAGTAAGAGGACCATAGGGTAGAGTTAAATAAACAAGTCAAAAAATAGAGGAGGTTGAGGAGGAATCAATAACTCAAAATTCAAGCTCTTCAAGAGTATAGGGAGGTAGCTAAAACCCTAAATGTTTCACCTATCAAATAATTATAGCATATCCTGGTCTATCTTGTTCTTAATTATTGACTAACCTCAAGCTAAGTTTTGGATAATTGTTTCACTACTTTTGTATATTTGTTCCTATTCTTATATTTTTTTTTATTGTTGAGGCTTTATCTAAGGTTATGGGATTCTTTCAAAACCTAGCTTTAACGTTGTAAAATAAATTAGGTAATGATCTTGACCTAAATTAGGCTTGAGAATCTTCTTTGTTTTCAAAGTGGTTGGAAAAATTAATCTCTCATAATAGTTAAGTGTGTTTTGTGGTGATACACATAACCTATTATCCCTCTCGATGTTCATCTCACCATTTCAATATTTGATATTGGTTAAATTTCATACCCATCTCACTTTTGTGAATGTCCTATATCTATCTCATAGTAATCTTATAGAAATATTGTAGCAACATAACAATAAAATAGAAATCTTGTGTCAACCTTATAGAAACACAATAACATCGTAGTAGTTCAAGCTTACAACAACATTGTATGTTAGTGTCTCTTATTATGACAAATTGGGTGAATATATTTTAGTTTGGAACTAGTTGATTGCATTCTCTTTTCTATATGCTTTCACTACCTAGATAAGGACAAGACAATATTCACACACCTTCTCATGAGACCTAGACCTACTCTATCAAAGGTATGTAGTACCAAATTGTTGATCTTCCCCTTGCAAAGATATTTTGTAACACCATCCTAAGGATTTTTTATGGGATTTATTATAAAAGTACAAACTAAATTTGAGATAAATGTCACAAGACTTTAGATTGTGATAGAAATTCCCATTGACTAGCTATAGATACTTGACCTTAACAATCTAAATTTTGGATTTATTTTGAAGGGGCTTTCAAAAGATCTTATTATGATTTATAATAGACCATATTCTCATTATAAAATAAATGCTAATTTATTAATCTACAATCAATAATAAAATCAAGAAACTCTCTTTGATCTTTTTTTTTTTTTTACCAAAAATAAGAACAACACACTCACAGGAACATAGTTTCCTTTCCTTAGATAAGTATAAGAATTTTATATCACATATGGTAGAATTTAGATATTATTCTTTTATTTGACTAATTATTTCCAAACTCAAGAACACACAATTAAAATGGAAAACATATATAAGATCCACAAGAATAAGTCTAGAGGATAATAAGTCTAAAGAATGCCAAGAAATTTAGACTTATTATAAATGGATGACCTTCATTGGGTTAATTTGTAATATGGTCATGTTATATGGCTCAATTACACTAAAAGAAGTGTAACTAACCCATAATATGATAGTATTATAATGAACATACATTATAAGATTGGTCATACTTATAGTAGAGCAACTGTGTTGTCTTAAAATACATATTTGACCCTTTTTTTTTCGTATCTACATGCACATACCTCTCTTTTAATAATTCTATGTTAGTATGATATAATACAAAAAATGTCATATTGATAAGATTTCAATATATTATCTTTCAATTTTATAGTAACACAAATAAATATTGTTAACAAAACTTAACTTTGATGGTCATATAATTGTATTTAAACATTATAACTATAAAATATAATCAAAACTTGCTGAATATAGAAGCGTTGTAATTCAATTAGTTGAGTAGAACTGATGAGGGTGATGGAATGCTCTTTAATTATGTCATCCCCCAATATTTAAAACGTCTGAAAGTATGATATAGGAATGAGACAAGGATCAACATCCCCCAACAATTGTGATATAATAAATACTAAACCAAATTTGTAGATGATATAAAATCTTCCATAAAAATTAAAAATTAAAATTTATTTTTAAAAAAAAACCTTTCCCAATTTGTAATACATCTTTAAAAAATTCTATAAAAGTTTAACAAAGAATTAAAATAAACAATTATTATCGACAAAAATTACTTGCTGGACAATGTCAAACATATTTAATCTCTAAATAGATAAGAGTTGTTTATTTATGTTTTCCTCTTTTTCAATGAATGTATATGATGTAATATTCTTCAAATTAACCACTGGTTCTTTTCGGATTGTGATGTAGGGATGTTCTTCGATCTTTGGACAATGATGTTCACTATGTGTACAGAAAGTCACTTCATTTTTTTAACTTTATTTTCTTTAATAACATCTAGTTTTTGACTTAATCTGTTCTGATCTCCAAGGCTTGTTTTCTACCTGATCTGTTCTGTTCTCTAAGGCTTGTTTTCTATATAGCATTGCCATTCTAGAATACTATGTTTACAATCACAGAGCTTTCTCCTTTTCAATGGAAATGCTATTATATAATAATCCTAATTACAAAGTTTTTTTTTCCCTAAAACCCTATTCCAGAATAAGGAAACACAAAATGGAACTTTAAAAATCTGCCTTCAGAAAGATAGGGGATTTCTGGAACCCTATTCCAGAGTATATTAGGGTGTCACTTTGGCATTCAATCTAATTCTTATTTTAAATTTCAGATCATAAACTACCCTCTAATCAAAGCTAAAGAAAATATAACCAAGATACTTCATTCGGAGAGGGATTTGAACACAAGATCTCATAATATGAGGATCACCTCCAATCTATCATCATCATTTCTTACCTTGAATGCCAAACTCATTGAGAGCCAAATTTGGATGCCAGTCATGTTAAAGACATATTCATTTAATAGGGTAGTAAAATATACAATCCTATTTTCCAAAATTGATTGTTATTTTCAAGATAAAATTGTTTGTTGTTTTGAAGATCAAACAAGCAACATACCCCTCATTTAAGGTTTACCCTCTCAAAAGGCTTGTAGTGTTTTTTCTTGTCACTGAAATCCTTGCTGTTGTAATTGCAAAGCCCATTGCCAGAATAGAAAGGCTCATTCATTGTTAATGGTTGTATTGTAAATGACTGTATACAGTTTTCCTCTTTAAAAAAAAAAAGGTTATAGGATCTTTGTAAAACCTAATTACCCTTAATCAAAAATTTCCTCCTCCCATTGAAAGCCGCCAAGATCCCCAAAACTCATGGTATAAACAATTTGAATTTAATCTGGTATTTTGTACAGTGAAACCCTACCCTGTGCTTACATCATTAATCAATCTCCATTGTCTCTGCTGGTCATTTTTCTTGCCTATGAAACATGCTTCGTAGGTGAAATGGGCGGCCTGCAACTCATGGCAAAATTCAAGGCCGTTTTATTGACCACCATTTTAGAAGGTTTCTGAGACCTCTTGGAGATCATTGAAGCTGATGATATTCTGGGCTCATATGAACTCATATTAAGCCTTGATCCACAGCTCTGGAAGCTCTTCAACTTCTTCTTCCTGTAATATGAATCCTCTGGCTTCGCCAACTCTTCCACACAATTCACATCTGCTAGACAGGAAAAGGACTGGGATTTCCCACCATAAAAGCTTGACAACCCTCTCCTGAAAAACCCCCATTATCAAAACACAAGATCAGCAACTTTTTCAAGAAAAACCCATTTGCAAAACCCAAACAAATTTAATACAATAGTGTCATTTTTTTGATATCTGGATTCAACTCTGTTGTGAGATATCTTTGCATCATTCTTTCAGGTCACTGAATGTGATTTTTCTCATCTAGTTCTATATGAACCCAAATATTGATGAAGAAAAGCTCACACAAATGAATTGAATTCAGAAATAGCACTTTTTCTCATCTAGTTCTATATGAAACCAAATATTGATGAAAAAAAGCTCACACAAATGAATTGAATTCAGAAACAGCACTTGTAAAGATGATCAGAAAATATGAACCCAAATATTGATGAAAAAAAGCTCACACAATTGAATTGAATTCAGAAACAGCACTTGTTCTAAATGGGACTGAAACTCTGATGTCCCAAAATTGAAAACAAATTTTCAGAAAAACTTACTTGCAGGGAAGGCTAGCTGCAAGAGCAGCCATGTCAAAAAGAGGTCCATCATGAGCCTCTGAAAGATTATTCCATGAAGAGGAATTACTGCTGCTGTTGCTGCTATCTGTGGCATCATTTGAATCATATGAAGAAAATGAAATACACTGGTTTTCATCCATGAGACCCACAAAAACAAATCCACAAAACTCCCACTTGAATTCTCCCCACCAAAACTCCTGCTTCAATTTGAATGAATACCGAATACCCACCTTCTCCCCTCCATCAGATCGCCTTATGTAGCACACAACGGATGAGGACACTTTCCAAATATTCTCCTGAATTATCGTGCCACGTAGGACACCAAAAGGAATGGCTTTCCATGCTGACTGTGCAGGTGGCGTGTGCCTCATCCTGAAAACCGGATGCTGTTACTGGTTTGCTCTGCATTCTGAGCTCCTGGTTTTGCCGAAGACCTTATCCAAAGTGCTGATGTGAAACATGGGCTCTGGTAGGACCCCTAAAAATGGGTCCTGGTAGGACCCCTGCTGCACACTTTTTCAGAGTTATAAAAGAGAGTTTGACAATAGCATGGCCATGGGACCTACCCAACCAAACCAACAAGTACTGGGGACCGGATTTTGGTCAGTGCAGGCTGCCATTTGTAGTATCAGATATAATAATGAGTTTTAATCCTCATCCATATCCTTATCTGTAAAAACGGAATTTATAGAAGCATAGAGAATGTGTACGTACCCTGGTCAACTTCTCATCGTTATCCAATCGAATAACCCCACCCACACAAGTTATCGTCATCCATGTTTTTTTGGCTTCCCCATTTTGCACCATACCCACACATGATATGTGCTTCTCATCATCTCCCCCTTTGCACTCCATCTTTTGTTATCTTGACTTTATTCTTTGGAGTGATTATGAATAAATGAGTTTTAATGACGTCTATGAGATTATCAATTTATGAGATCAAAAGTAATTCAGTTAATTTTTTCTTAGTTTTTTTTCCTGTGGGTCTTTCGATTATGGATCTTGATCAAGAAGCCAATGGTTTTGTGAAGAGTTCATTCAAGTTTTCTATTAGCTCAGTATCTATGAGACCATCAATCTATGTGATCAAGTGCAACTTAATTACCCATTTTCAAGTTCTTTTTATTGTGGGCCCTTTCATTACGTATCTTGATCAAGAAGTCATTGGTTTTTCTTTCAAACTTTCTATTAGCTTTAGAGTGTCATCATGGGTCCTTCTATTGTGGACCTTGCTAATAAAGCCCTTGGTTTTGTGAAAAATCTATTCAAATTTTCTATAAAACCCTTGGTTTTATGAACAATCTATTCAAATTTTCGATGAGTTTTATCTAAGGTTTATGTCATAATAAAATATGACAAAATTTCAAGGTTATAATTGAACAATCTTTATCTCTGTTTCTAGATAGATTTAAGAAGATTATTTGAGGCGTGTGAACTATGGTCAATAGGAGTGTGTGTAAACTAGTACTGACAATATTAATTATTATTTGTATTATGACATGATTGAATAACATTAAAATTGTACGTTTGAGTTTTTGAGATATTAAAAGAATTGTGTGTTGTATTGAGTATTTTGGAGAGACCAAGTAGCTTAGGTGTCTAAACTATGGTAAATTTGAGGGCGATCATTTTAAAGAAAATGATTAACAATATTAATAATTGTTCTTATCATATAATTATATGGTAGGTTTAATCTTTTAATATTAAAAGAATGGCTTAGTGATATTAATTATGGTTTGAATGAAAAATATTAATCATATGTTTGAGTTTTTATAAATGCTAAAAAAAAATGGCATGTTGTATTGAGTATCTTGGAGAGGGCACATCTGTTTAGGTGTCTACAACATGGTAAATTTAAGGATAATATTTTTAACACTAACGATTAACAATATTAATAATTGTTCTTTTCATATAATTATATGGTAGATTTAATCTTTTAATATGAAAAGAATGGCTACTTGTGAGTATCTTTAAATGAACGCATTACTTTACGTGTCTTTATTTTGGGGAATAAGAGTGTGGACCTTCCAACACTAGTTCATATCATATAATTAATATGCTAGATTTCATCTTTTAGTACTAAAGAATGATGTAATATGTTGAGTTCCTTGACTAAAGACATTTTTTATTTGTCTTAATTATGGGAATATGAATGTGTTCCTCCTAACACTAGTAACTAACAATATATAATTATTTGTATCATATGATTTGTACGGTTAAGAAATATAATAATTATTTCATATTGATCATATGCATTGTATGATTAAGTTACATTAATCATATGCTAGATTTAATCTATTACTATTACAAGAATGGCACGTCATGAGTGCCTTAAGTGAACACATTATCTTTTGTATCCAAATCATGGAAAATATGAATATGGATTTCCTAACACCACTAATCAATAATACTAATATTTATTCATATCATATGTATTGTATGACTAGATAGCATTAACCATGTAATAGATTTAATCTTTTAATGGACATGAAATTATTTATATTTAGAAAATAAAGAAAATGAAGAACTAGTATAATTTATTCTTTCAATTTTGTAAGAAACAAAATCTTTTTTATACTTTTTCATTAATGAAATTTAAATCAAAATATAATATATAATGTAAATAACAAATAAGATTATAAATTTTACATCTCCTGTTGATAAACTAGTCTATATAACTTAAATACATCTACTAAAAATATTGGAAAATATTAATATAATATAATACATTGATCATATAGCTATAAAATAGTTTTTTATTTACATATAAATATTTTTATTTATATAATTATCATTTTTTCTTTAATTTATAGGGTGTGGTTTAGAGTTGTTGCATTCCACTCAAGTTATAATAATCCACCTTATTTTAGATTGTCATACTAGTTTATGTTGGACATTGTGTTACTAAATTTTTATTGAAGATTTAAAAAGAAACAATTCTTAAAGGGCCCCATAACCTTCAAATAAGTCTCAAAAGGAAAAATGATAAAAATAAAGTGTGAAAACATGCATAAGGTGATACCTTAAAACTAGCATAAACCTAAGAATAATTGATTGAAAATAAAAAAAGACCTAGACAAGGTCAATCTTTAATAATAAAAAATGATTATCAAGGAGGCATCTAACCTATTTGACAACTAATTGCAACCTCCTACTTTTCTTGTAGGTCTTTCTCTTTGATCACCAAAGACTCCTAAATCTCTACATAGTTTCACCTAGCTTATTTTCTTAACTATATTCCTCTTAGTAGGTGTAACATGCTAAGCAATTCAAAATAAATATACATTAAATTTCCATAATTATTTATCTACCATTCTTACAATATCAATTTTTTTGAAAATTTTCTAATTATTCTAAAAATTATCTAGAAATTCAATCAATCTTTATGTTCATAAAAGTTACAAATAAATAAATCATTTGCACTTTATTTTTCATAAAATGAAATGCAATAGATAGAAAAGAGTTAGAATTTACTAATTAGTTACTTTTCATCCTATAATCTCATACAAGTATTGACATCATTTGTAAGAGGGAGAGCGTCATCAAGGTTCTTTACCTCCAACCACGGACTTTGCACTCCCCCATACACCTTCATTTTGGAAGTGGCCCAACACTTCACGAGGATGCAAACCAAGATCTAGGTATGGTTTCTACTTGAGCTTGGTGTTTAGAATTTAAGAAACTCTAGTAGGTCACACACTATAGGTACATCCTAAATAGTATGATCATATAGCTGGGAAGTGTATATGAATCATGTGAGCTATTGATGGCATGCAAAGCATTGCATCACCTTGGACAAAGGTTTTTATAGCTATCATTGTTCATAGCCATAATCAACTTCTTCATATGTAATTAAGTTTAGGTTGACTTTACTAGGTGACTAACCTCCTTAAAATGCTAGCTGCATTTCGTCAACTACTTAGTGCAAGCTATTATAGACCCATGTGGTTGTAATTAAGTCTACCTGGCTCTATTAATATGTTTCCATATTAAAAGAAATGGTTTCTTGAGAGTTACTACTATTATCATAATTCATATTCTATTCTTATTTTTAAATGTGAATGCAAGTGTTACATCTTGGCATGATGCATGTGTAAATGTACATGTGCATCCATGCACATACATGTATACATGAATGATCCTTTTAATTTCATTGGCACTATTATACATGCATAGATGTTGGCATTGTATTTCATAAAGCCTAGCTTAAGACCCCTTGGGACAAGGAAAAAACATACGCTAAACCATACAAAATTACTATTTTTTGATCAATTATCATATGGCAATAATATTTTAACATACATAACATATAACATAATTACACATACATTGAGATAGCCTAACTATCCAATTCATATTGGAAACTACAATTGAAATAATTGTTATATTGTCATAGATGTCAAACCTTAACTGGTAAGACAGTTGCTATCTAGGAGAGTACCATATCTTTTGATTGATGAAGAGGATTTGAAAAGAGGAGATAACAAGAGAACCTAAGGGAAGGTTGAGTTATGTGATACTTCAAAGGGTACTTGATTAGTTGGCACGTTGACAAGATAATGTGTTGTTTATCATTAACACCAAGTGAAGAAGAAAGATTGGAAACATAGGCTTAACCGACCAAAAGTGAAGAAATCTAGTTTAAGCCGAGTGATGTTAGTGTCGACTGAGTGCTAGTATGTGCCGAGAAAATCTAGTGTTGACCGAACATCAATAATTATCGAGTGACAGATAATTGCCGAGAAGAAAAGTGTTAGCGATGACTGAGGAGATGAACACAATATTGACCTAGTGTTAGTAATTTATATTTTGAGAAGGAATTGAGAATCTCAACCGACATAGTTGAATTCTTGGGATATGTAAAGTGTGTTGACATTATTAATGAATGTTATAAAGCATTGAAAACATGGTAAATCATTTTATTATGGATCCAAAGAGATGTATCTAGAAGGAAAAGAAGGAGAACATAATGATGGAAGGATTCGATGAATCTGACCTAAACCTAAGATCTACAGAAGAGATTAAGTGGAAAAAGATTAATCTACCTAATCGAGGAGGTATAAGGATAACCTAATTGTGAGGTTACAACATACTGAAGTGGTTGATGTTATTGGTTGATAAGTCTAAGAAGAAGGCTGAAGGTGAAGGTGTGAAGAGCTAAACAGAGTTGTGGTGATTGCATAAAGAGAATTTTGAGCATATCAGAGATGGAGATGAAAATGAAGGTCAGTCAGTAAATTATCATATGTGCGAAGTGGATCTGTATTTGCAAAGTGAGTTGTATATGTTTCAGATCAGAATCTACTGTTAATTTCTAACCATTGTATCAGTCTAAATCCTTTAATCAAGGTTGACCTAACAGTCATTGTATAAATCCTTTAATCAAGGTGACATTCTGATGGAATGTTCTTAAGCCCTCTAACAAGGCCACTCTTAACAAGGTGATTAAATCCTTTAATTGTCACACCTAACAGTGTGTATTATAAACCTTTAACCGGGTTGGCTTCTCACAAAGCTCACTTCAGAAGAGTGAAAATCAGTAGCATGTTACAAGTGGGTTTTCCCAAATTGGGTTTCCACTATAAATCCTGGTGTTATAGTTGTGTGAATGTTATTTGATGTGAATGGTGTTGAAATTTTTATATTCTGCAAGTTAATCACTTTAGGACAGTGGACTACAAGTTTTATGTTATTGGTATATGCTATAGAGACTGAGTTGAAAGCTAATTAGATCTGAGATTGTTGAAGAGCTAGAAATTTGAATTGGTACATCTGGACCTGAGAATAACTGATTCACCCCCCCCCCCCCCTCTCTCATTTGTTCTAAAACTATTCTAACAATTCATGGTCAAGCATTAGCAGAAGCCTTGAGTTCTTTCAAGGGTTTTGTGACATTCAATTCTAAGTTCATTTTAATACACCAAGTGAAATGTTCCTGTGATAATCAATCATGCATGAGCTCATGCAACCTTAAAAAAATAACATTAGACATTAGCAAACAGATATCATATAACATGTTAGCACCACCATGCATCCATAAGCATGGAATAAATAAAGTAAACAAACTAAATTGGGTGAAGATGCTAAAGGATAGGTTGAGATGCCAATTTGCAAGTGTAGATGATGATCTCTATACACAGACTCTAAATCATAGATGATGTTTTGTAGGTGCAAACACCGATCTATAGGAGTAACATGTTGGAGACCAAAATGTCTCAAACTAGTGAGATAGAGATGCCACTTTTTAGATGGAGGTGTTGATCAACATAGACCTTGATAGGTAGCCTCGAACATTGATTTACAATTCTCATCCCAAACTCAAGTTAAACTTAAAAATGACTTTTCCTACTGAAACATGAAGCTAAAATACAATCCTACATACAGTGGGGAATGACTAAATCATCCTCTAAGCCTACATAAGCACCACTATATTCAGTTTAGATCATTAATTGAAGTGTATGTATGATAATTGTAAACAAGCACTCAAAAAGGAAATAGTTACTTAATAAACACATGTGGTACCAACACTATTATATGTAAACAACTACTAAGCATCTCATTGATTCATTATAACATTCCCAACATAGTGAGGATCAAATGTACATAATTAGATGATTATAAAGCATGTGACACAAGTCCTTAATTATACATAATTGGAATAACATGGTCAAGGATACATGAGAGAGAGAGAGAGAGAGAGAGAGAGAGAGAGAGAGATGAGTTAGCCTTGATGTCAAATATGATACAAAATATTTGGACCCCAATTTTGGTTGTAAACACCACAACAACCATGTGGTACCCTTAATGCCACCCCACCATCTAGGGTAAGTGCACAAAGATGAGGGGCCAAAAAGATTCCACTCATCTTTTTGGCCCCCTAGAAAGCTTATGCATGCCATATGGTTCAACGTTCCAAGCCTTAGGTTTGGCTATATCAAACCTATTTGGCACATACCAAATATGGCATATGCAAATGTTCAGCTTAAAAAATTTCCTTTTCCTTTGTCTCTCTCTCCCACTTTGATCAAGTTATTCAAACTCAAATCAAATGTGATCTTGGAGAAAGAATATATACATAAAATATAACATTTAAGTATAAGTCACATTTCAATATGTACTTTTTCCTTTTTTTCTCTGCAATTTATAATTTAGATTCTAGATTTTTGAAGATCATGATATGAATTTTAAAACTTAGTCAAATTTTAGTAATCAACATGCTTGTATCAATATTCTCTTTCTCTCTCTATCTTACTCTCTTTATCTCCCCTAAATATAGAGTTATATATCTCCCTCTCTTCTCTCTCTCACCTCTCTCTCCCCTCTCTATCCATTCGCTTGATTAGTACCTCTCTCTCTCCCCCCCCCCCCCATATATTAGGTAGAGAGGGAAAGATATGAGGGAGAGGGGGAGAGAAGTGGGGAAGAGGGAGAGAAGTGAAAGAGAGATATAGTGAGATATGGGTAAAAGGAAAAAGGAAGAAGGGGATAAAGGATTTAGAGTTTAGGTCTTATAGTTATAGGGTTTAGGGACTAGTAAGGGCTTATATTAAGTTTCTCCACACTATATGACATTGTTATCCTATCACTTGGGGCTCATTTTCATTAATGGTGGTACAATTTTAGGTGCAATCATAATTTATGAGTAACATAATAGTCATCCTCATCCTTATCTTTGTCTCCACACTTGGAGGGAAATGATGATATTAAAATTTCTCATCCTTTCTATGGATCATTTTGTTATCTCTATTTGAGCATTAAGTATTGTCATTAGTATCAAATGAGTTTAGTTGGTAATCTAAGTTATTCAGTCGGTAAAGGATGGAATAAGGAGTTAAACAAGTCAGTCGGTTGAACTTACAAAGCCTTCACACCGAGAAGTTACAAGGCAAAACCTTAACCTAAAAGATTACAGGTTTAACCGAGTATGTTTACTGAGCATTAGGTATTACTGAGTATCAAGTTAGTACACACCGAGCATCAGTTATTCAACGAACACTGAATGCAGTATTTACTAAGTTATTCAGGAAATAACATAGTAATCAGAAATGGCACATATCTCTATGCAAATGGTTTACATGGATCTATAAATAGTTTACCAAGATCGAGACACATTTATTATGGATGTAATCATTTAATTTTGTGCTGATTCCTATGTAACAGTTAGATCTAGGTTATTTTTGTACGCCGTTGATCTTAGGTTTTCTAAGATGTTGTAACCCTAATTAGGTCAAAGCAATTTGATATATAATTGTAAAAGATGCCATTTTCAGTATGCATGATATATGAGGTCGTGAAGTAGTAGCCGCACACAGGACATCAAAGATTAGACAAGGGTTTACATGATAGGGAAGTTATTCAGAGATAGTATCAGTATCAGAAACATACAAGGCTACTGAGCAGGACAAAAGGTTTTATTCCACACATTGAGGTGATATTTGATTGGTATTTCATAGATATGATTCAGACAAGCATAAGTTTTCATTTACAGATATTCTACTATTATCAATTTGACCATTGTAGAAGGTTTTAAATCTCTTAACAGAGTAGACTTAACCATCTTATGTAAATCTCTTAACCGAGTGCACACATAATTTGTGTTGCTAAAATCATTTCACAAGGTAGATCTAGTCGATCTTATGTTACTCCTAACAGGGTAAGATCATCAGAAGTGATCACAATTGTAGCCTTAATCGGCATACTTTATTTATTGCAGTAGTGAAGAATTTGTGGGTGTCATCCCCGCCACAATTTTTACCTTCTAACAAGGGTTTTTGCGTAATCCAAATACTTGAGTCATGAGTTAACAATTTCATGTATGTTATATTGTTTTGTTTTCATGCATTTTACATTTACAAGTTATTTGAATGTATGTTACAAATAGTGGACTCAGTCGGTTAGTTAAGCACTACTATTGCAGATTGTTAAGTGATAAAAGTTTTTGAAGGTACTGATTCACCCCTCCCCTCTCAGTACTATATCTTTCCTATCCCAACACTTTTTTTCCTCTTAGATAGGTAGCATTTATTTATCATGTGATACCCAATCTTACATAGAATTGTTAGTTTTTAATTATGTATTCTCTCTTATACAAGAGGTATGTATCCTTGTTCATAACCTCTTCCTTATTTTGAATTGGGCATCCATTATAAATTAATCCCTTACCTTGGAGGCTAAAAGTGTGTCATCCACATGAATCCCTTTACCTAGTAATAGGGAATGTGTGAATTCTTCCCTTTTATTGTTCAATGATGATTTTCAAAAGTTCTTCATCCTTCCAAAGAATCCCTTTACACTTTTTTTATGACATCTCTTTACATTCATCCCTTCCTTGACCTCGTAGGAGCTATGATCTCTTTGGCTTGGGTTGGCTTTTTCTTAATGGATACCTCCTTTATGTTAATGGTTCCTTATCCTTGTTCCTCTTTTCCCTAATATGTAAAAAAAAAATCCTATTTTTTCATCTTGAGGGGGGGCATATACGGCCTCCTTATTGAAAATATTTTGATTACTTCAAGCATTTCAAGTAGAGTACACTAGCATAATAAAATTTTCTAGGGCCGGATCACTCTCCTTTGTACATTTTTTGGTGGATTTCCTTGGATACAATGTTTTCCTTGGTTATCCTTAGGATTGGTTGAACTAGCATAACACAACTTGCTAGACCATTTGACCACTCCTTTGCATACATTTTCTGGATTGGTTGACTAGCATAAAATAGCTTGCTAGACTATTTGACCTATCATTTTCATGGTTTGACTAAAATGACATAATTTTCTAGACAATTCAACCTCTCATATGCATATAATTTTATGAGTTTACTACCATGCACTAGACCATAAACTTCCCCTTTATATTTTTTGATGCATGGAACTAGCATAACACAATTTGCTAGACTATTTCTCCCTCTTCTCTTTTTCTTCTCTCTCTCATGGATGTCATATCACAACACAAATGGCTAGCCTATGCCATCCATGGTTGTCTTTCTCCTCCTTCGTGATTCTATAACATAACACACTTTTCTAGTAGATCAGACCATGGAGTCTTGTGTTATCTTTAATTTCTGAGCTCTCATGATTTCTATGAGACCACTTGTGCTTTTGCAATAGCTTTTTGAGCGTGATGCTAGCAGTTCAAACATTTTCTTTATTGAGGTCTCTTCAAATATTTGACTTGGAATCTAAGCAATCTTTAGGATTTTGTTTTTGTTTTATGTTTCATTGAACATGGTTGTACGAGTTGAGATCCTTGGGTTTGGGGGCTTGTGTCCTTAAACTTAGCATTATCTTATTGCTTTGCAACTTTCCCATGATCACATCTTCATCTCTTTTTTTCTATTTCTTCTACTTTATCATGAGCATTAGGTTGCTTCATACTCCCACTAAAGTGAGGGCTAAATGTACCATCCTAAAAAGTTAGCACCCATAATTGGATGCTCTATTAGGCCCCATTTTGGTGATTTCAAGATTTAATGTTCATTATGCTTGATCCTAGCTACCTATTTCCACTTAATTCCACATCCACCTCATCCTCCTGACACTCGATTCCAATTTTAACACTTTTTCCCAGGTACATAATGATTGAAACATTATGTTCCCATAAACAAAACATGTGAAATGTTATGTTACCACATAATATGGCCCAAATTTGAACCAGGGCCTCACATCGATGTTTTGGTGGGAAATTAGGTGTTGTGGTTAGTCTAGCTCAATTTTGGATCTCGAAGTATTTGAGAGGTATATAAACACCCTATCTCTCCTCATTTTGGTATCAATTATCAAACATTCAAGAACCAAGATCAAGATTTCAAGAGCATTCTCAAGGTCTTCAAGCATCCAAATCTTCAAAGGATTCTTCTGCTTCTTCTTCTTCTTTTTATTCTTCTTCAAGAATTGTGGAAAAATACAACATTTGTGGTGCAAAACCTTGTCTTTCATGATTTTTTGATTTTTTTTTGTGGATTCAAAAGGTATTTCATTAACACTTGTGATTACATCTAGATAAGCATTGCATCATCAAAGCATGAGATAATTTATGCTTTGGATCTAGCTTCTATTTCATACCAAAAATACTTTCTTTATACAATTATATTTTCAAGGTTGATACCTAAACAAGGGTTCAACCAAGGAAAACCCCTTTCCACAACCTTTTCCCCCATTTTCTATGTGTAGGTATAGGTGGTGCAATCTGGCAGAGTAACCCTGCAAGTTTGAGCCCAAAACACATGGAACACAATGACTAAAACATTATGTTCATGGGAAAAAATGTTTCAAACATTCTATTCCTTGTAAAATCAGCTCAAATTGAAACCAAAATCAAGTACCAATTGGGAGATCTCAGGAATAGCAAGTACAGGTGTCTGTGGGATCTTGACTATCACAAAGTCATATTTGTATCAACATACTTCCTATTTCATTTCCAAGTGCACACAAATACTCTTCTATCTCCATCGTTATCTCATTTATAGCTTCAACAAGTTCATAATTACACATATTGCATAGTAGCTACATCTCTCTTCATCCCAAACAACAAAACATAACCAAAACCCTAAGAGTATAGATATTATATGGACATCTCTTCTGTCAAGGTGTTTTCAATCATATTTGTCTTGAGGAGATTTCATATTCCTAATGTACCGTATGACTATTAGAATTGACTCTCCCTTGATTGCTATTTTCTTTTTAAAAATGGAGAAAAGAGATCAAAATAAGAAAATACATATGATTGAAAAAAATGAAGCATGAGTAAATATTAATTATAATCACTTTCTACAAGTTTCACTAAGAGGGTCAAATACATAAGAAAAGGAACTTAGACTCTAAAGAAAATTATTCATTGCAAAAGGAAAAAATCTCAATATTCAATACTTTAGGGGAAGTCTTAATGGTAGATGACTTCATTGTATGAATGTAATAAATAATTTCATGTCCTCACTTTGAGAAATTAAGGCAAAGAGAAAAGCTAAATACTATGACCATATGGTGTAGAAGACCATCTTTAGAAAATTAAATTACTAGATGGAAATAAGCATATTACATACTATAGGGTAGAATTACTATGCTTATGTAGTTACATTACAACATGCTTATATGTAATGACATAGAATACAATCAAATTTAGGTCAAATCAATGGAAAAAGTTATGGTTGATTATGTTATTTTTAATGAGGATATATTTTGAGGATGGTAGAGTTAGACATTGGAGATTTTCCTATAGAGGAAGAGTCCACCACCATTTTAAAAATGATAGCTCTTTACAAACAATTTCTCACAATCCTCATGAGAATTAAGAAACCTTCAAGAAAACCCTTGAACAACACTTTTAGAAAGTGGATGGTAGTACATCATTTTCAGTAAGTGGTCTAATAAAAAATCACATGGATTCCCTTCAGTCACAAAGCATTAATCACATTGGGTCATAAGTTTTTTTGAAAAATTATGGTATGATAAAGAATGTAGAGCAATAAAGATAAATTTGAAAGAATATGAGATGGAAAAAGAAAATAATAAGGCATATATAAAAAATTAGCATAGTTTTAAAATTGTGGTGTGAAAAAGAGTGTAGAGAAACAAACCGAATTTTTTTTTAAAATAAATATAGTTTAAAAAATTAATCATATTGGGTCATATTGCTTTTTGGAAAAAAAATGTAGAACAATAAAGAGAAATTTGAGAGAACATGTGATGGATAAAGAAAAAAATAAGGCATATAAATAATTAATATAGTTTTAGAAAAGAAAGATATGTGAACACAAGAAGGAAATAACTAATTTATCTTAGAAAACACAACCCCAAAATATTTTGGAGATGATTACAAAAAAAAGAGAAAACAATATCATAGATGCTTAATGGTTAGAATACACAAAATTAATTTATGAGTGAGCTTAGGATAGAGATATCCCTCCCATGATAAACACAACAATTGAGCTCTTCTTTGCAAAAGATATCACTTGAGGCATAAAGAGTCTAGCAAGGAGTAATGCACAACATATATATGGGCTACACAAAGAATATTTAATATGCAGACAAAAGGCCTTCACATCACCCATCAAATCTATTTTAAATAGACTCATTCATGAAGTATTCCTAACAAAAACAATGATCAGTGTCATTATCCACACACGCACGCAGGCACACACACAGAACAAAAAGAAAAAGATATCATTAATTCATCAAATGTCACACTATGACTAATCCTCTTCTTGGAATATTATTTGGGAGCATTGTAGAGCACACACTTAGTAGTTGGGAAGATAAGAGAAAAAATGGTGAAAGAAAAAAATCAAAAGAAAGTTTCAAATCAAAGCTCTTCGTCATAGAATAAATTACATCAACCCTAAGTATTTGATTGAAAAATTTGTGGTACCTAAGGAGAAGCTTTATATTGCTTTAATATTTTTTTTAAAAGTATTTGACATGGTGCCTTGATACTAACTCTAGAATACGATGGAGGACTTCAAAATTTTAGATAAGTATAGATTATAATTTCGTAGGCTTTATGATTGAAAGTTAGGGTCTTTTCATTACAAAGAAAAAATAAACAAATTAATTTCATTTTCAAGAAAAATCCATTAAAAATAATGGAATAATACAATTACCTCATTATTGATTTTCTTAAAGCTTAGTTAGGAGATATATAGGGGGAAAAAATGCAAGGGGTGGAGGGTTTTATACTCCTAGAATTCCAAGAGAACTCTATTCAAATTGTTTTTTCACACCAATAATCAAGTGTAAGGTCAACAATACATAGATAATGCCTAAAGTTACATGAGAAATGAGAATACCCATATTTTATAAAAATAAGTGTTGCACATAGTTTGACATTACATCATAGAGTGATCGTCTTATATTGACATCTATATTAAATACCAAACAACAAGAAAGTAAACAACTTAACTACTTTATTTAAAATAAAGATAAGCATAACAACACATTGAAATAACTTAAATTAACACCTATTTTAATGTAAAACAACATAAAAATAGACAATTTAACCGCTTTATTTAAAACAAAGATAAACATAACATCAAATTTTGTATTATAAGAAAACTAACACAAAATTAAATAAATAAAAAATGACATTGTAAATTTTACCATTCCAAAATATTGATGGCATAAGTAAAGACTCATTCACATCATCATAGATGCACCATCAACACATAGACAATGTCTAAAAAGAGGAGAGATGAGAAAGTATTTATTTTATGAAAGGAAGTGCAAGGAAGAGAAGAGATGAGAAAGTCCTTATTTTATGAAAGGTGTAAGGAAGAGAATGACATCACATCATATCATAGAGTGAACATCTTATATTGGCATCTATATTAAATACCAAACAACAAGAAAGCAAACAACTTAACTAACTTGATCGAAAAAAAAGATAAATATAACAATAAATTTAAATAACTCATATTGACATCTATATTATAAAATAAAACAACATAGAAATAAATAATTTAATCACTTTATTGAAAATAAAGATACACCAATTCATGGATGACCTTTATCAAAAAATAAAGATAAATATAACAACAAATTCAAATAACTTGTATTGACATCTATATTATAACACAATATTAAAGAGCACAATTTAAACATTTTATTTATGTAAGGATAGACATAGGCATAGATAGCAAATTTCACAATATTTAAGTTGGTCTAGTGGTGGACAACTTTACTCTTGAAAGAGAGGTCACAAGTCCAAATCGCACAAGGGGGTAGGACATGTACGCCTAGCGCAAGGGTAGGGCATGTATGCCTTGTTTGTAGCGCAATTAAGTGTCTCCCGCAAAGAGTATGAGATAGTCCCATATCATTGTCACCATATGTAGACCTAAATACATATCGCTCGTAGACAATAAAAAAAACCCCAACTTTCCTTTCCACTGTTAAAAAAGATTTAATTTATTCCTTTCCCAAAAAAGGCATATAGTTTATTCCCTTCCAAACCTTGAAAAGTTGAAGATAAACACAAGCAAGAATGTGCATGACAATAAAAAGGTGTTCCTTGACAAGTAAGAATGTTTAGAGTGTGATTAAAAGGGGATAAGGATGATGGAGTTTTCCAAAGAGATCACGCAAGATATGGTCCATTCACGTTTATGGAGAAGATAAGGATTTAGGTACGGTAAAACGTTATTTGAGCTTTTATTTTAAATTCACATGCCTTGGATTTCGATAGTGACGTGCCCCTCACCGTCCACCACTCCCCAACTCTATCTTCCCAACGTGGGACCCGCCAATTGTTTAACGTGATAATCAAAAGCCCCGAGACCTGCACCACTGGTGACGTGGCAATCAAAGGACGGTTAGCACATACAATCATTTCTCATCTCTTTTCATGACGTACACGACACGTGGACCCACGAATTCCAGTCAGCATCGAGGTGACCTTTTGGTCTGCTTCATAAGAAAAGTGGGAGTGGGAGACGGGAATATTATTTCTGAGGCAAGATTTTGGCTGCAGATGGAGAGCGTTGAAGATTGTTTTGTACCTGCCATTGCCATGGATGACAAAGATTCAAGCTTGTTTTGTATGACAGATTGCATGGAAAGCAGTGGCACTGATTCTTGTTCAAGTAATGATCTTTCAGAAGCTCATTCTGGACCTCTCTACCACATGAGCTCTCTCATAGCAGGCCTGCCTTTCAAGTAATTGGTTTTTCCATCGTTTTATTGTATTAGGGCCGAGGATCTAGTAGTTGTGCATCTTAATTTCATACATCTCAAAAATCATATGTATCAATATCGAAATGGTTCTAAAGATTTTGTAATGGCTTTCTTGATAAGTCTTGTAACCACTTTTTTGACTACTTTATTGCTTGAATCTACAACTTGAAATATTCATCGTCAATTTTGATGTCCCAAATAAGTAGTAATTTCATACATCTCAAAAATCGTATGTATTGATATCGAAATGGTTCTAAAAATTTTGTAATGGCTTTCTTGACAAGTTTTGTAATCACTTTCTTGGCTAGTTTATTGCTTGAATCTACAACTTGAGGTATTCATTGTCAATTTTGATGTCCCAAACAAGTAGTAAATTAAAGATTGAATAGATTTATTAGGGCAAAATATCTAGTAATGATGCATCTTAATTTTGTGCATTTCAAAATCTCATGTATCAATATTGAGATAGTTGTAAAGCTTCTGTAATAGCTTTCTTAGCTAGTTTTGTAACCACTTTCTTGGGCAGTTTATTGTTTGAATCTGCAACTTAGAGTATTCATCATCCATTTTGATGTTTCAAATAAGTAGTTTTAAAGATTGAATAGATTTATTAGGACAGAAGATCTTTCTTAGCTAGTTTTGTAACCACTTTCTTGGGTAGTTTATTGTTTGAATCTACAATTTGGAGTATTATATTATCAATTTTGATGTTTCAAATAAGTAGTTTTGAAGATTGAATAGATTTATTAGGACAGAAGATCTAATAGTGACAGTATCTTAATTTCATGCATCTCAAAATCCTATATATCAGTATGAAAGTAGTTCCAAAAATTTTGGAACCACTTTTTTGACTAGTTTTGTAACTATTTTTCCGTCTGATTTTTAACCATTTTCTTGACTAGTTTATTGTTTAAATCTAAGATTTAAGGTATTCATCATCAATTTTGATGGCCCAAGATTGTAAAAGATTGAATAGATTCATCTTGGATTTGCTGTTATCCTTCCTTCTTATTATTGATTTTGGGTTTGCAATTTGTGGGATTTTCAGGAGAGGGCTGTCAAAGTTCTACGGTGGCAAATCCCAATCCTTCTCCAGTCTGGAGGATGTGAAATGTGTGGAACATCTGGCCAAGCCTGAGGATTCCTATTGTAGGAGGAAGAAACTTAAGCGATGCCATGAATGTGGATTGAAGCATTGTAAGTCATACGAGCCCAGAATATCTTCAGCTTCTCTGATTTCCAAGAGACCTCAGAAGACCTCTGCAATGATGAAGAAGGCTGCAAGTTTTTTCTTGAGCTCTGGATTGTCTGTGTCACCTGCTAATACAAGATAGATTATCTGGACTATAAAAAGATGCCATTCCATTCTATTTTAAAAGAGATGAAATAGGATTATCTGATACAGAAAACTGTAAAAAGATCTTTTTTGCATTCTATTTGAAAAAAGAAAGGAATATAGTTTAACTCAACAAAACACATTCTATTTAAAAGCCATTTAGTCCAGCTTAATTGCTTTGGAGGGAAGATGAAATGAAGCTTCTTTTGCATGTATATATTTGTTATGTACGTAAATCACGTGGATTTCATTTAATGAGAACTTTGAGAGAAGGTTTTTGGAAGCATGCTTTTCTTCAGTTTTCTTTTTTTTTTAGCAGTGTGAATTTGATTTCTTAACAATTTATATCCCTGAACTGAGAGCAATGGCATCTGCAGAAGATTAGGGCTTGAAACCGTTTTGCGTAGCTTATAGTGCTAACAGCAGCAAGTGAGTAAACGATTTAGACAGTTTCTCATCTATCATCTGTTTGAAATGTTTGATCATGGACTTCTAACTCTTCTACCAAACAGAGAGGGTTTTGCCAAGTTAAATTGAGTACTTAGATAAATCAGTAGACGTGGGTACTTAACATGTAGTAGCAAGGTTAAATAAGTATTGGGTAGTAGTGGAAATGGCTATACAGGCACCATAAGTGCTTTGACAAGACAATTAAAAATTAAAATATAATTGTATTTTGATTTAATTACTAAATATAAAAAAATTACCTTATTAAGACAATTTTGATGTCTATATAGTTAACTCCAATAGTGAGTAAACAATTTAGTCAGTTTCTCATCTATCATGTGATTGAATTGTTTGATCATGGACTTCTAACTCTTATGCCTAACAGAGAGGGTTTTGCCCAAAACATGTAGTAGCAAGGTTAAATAAGTATTGGGTAGTGGTTATTGTTTGTTTTTAGATATTGTAAGTATTGAGTTTGCTTTGCAATAGAAAAGTTTAATGTAGATGGGATCTACCTTTAAAGCCGATGACTTTGTGTACATATTATTATCATTCAATACAATGAAAATTGTAGACATAAAATTTGTTTGATTGTGTTATTCAAAATCCATGAAAGCACAATATAAGTATATTCTTGTTAGAAGTGTCTGACTAGTCATTCTTACTTGCATGGTAAGTGGAGTTAAGTGGTGGTGGGATTGACATATTATTGTGTTCATTAGAAGTAGAATGCGACATTGATGGTTGTGTTATTTGTACGGTCTATTAATAGATTGAGTTGATGGTTGTTTTGATTTAGTTGATTTAATTGACAAAGTTGAGAGACTAAATCATGTAGTCTATTCATATTGGTGCATACTTTCTCCCTTAAATCTTAAGTCTTAGCCCATTTTTTTTCTTATATTTGATTAATGACTTGACTTCAAATTTGGAATATTCTTAAATTGTTGGTCTTCATGATGTTCTACTCTATTTGTTGCAAGATTTGGGTTTTCTCTTGAAAAGTTTGTTCAATAGATTTTTCTTGAAGTGACAATTTTTTCATAACTTTGTAAGCTATCACTTTTATCTAGTATTGATTTTCTCAACAATCATTAAATTAAGGAAGAAGGATGACTTGTTTTGTTTGATTTTTTGTTGAATTTTGAATATTGAATATTGTGTCTTGTGGTGAGATTGAGGGCATTCTTTGTTTGTTGGTTGAATGTTGAACCTTGTGTGCCTTGTGATAAAATCAAGAGCTTCCTTTTTTCCTTGTTTTGATTTTTTTTTATTGTTTAATTATGTTTATAATTCTATTTAAGTCTATATGAATGCAACTTTACCTCCATATTTTCTTTATTTTTAAATTTGATCTATTAAAATATTCACTTTATTGAAAATGAAATTATTTTATTAGTACAAAGCTCATATGGATTTCTATTAATGCAATATTGTATGGGCTTTTGTACTTTTCAAGTTCTAATTTTGAACAATATTTAATCTAATGGAAGAAAAATATAGCTAATTTAACAATACTGAAATAAAATTGACATCTATTAAAGAAATAAAATTATAGTCTATGCAAGAGAAAATTTCCATGGAGAAATAGAACCTTCTCAATGAGATTACATCTCTCCCAACCTTAATTACAATACCTTCCATCAAATTGGAGCAAGAGTAAAGGCTAGGAAAGAACAACAAAATAATCCCAAGAAGGAAAATATAATCATGGAGAAATTTTAAAAAGAACTTCCAACCTAGTACAAAATTAAAACTTAACAAAATTTACATTTAAATTCCTTTCTTAGACTAACTCTCAATTACAATTGAAAAGTATTTTTAAAAATATGGTGATGTATTAAATTGGGTTATACATTATGTTCATAGTGATTTCTTTTCCAACATAGATATTTGATATCACATACCTAAGTTTTTTTCACACCAATCAATAGGCATTTATATGAAATGTTTACATCCAAAATGACACTTCTTTCACACTATTTAACCACACAATAAAATACACAAATTTCTATTTTTATCACAACAATACGAAACACTCAATTCATTCCATAATTTTCCTTGCATTCTTTAGTTTAGATTCATTATAATTATAATACCCCGCTAGAGAACCCAGGAGAAATTAACCAAGAACATGTTACTAAGTTTAAAGAATAACTTTTTCTTAAAAGTTTACAAATAATAATGAATAACAAAGCACAAGAAATATAACATAAGCCAATACATACTCATAAATGTAGCTCGTTTACAGATTACAAATCCCAAGAGTTCCATGACATAAAATTGCATAAGCTAATTAATCTACTAAATACAAAAAAATTAAACAATCTCCATATAATGCAAAGGAATAACAAATACATCATCTCATAAATGAAAACATAGATACAACTGATACCACAAGGTCAACATAATAACCAACATCCATTGCACAAGTAGTAGGGTATGTAATAATAAACCAAGATACAAACTACACGTACAATATATGAAAGATAAGAGTAATTCTCCAACAAGAACAAGAATAAGGTAAAAAAAAATAAGGATCTTCCAACACCATCATGAACTAATAGAATCACTACCACCCGACCATGTGGAACCAAAAATTCCATTCCCATCATGCTAAGGAGATAGTTCAACAGACCCCACATGGCTATCAAACACCAAAATCAACCATAGTACAAACTAAGCAAGGGATCCTAAAATCTCTCCATCTCAAAAAAGGTACAACACCAACTGCAAAGGTAATACATACTCAATCAAAGGCAACCAACACATGTAGGAAACCTAAGATGAATATGTGGAAGTTCCATCACATAAGTCAACTCTAGAGTTATCATGGTAGTCCTTCTAGACCCCAACGCCCTAGTGACTCTATGTGGTATCAATAATCCTCTCATACAGACAAGGTACCAACTATGTTATATCCAAGTCCAAGTAGGCAGCAAGCATCATCTCACACTCCATCCTAGCCTGTACTAGCGCTCAAGGCATGGGTGAGGAACACGAACATCTTATTAATTCATTTTAAACCTCTTAATGTATTTAACTTATCAATTTATTAAGTCACTTGCAATAAGTTATCTTGGTAGCCGCTTGCAAGCCCCGACGCCTATTTCAAGTCACTCCCCATCTATACACTCAGATGACCTACCCTAAGATCATAAGTCTCAAATAAATCTCATAAGTTTCATATAAGTACAATGATCAAATATCGGTTCCATACATGTCAACAAGAACACACACTGGTCCTCAAACCAAACATCACAAAGTCCATACTGGTCCTCAAGCCATAACATCATAAAAATATACTCTCTCAAATCTAGTTCACAAACTAATAAGCTTAAAATGAATAATGGTTGGGTAAAAAGATCAAAACCATTATCACATTACAAACACCGTAAATATCTATGCCACATTAAAAAGGTCAAACCCCAGGCCTCTGACAACAATTCCTAAACGCCAACTTAATGCTACCCATACTAACAATCAAACACAACAACCAAAAACTCCAATAATAAACATATCAATAGTAAACTATCATCAAATAATATTTAATTATATATCATTATTATTCTTAATTTTATTTTTCTAAAAGAACTCCCTTGTATAATTTTTTTAATTAATTAATTAATTATTTTTCTAAAAATAGAATTTCTATTTGTATAGAATACTGTTGCATGCAAATTCTAAAAATATATTTTTAATTAATTTTTATTTTCTAAAAAATAGAATTTGTAAATATAAAATACTGCGACACGCAAATAAATATATCTTTCTTAAATAACATATAAGTGAATATATCTTTCCTAAATAACATGCAACTGAATATATCTTCCTTAAATAACATGCAACTAAATATACTTTCCTTAAATAACATTCAACTAAATATATCTTCCTTAAATAACATGCAACTGAATATATCTTTCCTAAATAACATGCAACTAAATATATCTTTTTTTAATCAAAACTGGGCAAACCACTAAAATATATATATATATATATATATATATATATATATATATATATATATATATATATATATATATATATATATATATATATATATATATATATATATATGGTTCAAGGGCTCAATTGGGAAAGAACCAGTAAGAAAACCCAATATCCTTGTCTAATTACAAATATACAGTTCTTCTAGAAAGATACAAGAATCTAGAAACCAACATGCCAGCTAACCTAGAGCCAAAAAAAAAGCAACGAAGATATCTCCTGAGGCATATTCAGCTATACAGGGTAAGATGTTACGAGTGTGGTAGGAGACAGTTCATCAAGATGTACATGAAATATGCAAACTTAGAACAAAATACAGAGTTTTAGTCCGATGAACATAGTCTTACAATCCTTAGAGCATTTAGGGCATAAACACAATACAAAAGTTGCTACCAAAATTGTGCTCAAAATGTGTACATGAAAAAATTGGGATGTTCATATGAAAATTTAAGGGATTGTGTTTACTCTTCCATGTTTGAGGGGTCTGCAATTCCTTGCGAGCATCTATTACCTCAGTTGATCAAAATTGAAGATGCGAGCTCCTCGCACAATCCGCCTGAAACTAGAGCCGAGGTATCCCTAGCAAAAGATTGCAAGCATGGCCAACCATCATTCACAGCCTGACGATCGGGGATATCAATACCCCAGTCGAAAGAGTAACCCTCAGCTTGCAGGATAAAATTGAGATCTGGCACTGGAGCCGATAGCTGGCTTCGTGTTTGTGCTAATGTTGGAGCCTGTGAAGCAACATCTGTTGCATTGTTGAGCTTGAGGATGTCCAAGAGAGAAGATACTTTGTAACGGATTCTTGATGCCACTAAAACATCAATATCACAACCATGAGAATGGAGGACATTTCTAACATGTCTAAAGTTTTGTCTATCTAATGCCCGATTTATGCTATTGTAAACAAGAATATAGGTTGTTCTGAATAAAATACCTAGGGAACAATCTACCAAGGAGAGGGTGCCCATGCCACATGTTATGATGTTGGACAACCCTCTCTAAATTTCCCAAACAAAGGAAGTCATTATCTACAACCTTGTTGTAGACAATGTCAAGCAACTGTGTACTTTGCAGAATGTCCATGGCATTGGATAAAAAGATTGACATTACCTGTGATGGGTAGATGCTCTATTTTTCCCTAGGAGCTATAATTTCATCCCTGAGGAATTCCTTCACCGCTCTACATATGTTGATGTTGTTCAGGGTAAATGTATGGTCCAAAGAAGTGTCTTCAATTGTGTGTCGAGATGGCCACTTCATTTCCTTCAACTTCAATGTTTATCCTATCGGTCCATGCCATATACTCCTAGTGAAAATTTCTACAGTCTCTACAAGACAATCAAGAATTTGACGCCATGACTACAAACCAGAAAAAGATAGTAACTGGCAAGAAAAATTAAAGACAGTGAGGGTATGAAGGAATGCCACTTAAAAACCATGGACTGTGAATATATGGTTTGTAGACATGCTTCATCAATATGCTCTGGTACTTCAATTAAGGTGATAGATATTCTCAAGCATGTGAGTTGATATAATTCTTTTAAAACATGAAGAAATATAATGAATTATGATAAGTACCATGGCCTGAAAGTCCCATCTGGGCAGAGCCATCTCATGTAAAATTAATGACATAATGTGAGAAGCCATAGATTTTGTACCCTATGACAAGATGTGATGTCGTAGGCATATCCTATACTTACTTGGCAATGATTCCCAAAGAAGCTTGTGAAACTCATGTATGGGGATTAGTTATTACTGGGGATCTCCTCATTCACAATAAGATCTTTGAAAGCTAAGTTATCCTGCAAAAATGCATACATGGCAAAAGATTTTAGTGTTTTTCCATCATAGCCACAATTTGAGAGCCAATCTGCAACATTTTTTTCCTTCACGAAGGGTGTGGGAGATACTATGACTTTCAAAAGAATATAAAATTTGTCATAAATGTTTCACAATGTAGCTTAATTGCCAGTTTTGTATCGAGTTTGTGATGCATGCATTGATTATAACTAGAGAGACTCCCTCAACATGAATGTTTTGAAATCTCCCCTGCTTAGCTAGAACCAACCCATCTAGAAGAGCTTGTGCCTCTGCCATAGTGTTCTTACCTGGGCTAATTGGTGAAGCCTTCACAGCTAGAACATTTCCTAGCCAATTTCTTATGCAGACTCCAATGTCGTATACACTAGGATTTCCTCTTGAAGCCCCATTGAATTTAATCTTGACCACACCCTTTTCCAAAGGTTTCTATTTGATCTTGGATCTGTCCACACTATGTATCAATCTCCAATTAAGAGTTGTTCCAAAGGGTACTTGAATATGTCTCCATGATTTTTCTATCCATCCATCCCAATTGGAAAAGAAATGATTGCACTTAATGCTAGATAGGTTGGATCTTGTAATTTCTGATATTGAGATTTCTAATTGATCTATTACAATGTTGATTGGAGTAACTATTTTCCTAAAGATCCTTTCGTTGCGTTCCCACCAGATGGCCAAGACTACTACTAAAAGGATGCATTTCCATAGGTAGGCGAAGGTTGAATTCATGCAAATTAGTGGCCATGATTCGAACAAATCCTGTAGCTTATTTGGTAGAGGCAATGAGATGTGTAATTTATTGATGACAAACATCTAGCAATCATTTGCAAACTCGCAGTTGAGAAGAAGATGATCCACTGTTTCTATTTCTTTCTCACAAAGCACACATTTAAACTGGTCAACAATTCTTAGTTTTGATGATTTGTCACTTGTTAGGATCTTATTCTGAATATCTAGCCATGCAAAATATCCTGCCTTTGGTAGAACTGAGGAATTACAACAAAAGGAGTAAGCTTTACTTTTAGTCTTTCTATTCTCGGAGTGTTGTAAAGCTCTATATCCAACCTTGATTGTGAATTTTCCATCCTTGGTTGGTACCCAAATAATTTTATCATCTTTCTTGGAGAGGAAAGTCTGATGCTCTTGAAAGATAGATAACAAGAGAGAAGATTGTTGATCATTAAAAGGCAGCAATGATGCTTCTTTCCAAATTACTTTCCCAGAGAAGATCTCTATAGCTAGAACATAATCCAAAAGACTGGGGCCCCATGTGCTAATTGTAATGTTCATGATTTCCACACTTCGATCCATCTAAGAAAGGAGTGGAAGACCATTCATGAGTCTGTCCAAAATTTAACTTTGAAGCCATTATTTACTTCCCATGAGATATATTTAGTAATGAGTGGTCTTGACTTAATCATGAAGTTCCAAACTTCTGATCCTTTGGGTGGATCTTCCATGGTGAGAATACGCGAGGAGTCAGAAGCATCTAAGTACTTATGTTGCATGATTTGACACCACTTTTCCATGGGCTTGGTATACATGTGCCAAATCAGCCTCCCTGCAAAAGCTTTGTTTCTATGAGATAAGTTGTGTAGTCCCACTCCACCATGTAATTTCTCCTAGGCCATATTCTCTAAAGAGATTAATGGTATTTTCTTTACTTCTGATATGTTACCCTTCCACAGGAATTCTATGATTAATTTTTTAATCTTTTGAATAATTGATGAATGGGCTTTAAGAACCGACATGTAATAATTGGGGATGGTTGAAAGTACTATTTTGATGAGTAGGATTTTACCTGATAAGGACAACCATCTACCTTTGCAAGCTTAAGTTCGTGCTTTAATTCTATCCACCACAGTAGACCATAAAGATGTTTTGTTACTGCGAACAAAGAATGGAATACCTAGATATGTGGAAGGGAGGTGTTCAACTTTGAAACCCAAGATCTTAATGGTTTTACTTGAAATGATTGCATTAGTGTTGAACATGTAAACTTTAGACTTTGCTGGATTAATTTGCTGCACTTAAACTTGAGTATATAGTTCCACGGATCCTTTTATGTGTTTGGCTTCTTTAATGGAGGATTCTCCAAATAGTAAATTATCAGCAAAGAAAGAATGAGTAATTGATAGTGGAGTCCTCGTAATTTGTGCCCCTTGTTAGAAGACATTTGCATGCTCCCGATTAATGCTTCTATTGAATACATCTACCATGATTATAAATAGGATGGGGGAAAGGGGGTCACCTTGTCTTAGACCTTGAGTAGAGGGAAAGAAGCTAGCTACCTGACCATTAATAAGCACTGAGAACCATGCACCTGAAATACAATCTTTAACCCATTTGCACCACTTTTTGTGGAACCCAAATCTGAGGAGCACTTTGAATAAAAATTCCCACAGTCATAAGCCTTCATCATGTCTAGTTTGATGACAAAAGAAGATTGATGGTTTGTATTGATGGAATGAATAACTTCATGATCTACCAGGGCCCCTTCCATTGTCTCCCTCCCCAGGACAAAACCACCTTGTTCTTTTGATATAAGTGTGGGCACTAGACTTTGTAGTCTTAAGCATATGGATTTCGTTATTATTTTGTGCACCATGTTACACAAAGATATAGGTCTAAAATCATGAAATGTATGAGGGGTCTTAATTTTAGGAATGATAGTAATATTTGTAGTGTTGAAGCATTTGAGCATTGAATCATTGCGTCTAGACTCATCCACAGCTGCTAGGAGATCAATGCAGATAACTTCCCAACATTATTGATAGAAAAGTGTTGTGAATCCATCAGGTGTCGAGGCCTTTTCTGATGGAAATGAAAAAAACACCTTCCTTAGTTCTTCAGGAGTAAATGGGGCAAGTAATGATTTATTATCTTCACTTGACACTAATCTTGGAATAGAGCTCATGATTTATTTTGTACATAGATCTGAAGTATAAGTTGAGGTAGGGGGAGAGAATATTTTTGAAAAAAGTTACACCTTCATGTTGAATTTCTTGGGCATCTTCAATCAGGTCCCCCGAACTACTTTGGTGTATTGCAAAAATGGCACAAGCTAATTTCCTTTGTTTGGTTGATGCATGGAAGTATTTGGTGTTCTTTTCACCTTCTTTCAACCACAACTCCCTAGATTTTTGTCTCCAGTACACTTCTTCCCTAGAGAAAAGTTTGCAAATTCACTTTGTAGTATTTTTTGTCTATTGAACGATTCTGAATCAAGACCATGCTAAATAATGTGTTGATTCACATCAGTTAGTTGCTTGCTAACCATTTCTTTATGTTCAAATACATTTTTAAAAACCTTAGAATTCTAGTCCTTGAGCTGCAACTTGACAAAATTGAGCTTATTAGAGAATTGATACATCTTGGTGCCTTTGCAGAAAGGTGTTGCAGTCCACCATTGTTTTAACAATTACCAAAAATGTGGATGCCTGAACCACATGCTTTTAAATTTGAAGGATGATCCAAACTTTCTTTATTGAGGCACATGAGTCCAATCAATGTTCAACATTAATGGAAAATGGTCTGATTTAGAAATTGGCATAATTTGTGATGTGAATCCAATTTGTAGTAATTTACAGCTTTGTGGAATAAAAAACCTATCTAATCGTTCAACAATTTATAAAAAGCATGTTCTTTTGTTTTTCCATGTGAATAGACCATTGTTTCAAATGACATCAAGCAAATCATTATTTGAAACAAAATTGGAGAAGTCTTGCATAATTCTAGGATGCGGACATATACCACCATTTTTGTCTGCATGTGAAAGAATGGCATTGAAATCACCTCCAATAATAATACGTTGGTCTTCTTCTTGTTGGATGATATTAGTTAGGTGTGACCATAATTTTTTCTTATCTATGGTGGTTGATGGTCCATAAACATTTAGCAGTGTGAAAGAGAAGTCATAACACATCATGTGCATGTGTTTCCAGTTGTGATCTTGATGTATGAGTTCTCCTTGGATGGACTTTGGGTTCCACAAAGTAAGAAGACCACCTGAGGCTCCCACAGATTTCTTATGAGAAGAATTCAAAGTAGGCCATTTTTAAACTATTTTTTTGAATGTTTCATTTGACATTTTGGTCTCTTGTAATATGAAGATGTCTGCACTCATAGAATCAATCTATTATTTGATTCTATTTCTCCTGTTAGAGGCTCATGCCTCTGACATTCCATCAAACAATCTTCATTGTTGACAAGGAGAACCCTTTGTTCTCCTTATCACTCTTTTGGTGATAGAAAATGTTCCATCCAATGTAGATTGAATGCCAGCTACAATTTCTTCTTTAATCTTTAAGTGTTTTGGCTTCCTCCATGGTGCAGGGGCACCAAGGATAAACAAGAAATTCATGAAGCCAGTCAAGTTACACAAGAAGACTATGAAGACTTGGGAGTCGCCTAATAAAGATCAATGTTCCAAGAAAGACTATTGGGTTCTAAATGATGTAAATCCAATAAATTATAATGTGTTGGCTTCTATAATGGTTTGATGCCATGAAGTGGCATTTGAATTTAGGAATGAATTTATATCCTTAAAAGGATTAAATAAATGTAATTTGGACCATTAGTGTCCAATAGATGTTTTAGGATAGGTTCAAGTTATAAGAGTGATGCTATTAAGTCTCCTAGCTTATGGAAAACCTTTGGAGTTCTTAAAATCCAATTTAATAAGGTTTTAAGCATTTTTAAAAGTTTAAAAGTTTAAATATTCAAAGTTAACGGTTAGTAGCCAGTTTAGGGGGGAAAGTAGTATTTTAATGTTTAAACATTCAACTAATCCCTATAATCAGTTGGAAGAGGTTAGGGAAGTTGATTTTTTGTTTATTATATTATAGACAACTCCTTTTGTATGTGCACAATGCCTGGAAGTGTACGGCAGGAACATGGAATCAATAAAATAGAAGTTTAAATCTGCAAATCTATTATTCTTATGCATTTTTTAAGGGTTTAAATACTTTTTGTTTTGGTTCTAATTTCATGTTGGAATACTGAGAAATCTACAAGCAATCATTCACTAGTTGAATGCATTGTGATTCAATCTAACTCACAGTTCTTTACGTTTTGACTAGTGTAATCCAGACTGTGACAACAAATGCATTGATTTCCTTGAAGTTTCTTTACATTTTCCATGTAAATTGTTTTGATTGAAGTGTTTAGAGGATTCAATAAGGCATTGGAAGAATACATCACATGTTTGGAATGATTTGAGAGTCATCTTACATGATTTTTCCTACACCTACAGCAAATTGACTGATTTTACTAAGTCTTCTACTTTGTTTTGAAGATTTACTTGTAATTAATACCCTTCCCATGGACCCAAAGGCCTAGGACCCATGGAAGGATGAATACTAACTATGTATCATAGTTACTAATGAACTAGTCTGCAGACATATTGAAGAAGTGGAGTGATCACTGGTTGGAGCAGAGTGTTCCCTAAGGGAAATGATAGCTAGGGAGCAGCAGTGAGAGATTGGCCTTAAGGGAAAAGAATTTTTATGTTTTGGTTGACCATATATTTTCAAAATCATGGTGAATCAACCACCAAATAGGTCTGGAAGTTTTTGGAGAAGGGAGATTGGAGAAACCCTCAAATCAAGGGTTTAAGAGAGGTATTTTGGGGTTTTTGATGTTACAAGTGTGCTGGGTTGATTTTCTCTTGGATTTAGAGGTTTTGAACCATTTAATGACACTTTCCAAGGTTTGAAAACTTGGGGATATTTATGTGATATAGTTTCTTTGTAAAATCGCCCATTTTTTATGCTTTTTGGGGTCACATAGTGAGGACAGTCATATACTTTCTGAAAAAACCTACCATTTCCTTTTGGTATGTTAAGTTAATCCATAAAGGGTACTCAAATATATGATTTATTTTCCCGGTGTTTTGGGAAAAGTTGAAGAAAAAGCCTTGTGAGTGCTGTTGCAGGGCTACAAGGCAGGCTATTAGGCCTAGTTTGGTGAGTTTTGGAGATTTGAGTATGAAACCTTGGAAAGAAGTTTGTAAACCTTTATAAAATTTTGAATTACATGTGTTGAGGCCATTGGACCATACTTTGAGTCTTGTTTGACTGTTCTTTGATATTTCACCTATTGAAGCTATCTTAGGATCATTAAGATTGGGCATTGAAGAAGCTTGTTGACTTGATCTCATTTTGTTATTTGGGCCTTGGATCCACCATATCCTCTGCCACCTCTACATCACTCCCCATTTTCTTTTGGGTTTTCTTGTCCTCAATTAACAATCTAAGAGTTTTTTCAATTGACAGAGTCTGAGAAAAATTGAAAGTGTGATCCAGATTTGGTAATCTCTTTTGGCTCTACATTTGTGTATCCAAACTCAATGTATCCTGAGAGGGAGACAATTTCCTAAATTGGAGAGGAGATTTATTGTCTTGATCCTTAGATGAAAGGTGGAACTCTATATTTTTTATTAAAGGGGAGGTGAGCAACAATGGAATATCATGCTTGTATAACCCTCCATTCTGAGGTTGTAGACTCTGAATTGAGGTCTCCTCTTGAAAAATGAGAGGGAAATGTGTTAGTAGATTCTCGGTGTAGAATTTTGAGTCAAGTATAAACATCTCTTCTAGAGAAATCTTAGGGATCTGTTAGGAATAATAGTCCATCAATACAACTAAGAGGGGGGGGGGGGGGGGTGAATCAGTTGTATGCTAGATTATTAAACTTTAAACTTTGAATAGAAGCAATATCAAATCAAATGAACACAATGAATTCCAACACAATAACACAGTATTTTGTTGTCAAGGAAACCCTATTAAAGGTAAAACCCCGGTGGGAATTAACACCCACTAATGATGTACTGAGAGTATAGTATCCTTGTTAGAAGATCTAGCCCTGTTAAGAGTTGATTAAAACATTACAGTACATAGTCCTTGTTAGAGGATAGACCCTGTTAGGAGTCAAGAAAAAAAGGGTAGGCTCACTGCCCAAATTAAGGTTATATCCACCTTCAGAACTCATTGTTCACAACACAAGTGTATATGAAGAAATACACAATCTTTTGAACTGTTTGATAGCAACTATCTTTGCTTGATCAGTTCCAATGAAGTATACAATTATCCTCTGCTCTACATCCAATAGACACAAGCTCACAGCTTCCACAATTCTCTTTTACATCACATACAATCACTCCATGTATTTTCAAAAGAAAAGATCTTACATATATACCCTATTAAAAAATAAATAATCAAGTCGGCCAATTAGGTTTTCCTATTACAAATAATTACATAACTCCTTGATAAGATACACACGGTATCTAAAAAAAGTATACAACAATTACATTGCAACAATTAAGGACCGACATCCTTAATTCATTCTTGCCATCCATGATACACGCTACAGCCCTCAAGTCGGCTTCCAAATAGGTCATCTCCAGAACACATGTTACAACTAACGTCATCCTACTTTTTGTACCTTGCGCAGACCATCGAATATTCTTCAGTACCATGTATGTCATCCCTTAAGCTCACATACACTGAATCCTCATCTCTTGTAAGATATTCCCAAAACATAGAGACTAACTCTATAAACTTCTACTGTCACTATCTGTTAACCAGTCTTCACCAAATCTTCTATATAAATTCATCCAATATGAAATATTACATCATGCAATCTTGGATATAAGATCCCAACACCTTCCTATAAACACAACTAACTTCACACGATTTGAAACATCCATACAGTATCTATACACTTTAATAACCAGCCTGTTCTCTTCACAAAAACATATGTTAACATTAGTGACAAAACATGAATGACAATAGCAGAAATTCCAGCATCACTCAACGTAGTGATTAAACATATTAAATGTATCAACAATCTCCCCAATGCATTAGCAATATCCACCATGATCATGGTTGAAGCTAATGATGTTAATAAATTATTTTCCATGAGTTGTATGTCCAAGTCTGTAGGTTGTGGTTCTTTGACATTTGTATTAGAAGCCATCAAATTAATAGGAATATCAAAGAAGATAAGATCATGAACTAGATTCTTTTTGGGATCATTTTCATGTAAGGGAAAAGGAACAGTTAAGTCCTTGGTCAACCATTGAGGAGATTGTGCAAAAAAAAAAAGCATAGGGAGAGCTTGAGAGTTTACATAAACCAGAACACTCTGATGTAACAGCCATAGAGGATGCTCAAAAACATAGTCAGGTCAAAAAATTTGACTATCATTGAAGACTCACACTTGTGTGGAAGGGGATTCAGAATATCAGTGTTATCTCCTACATCCTGATATGTTGTTGTGCAGAATCTAGGATCTGAAATATGATCTTTGCACACCTGAGTGTGGGACTGAATTGACACTTGACATTGTGTGTTGAAATGCCCAAGTTGGTTTTGGTAACTCTAAATAGTTGCTTCATCCTAAATCACAATTTTTTGAGTCCATTCTCCCCATTTTGATACAATGTTGATTATGCTTGGAGGTGATTTAGTGGAGTCCAAAAGAAGACATAATTGAACCTCTCAAGAAGGATATAAGAAAGGGAGAAGGTCACATCTAATGAAAATACCCACTTGATTTGCTAGGATTTCTATGATATCCAGATCTCTATACTCCAAAGGTAGAGAAGGTAAAGCAATCCAGTAGGGAAAGAAGCAATAATGATTATGATCTGGTATAAAATTAGGGGACCAAATCATTGTAAAAATTCTAGAGCCATTGCAAAACCATCCTTTATATTTGTGTACAGAGTCTCAAGATTTCTTGGAATCAAACACTACTATAAAAAACTTTAAAATAGGGTCCACCTTGAAGATCTTCTTTAAACCTACCCATTAACCCTTTGCCCAACAAGAAATAGTATTAAAATTTACAACAGAGTTTGAAAGCTTACCAATGATGGCTTGATCCTTAAGAAAGGAGGTGTGTGGTTGCAGTAGATGTTCTAGTAGAATAACAAGTGGTGTCTCTAGTTTTCGGGCAGCCTTATGCACCTCGTCGATGTAAGACTATTGGTTCATAGCCAATTGTTGTTTTTTCTCCATGCGAAGGTAGGCATTTTTGGAATGAAGGGGGCTCTGGGATCCTACAACTTTTGGGGATTCTTTGGTCTTGGTGGGTCGTTTACCCCTGTGATGCAAATAGGAGATCTATGAGGTGTGCCATAACATATGTCAAATGCCAGTTTCTTACCATGAACAAGTCATCTCCCCCGATGAATGTTACACATTTGCCCTTTCATTTTATGATGCTTTTATGGTCTGGTCTTGGAATTGTTGGTAAAAGGTCTGTTGGTATTTTCACGCCAAAAATTTGTTTTGAAAATATTTTTTCCCCAAGTCTGGTTAGATGAAGAAAAATGCATCTTCTCGAGACATGGTCGTGCTTGTGGGACTATGTCTGTGCGCTCTTAGGATTTAGAGGATTCTCCCACTTCCGAGGAACTGATTCTCTGAAAGCGCATTTCGCAATTTTTTGTAAGTGGTGGTGGGAGATTATTCTGTAGTTTCTGGCCTTTTTTATTTGTCAGATATGAGGTAGGCATTTTATGGGCCTGGTTGTTTTATGAATAATCTAATTGATGATGATGTATGTGCTTGTGTGAGATGCTAAACTTAGGGTTGATAAAGAAAGGTTTGGTTGGTTGTACTATAGATTTCCCTATAAAAATATGATGAAGGGGCATGTCTCCTATTGAACCCTGCTGTGTCTGCCAAATAGGTAGATTTTTTTAAGCATAGGGGTAGGAGTGGAAGAATTTATTTTTCTCTGAAGTCTTGACAGCTTGTATAGTTGGAGTTGTACGAAAGATTTGCTAGGTATCTTGTTTGCAATGGTCGGTATGTTGAAAATTATGGTGGCTCTGCAATTCAAACTTGTCTCTGCCTCGATCCTGAAACCCTCAAAAACTCTACAAATCTCTTCTCTCTTCTCTCATTTCTCAATCATATCCAACTAAATATATCTTAAAAAACATGCAATTGAATATATCTTTCCTAAATAACACGCAAGTGAATATATCTTCCTTAAATAACATACAATTTAATATATTTCTTAAATAACATGCAACTGAAGATATCTTACTTAAATAACATGCAAGTGAATATATCTCTCGTAAATAACATGCAACTAAATACATCTTCCTTAAATAATATGTAATTGAATATATATTTCCTCAATAACATGCAATTGAATATATCTATCTTTCACACATGCAAATCTATATTATTTACATGCACATTTCTATATTTCTATCTCAAAAGCATGTATTTTCTCTAAAAATTAACTCTTTCAAAATCCTCAAAACCATGGAAGGTCATAATTGAAAACAAATCAAAGCAAAAATTTTAAAGAAAACCCTAATCAAATTTTCCTTCAAAAAGATTCCCTAACATTTCTAATTATCAGATAAATACATCTTTCTAACATAGCCAATGTTATTAGTAAGGCCAAAAACATTATTGACACCTTTGAAAAATGCATGATAACCCACATTTTCAAGGAGGCCAATTCGGTGGCTGACTAGGCTGCGAATGTGGCTTGTAAAAGCCAGGTGGAAATTGAGTGGAATGATGGTTCGAATATCCCTTGTGATGGATCATCATTAATTAATAAGGAGAGGGTGATGAGTAAGCAACACATTTTGAATGAAGAGATTATTAATGAGTATTGAGTGCAGCAATCTGTGTGATGATCATGAAGGACAATGTCCTGATTCCGAGATAGTTTTTGGGGTCCTTTGGCACGATTTATGGGTTTTTCATAACATTAATAGTTTTTATTCTAGTTCGAAGGCTAAGTTGCAGAGTGTGGGGATTCATCTGGACAAGGGCTCTCTATTATCTTACATGGCTATGGGAGGCAGGAAAAGGAGGTGCGAGTCGACGAACTGTAGTGACTAGAAATAGAACAAGGAGATATGGAAAATTGTCAAAGAAGGGGGTTTGGCAGACTTCTTGGAGAGACTGCATGGAGGGAAAGTTGCGGTGACCAGAAATTTCATCAAAACTTGGAATAAGGGGAGTGTTCTGGTTGGCATGCAAAGTATGGAGGTGACTGAGGAGGTGATTACAAAAGTAACTAGCTTGATGACTGAGGGCATCAACTTCTATAGGGATAGGAAGATTTCAGACAAAGCTTTGGAGGCTTTTGCGCCTATAGAGTAGGAAAGAAATCAGATGGTTAAGGTGGACAATTCATACTTTAACCCTAAGTTCATTTCTAGGCCCTGGCACCTTGTTTTATTTGTTATTATAGGCTACATTACCCTCGATGGTCAGTATACTAAAATTTACAACCATCACCTTATCCTTTTGAATCACTTTAGGCATGGGGTAAAGATTAATTTTCCTTTTTACCTGCTGAGTTCTTTGAATGCTTCTCTTCTCCATTGGCAAAGGGATATGGAGGGTGATCATGCTTTCCATGAAGGGCTCATGGTCCTCATCTTTGAGGTGTTGAAGTTGAAGAAGGTGGAAAGAACCAAGCTTAACAGAAAAGCCCTCGAGGACTATGACATTGATGGGAAAGAGTTTGAGGAGCCTTTTATGGAGGATACAGAAGATGAGGAGGGGGATTCTGAGGAGTACCAGGAGGTCAGTCCTAAGAAAAATAAAAATAAAAGGAAGATGGAGGATTCGACAACTGATATGGAGTTAGAGGAAGAAGAGAGCAGGGAGGAGAGTTCTAAGAAGTAGGGGAAAAAGAGATTGGAACCTATTGGCAAACGCACTAGAGCTAAAAAAGAGAAGAAGAAAGTTGCAAAAAGGGTTTTCATATCTTTTGATGAGGGCTTATCCTCCCAGGAAAAGATTGATCAAGAAAATCATGTGGACAACAACCCTGCTGTGGAGGAGAGTGGGGATTCCGGGAAAAATGTGTGGGTTGAGGAAAATATCCTGCAAGAGGTTGCACAGGCTGTGACTAATATTGAGAAAGATGGGCACGAGAAGGATAAGGCCAACTTGGAGAAGGAGAATGTGGAGAGTCCTAAGGAGAACATGGAGGAAGGGAACAAGGGTTTTGAAAAAATAGAGGGAAGGAATATGGATTTTGAGAATCTAGGGTGCTTGGCCTTCTTGTGTACCCTTAGCATAATGAAAAATGATATCACTGCGATGAAGACCCACATTCACCAGATGCAAAAAGAGATGAAGGTTCTCAAGAGGATGAACCTGGGGGAGAAAAATATGGGCCAGACAATTGATGAGCTCATTGACATTATCGTCAGAGCTAAGGGTATTGCTATCTTCAATGACAGAATTATTGCCATGGAGGAGAAAATTGAAAGCAATAATGTTATTACCAGGAAAGTTGAGACTATGGAAAAGAGAATTGACAAGCTAGAGAAGACCATGGGGAATATTGTAGAACAGAGCTATGTTATCCTTAAGGCTTCAAATGAGCACGTGAAGATCCTGGTGGACAAGCTCGACAATGGGAAAGGGATCCAAGAGATCATTGAGACTAAAGAGGATCAGGGACCTAGCAGGCGTATGAGATCTAGGTTCAAGAAGATGGAGGATGGCAACAAGGATGACATGGAAGATCTGAAGATGTCTACTGCAAACATGCAGATTCTTGCTGATCAGGCTGCAGAACTGATGAAATGTGTTTAGACAGCAGCTTGTTGTCTTGCTTTCCTTTTTTGATGTCCTTTGTCTTTTGGTTGTTCTTTGTGTTTAAGGACTCGGTTGTGTTGTTTTTTTTGGTGCTGTTGCACTTGTCCTTTTGGAGCTTAAATGTTTTATCTGTAATCCTTGTGTAAAAGGTTTCAGGTCCTTTCAAAACCTATTTTTACGTAATCAAAACAAACACTCATCATTTACACACAAGATCTAATCAAACACAAAAAAGACAATGATTTCAATGGACAACTTTTAAAGATTTTGAAATCGTACCTTAATACACAAAGCTGAATCAAAAATCAATTTCAAATTTAGAAAACCCAAAGCTTTTGAAAACACCAAAACTTTAATCCTCTAAAAATTTTCCAGGAGAGAACTCTTCAAAACTTGATTGAATAATCCTCAAATGGCCTCCAAGCTCTCTAATATAGAAATTCAAAACCTTGAGTTGAAAGAATGAAACTCCAAAATAACAAAATAGAACTCAACTATTAAAAATAATAAAGTTGTTAACTCCAAATTATAGAAATAAGAACTCAACTACAATCTCATTTTTATTAACTTTAATTTATTAAAAGAATTATGTATTTAATTTGCTCAACTTTAAGTCACTTTAACTCAACTAGGTTAAGTTCTACTTTTATAATAAAGTGTTTTTTAAGTTGCATTAATTAATTGTAATTATTTTAAAATATGTAACTCAACTAATAACCACTTAACTCAAATTGTACATTTAAATTTAATTTTTATTTAATAATTATTAAATTTTTTAATTGATTAATTTTGACATTGTAATTAAATTATTTATTAAACATAGGTAATTAATTAATTAAACTTATATTTAATATTTTAATGTATCTTAAGGTGTAATTATTTAATCTCATTTAATTAATCTTAATTAATTCCTATGTTTATTCTAACACCAACACCACATCAAACCACATGGCATGCACCAAAATGAAAACTAACTAAATCAAAATACAAAATTAAACTCAAAGGAAGGGTTCACAAATGACGTCACCTTGATGAATTTAGAGGGTAGTAAATAAGATACTTGTCCACTATTTCGGGACAATAAATGGCTTAGTTTGGGATTTGGACTCATTTGTTATCTCCCCTCTCTTACCACTGAGATATCATGATAAGGCATGTTCATCCTGGCAATTCAGGGAAGTCGATGTTCGATACCTAAAATCCCGTAGAAATTCAATTATTCATGACATTTATGAGTAATCTAGTGGAAATAATATTTTGACAATGTTCCTGAGAAGCGACTTGTGATAATCGGATTATATCTCCTAACTGAGATAGAATATGGACATGCGAAGTTTTACAGAGGTTGAAGACATTTCAGAGGTGACCTAGATGAGACAACATAGTCAAAGGTCGCATGTGTGAAGATCTATTAAGTTTGGAAGCCGACAGTTTTTATGTGGTTATGAAATATTATGTAATGTGTAATGATTTATGTTTTTTTTTTGGCTAAGCCTAGTTGGTCGGCTCTATTGTAAATTATTTGAGTGAGGTATAAAGGAAGGATTGTTTTCCTTGATTTAATATGATGATGAAGAAAAAGAAGAAAGATATGATGATATTGATATTATAAGAGGATATGTGAATTGAGCAGATCTGCTATTGAGATTTGGTGTGGTTTTGGCACAGACAGAGGAGTGAAGATAAGATTGCTGAGATTAGAAATTATTGGTATTATTTTGTTCAAATAATACAGAGATCATTTGGACAGTGAGTTCAGTGATCTTGCCCTTGAAGTTGTTTGGACAATGGGTCCTTCTGACTTCCTTAACTCCTAACAGGGTTAGAATATTTTAACAGGGATTCAAAGTCTCCTAACAAGGACTGATATGTACTAAATGTATTTCATAGACTCCTAACAGAGTCCATCCTCTCATAAGGAATTTTCATATTAGTACATCTTTTGAGGGTATCATCCCCACCGGGGTTTACTCTCTGATCAAGAGGTTTCCTAGTTAACATATCTTGTGTCATTGTGTATGTTTACCTGTCTATGGTTTTTGTTTATGTTGGTTACATGTTTGAGATCTAATAATGTTATTAAAAGTTTCTTTTATCTGATAACTGGTTCACCTCCCCCCCCTCTCAGTTATCTTGGTGGACTTTACTTTCTAACATTACAATAATCTTCTGCATTCAAATTCTTCATAATCAAATAGAAAGATAAATTTAATTTGTATAGGAGATTGATCACTCTCTTCAAATATTTGCAATCATTCAAAATTATCATACATTTTTTATATATGAGTATCATAAATGAATATTTCTTCTCTAACAATCATTTCCTTAGCATGAAATTAAGCATGGTAGTAAATGAATTTGTAAGGGGTGTACAAGCCCAATTCTATTATTTTATAATTCAATAATTTTAACTCTTCTTCTTCCAACTATTTGTTCACATGGGCATCTTAATTTATTGAGCCAGATCATGACATAGAAAATAATTAATTTCCCTTATCATAATTGCTATAAGATATGCATTTTAGAGTTACCAACATAATGGAATTTTTATAAACATTAAGAAATAAATAGTCACAACCCAGAGATAAGATAACACTCATAATGATCAAATAACCTCAAGAGGATTCAATAAATTAAAGTTTTTCCTTTACAATATAGTCATCCTATTTTTGAATCAATAGAAATAGTTAACAATAATAAAAGGTCTCCTCATTATAACATTAGTGTAATGCCCACCCATAGTTTTCTTTTCAATTTATATTTCCAAACTCTTTTAGGCCACTTTTATGTGTGCGTTGATATTTCAATTTAATTATGGTTTTGGATGTATGACACTACATGGTGAATTTAATAAATGGATGATTATGGTGGTTATATTGATGTAGTTATATGATGCTAGTTATGATGATGATTTACATATTTTGAAATGATGCTTATGATTATGATTATACTTACCCCATACTTACATGTGTATGGTGTTCATGTATACTTTTATTTTCATGTATGATGTGCTTGATATGGTTGAGGGACGCGGTCGTAGTTACCTTCTTGCGGGATCCACACGATGTCCTGATCCCCACCATTGCTTGCTTTATATGTGTGTGTGTGTGTACATGCGGGTCTTCTATGCAGGTTTGCAAGTACCGAGCATCGATTTCCCTGAATTGTCAGGATGAGCGTGCCCTACCACTAGTCTCAATGGTAAAAGAGGGGAGATAATATCCAGATCCAAATCCTAACCTAGACCACTCTATTGTCCTAAAATAGTGAACAAGATTCTATTATTTGATTCCTTCCCAAATTCGTACATGTGACATGAGTTTAGTCCCTTCCTTGAGCATGGTTGTGATTCTTTGAGTTCAATTGACTTTGATATCTAACATGATTGCTATAATTTATTTATTTATTTAGATTAAATTGTGTAATTTAAATAAATTATATTTTTGTTGTGTTTAGCTATTTATATGTGAGATTATTTAATTAATTGAAAATTAATTAAATTTAATTATTAAATTTAATATTTTATCTAAAAGGCTTATGGTAAAATAGAATTATTTAATTAATGAGAATTAATTAAATACATTCACTTTAGATTTATTTAATTGTAAATTTAACCTTCTCAATTAAAATGTATTTATTAATATAGGAATTAATTTAGCATGTGGAAATTATAGTAGACTAAATGTCATATTTTAAATTAATTAGAATGCATTAAGTTGCACAATCAATATTGAGTAAATTAAATTAAAGGAATTAGTTAATTTTGAGTTAAGTGTTTTCAACAAGAGTAAATTAGAAAATGGACTTTAGTTCAATTGAAATTAAACTGAAAATAAGAATTGATTAAAGAAAAGCTTTTTGTGGAGTTGAGTTCCCACCTTTGCATGTGGAATTGAATGTCCTATATGTTGAGGGTTTGGCCATTATTCTCAGCACACGGGTTTTGCAGAATTTTGGGTGAAGGTTTTCAATTTCGAGCAATTTTCTGATAGCTTGGATTTGTCTTTGTTTCTGGTCATCATCGATTTTATTCTTTGGTGTTTGAGGTAGGATTCGATTATCCTTGTGTTTGTGATTTACAATTTTGAAAGAATTGTATTCTTCGTGCCTATCAAAATCTGGATGTCCGGAACTTGTTTCATGTATTTACTGTTCTTGTGAGTTTTTAAAATTGGTCTTAAGGAAATCTTAGTTGCATGCAATCCCTTGTTTCTGATTCTTGATTAAATTTTCATTAGGGTTTGAATTTATGAATTGTGGTGAAAATCAAAGTTAATTGATATTCTGTGGAAATTGATTGTTTGTCTGGAAAACCCTAGGCTTAGAAAATAATGGTTTTATTTGTTAGAAATTTGAATTGGTATTTAAAATTGAAAAGAAAATCCATACAAACCCTAGAGTATGTTTTATTAGAATACCCAGTTAGTTTCTCTAATAGGGTTTCCAATTTGATTATGGAAATTATTCTTGCTCTTCTTTTAAAATACATATTTACCCTACTTGGCTTTTTTTACATAGTAATTAATTGTTGGTGTACAAGAAAATTTATATTCAAAAATATACATATATCATGTATATGTTTGCTTAAAAAATATAGTAATAAAAATTGTATTTAAAAAAATATATAATGAAATTTCATTTTCTTGTTTTAAAAAAAAAATTTTAAAAAAAAATTGGGACCTTGCACACGGTCCTAGGATCTTGCGTAGCCCCTAGAGGGATTATCGTGTGCAACCCCAAAAGGGACTGTCACGACAGTACCTTTGGGTACGTCGTGATAGGGGGTACAGTGGGCCCCTCCCACGCTAGCCATTTTTGTTTGGTTATTAAAAAATTTATTATTAAATTTATTTATTTTAATTAAATTTTTATTTTATTAAAAAAATTTAAAATTTTTTATTTTACTTCAAGAATTAGTTTTGTTAATTTCATTGAAAATTAAATATGTTTTTTTTTACATTGGTTAATTTATGCAAATACATATGTTTACATGCAATTGCTTTTATATATTATTATGGGATAGTTAATTATGGATTTTATTTTGCATGTTCTATTCGAAAAAAACAATTATGTTTTAATTTGAATAATATTTGATTTGAGTAATGTAGTCATGCAAAGATATTTATTATGTAAATGTTATTGGCTAAGTTTAGTGATTTTTAATATGGTGATTATTATTTTCGCATTAAATCAGTTTGGTATATTTTGACTATAAAATTATATTGAGTTAGTAATTTTAATGCCTAGAATTAATTTATTTCGTGGATGTTATAAATTGATTTGTAGGGTTAGAATTTAATTATCTTTTGTATAATTATAGTCTATTAGTAATTATTGGATAAATTAATTTCATGATGGAATTTACAAATTAGTTTATTAAATTAAATTTTATTATTGTCGTTTATTGCCTTATGTGATTTGGGGTCTAGAAGGATTTAGTATTTCAGCCTAGGACTATTACTAGAGGCGAGATTAGAAATTATTATTTCTGTTTGTTTGCTTTGCATACTTGACTAGAATTGATCAAATGAAACCCAACCTTTTTGGAGAATTACTATTTGATGGATTTTGTATTATGTGTTCCTATCACTTCTTGGAACCAGTCGTTGAGCTTTATGAGACTATGTTGACTTAGAGTCATGATTTGAGATTGTTAAACCTAGGGTAGTTTATCTAGGTGTTAGAAGGGAAGTGGCTTACTTTGGAGGCACTAGAGCCTGGAAGTGGCTACATGGGTATCCTTAGTAGGTTACTTAATCAAGTGATAATATTAAATTATAATAGGGATTAAAATAAATTAATAAGATAATGATTCATCGCCCATGCCTTGAGTGCTAGTATAGGCTAAGGATGGGAGTGAGAAAAGATGATTTCCCATCCAGTAGTGATGGTGATTCTGGCATAGTTAGTTGTTCCTTGTCTACATGAGAGGACTACTTATCCGCATAGAGTCACTAGGGGTTGGAGTCCAGTGAGGCTATTAGGTGACCTTAGAGTTGACTCATGTGATAACACTTCCCTGATTTCATTCCAAATTTTATACATGTGTTGGTTGCCTCTGAGATTATTATGTGTACCTTGTACTTGAGTTGTGTCTTGAGATAGGGTCTTCTAGGATCCTTGCTTAGTCTACCTGATTATTTGATATTATTATCCATTTGGGATTTGATGTTATCTCCTCATCATAGTGGGAGTGGAACCACAGGTTTCCACGAGGTCGGGTGGTAGTGATTCTTTTACCATTTGAGACTCTGACGTCCTTGATCCAGTGTTGGATGATCCTGGTTGTAGTTAATTCCTTTCCTATCTTCTTTGAGTTCTATTCTAGATCTTATACTTCTCTTTTGTACTTATAATTTATTATAATCACATACCTGCGACATGTACAGAGGATGTTTGATGAGTCTATGTATTTTATTATTCAAATGTAACTTAGGATGTACATGGATAACTTTAAGAAACCCCCCCCTCCTAAAAAGTATAAAATTGTGGCGAATCACATGTGTTTTGGAGGGAAAACTTTTAATAGTGATGGCAAATTATGTGTCAAAATATGGATATTCGGTGGCAATTTTTTAATAGTGTATACCATTTTTATAAAAAAAGGGTGACTACAATTGTTTTTTTAGGAAAATTATTAATATTGATGGCGAATTATGTTTCAAAATATGGATATTTGGTGGCAAATTTTTTAATAATGGATACCATTTTTATAAAAATATGGTGAAACTATTTTCCAAATATTTGAATTATTTTTTGTCATGGCGAATGGTTTTCAAAAATTTATAGTTGGTATGGCAATTGAATAATTGGAAATAATTATTACATTTAACATTCCAAGTGATTTAAGTTTTCATTCTTGAAGAATGACACATGTGATGATTCTGGAGAGAGTTTTCAGTAAAGGAGTTATCTCACCACATTCCATCTGAAATGCACCTTCCACCGTTCATCTCTCTTAATCCAATGGTTGTGATTTGATGTTGAAGTTGCATCGGGTCCCACTTCCATCACTATGCCGTCACAAACTCACATGACACACGTCCATCAGATTTACAACATATCAATGGTCAAAGGTGAATTTTGGCCCTATTTTTGCTCTTCATAATATTTACAGAAAACTCTCAGTGGAATCATCACACATGGTATGATTGATCATACCAATAAGCCCACGATCAATCATACCATGTGTCATGATTCCGCCAAGAATTTTCCATAAATATGATGAAGACCAAAAATAGGCCCAAAATTCACCTTTGGTAGTTGATATGTTGTAATCGAACGAACATGTGACACTGTGAGTCTGTGACCTCATTTTCTGACACCAGAAAAGTAGAATTATTTTGGCAATCTTCAGTAATATTAGATAGAAATATTAATTAATGGCGATGAGTAGATGAGTCATGACATCAATTAAAGTAATGTGAATTAATGGTTTCTTAGATGGCGCATTTCAATTTTCACTAACAGATATGTGTGACATCATATAAATATTCATTACCTCGATAGAATAATGCCTTAAAGTTAAGGCTTGAACCACGTCTCATTCTGACAATTGCATATGATAACAACTAATATTTGGTGAACCCCACATAATTTCAAGTAATTGACTAGGTGAATAGGGCGGGAATTTGGGACACGATTGTGTATGATGCATGGCGAATTGGGTCCTAGGACAAATAAAAATTTTACTTGGGACAATGGGCCTTTGGCGAATGGTGATCCATGATAAATACACCCTTCCTTAATCCGTGACGAATAAGAGTAAAATATAAAATAGAAAAATGGGCGAAGAACCCGACTACCGTAGTGAAATTATGTAAAAATAGTGGCAGACAATCTGACCACTAAATGTATCTTTTATAAAATCAAGGTGAACCGGTCAACCAGTATACTGATCTTTTTTTTGCCAATTTCTATACGACCCACGGGACATATTTGCTAATTGGTGAATAATCACCACTAAAAAAATCCCTGATGATGTATTATGTGATTTATGGTTGTAATTGTATTTGTAGTTTCTACATCAAGGAACCCTTGAGATGTGTAATCTACCTTTGGAGATTATATTTATGATTTATGTTTATGTTCTTTATTGACTTTATGTTTTACTTTCGCTTATATATTCATCATTATTTGTAAATATTTAAGAAAAAAAATATTCTGCAAACTTCGTCACATGTTTTAGGTTAATATCTCCTAGGTTCCCTAGCAGGGGCATTACATATAGTCCAAGCTTACATTGTCACAATTAGGTTTAAGATTCAAATATAAAGGTCGAGGATAAATTTTGCATGCAAAAATCTCTGATGTATTATTTAGTCTAGTAGATGGTAACAATGGAAGAATAATGACCACTTTCAACTTGATTGGATTAGTTTGAAATTGATTGGTATAATTCAAGACTTAACAATGTAATATAGAAAAATATATGGTAAATACTCAAATGTAGATGATTCGCCAATATTGCATTGTACATTAAGGAAAGTATGTATCAAAGAATTAGAAGAAACCAAAAATCAAATGGATATGCATGATGAGGACAATGGTGGTCTTATTCTTGAAAAAGAGGGAATATTTGAATCAAATATGGATGAAAGTAATAATGAAAAAACTTGTGATGTATCCAAGAGGATAGAAGGAGGGAAGAACCATCTCAATAAATTTTAGAACTAAATGACCTATTGATGGGGTTGTTGTGCAAGGGCCAATATGTCATGCCCAAAAGCTTGAGCAAAATACACCAATCAAAAATTTTCCAACTAACACTAAAGTTATCTAGTTTAACTAAATAGTTATAGTTTACAGTTTAAAGGTGAAGACCTTGAACAGGTTTAAGGAGCATCATGACCAACATTGACCTGGTCAACCTCTCTCTAAGATAAAGTCACAAATTTAATTTTCTAATCGATTTATCATAGGAATACCATGATAAAAACTTGACTAAGTGTTACTATAGTTTGACTATAGTTGACTAAAATTAACCATATAATTATAAACATATTATTTGATTACAATAAGGAATACTAATTAAATTCTCTTTTTATTAACTTCCTAATTAAATATGAATTGATCTAGAATTAAAACAAGCGTGAATATTTATTTTATAAGATAACTAATAACATTACAACAATACAACCACCTACAATAATAAACATTAAGAAATATAAGAGGTGCAAAAACATGACACAACTATATATCTTCATATGCAAGCGGAAGTCTTACAACACCTCAAAGATTCACAAGCATACTATAACGGTTCATGAGACGGTTACACACATCCACTAGTTTGCTATTATTTAAGTTATTAACAAGCAAGGTTCATCCAAGTTACTATGTTATTTATTTCATAACAATATTCTTTTTAAACCCAAAGTACAATTCCTACCATGATTAGTCATACAAGTTCGTTTACTGATTTATCCTCATAGACCACATAGACCTATTTTACTTTATTTTTACCAAAGTGATCATTAGCCAATCAATTTTGACTTGAGAAGATATATCTCCAAAAAAATAATACTCAAGATACAAAGATCTAATTTAACACACATGTGGAAATGTTCGCTTTCTAGGAAATGACTAACTAGATGTGACATTCTCTAAACAAAAATAAGAAGGGAAAAATAAACCTCCACACCGGGGAGTACCGGAAACATGTATATCGAAGACATAGGTACTCAAATATATTACAAGCATAAAATACATATAATTCAACATCTAGATCTTCTAACATTTCAGATACATATTCATATCATCATAAGAAGAACAATAATGTAAAGAGCATAACATTCATCATCAAGAGTAAACATGATCAAAGGTGAATATACTTACATATACAATGCAATAAAAGAATTGAGCTCTCAAGCTCTAAGTGCTAAAGCTAGAGGAAGTCTTTCTCTGTACACCGGTCCCCAGTAGTGGTATAGTTAGCAATGCCTCCCAACCATATGGTACCCATAAGCCCAACCCCTGTGCTTGTGGAGATAGTAGTCCAGCCACAAACATAAGACAAACACACAAACAAGGAGGTGACTAACACACATTCCAAACAATGCATAACTCAAAGGAGAGTACCATGACCCAACACTATATACATAAGTACAAATACATCACAACATGGAGAACACTCAACATGTGGACCAATGTCAAAGGTGCATACCAAGCACATTCATAGAACAACAAGGGCAATACGCAGTACTAAAAAGGCCATCTCATCACAATGACGAAGCACATCTAAAAAAGAAAAAGATGCAACAGGGCATAAATTAAAAGGACTCAAAAAGTCATAAATATCATAAGGATTAAGTAAACTTAATTGGTCTCAATACCAAGGGTACAGGTCCCTCAAAACTCGGCATAAGAGCATAACTGAACTATATCTTAGATGCAGTCTCAACACCCTACATCCACATACCACATGAGAGTTTCTTCTCAAGCATGAGATGTATCATCACAAGGGAAGAAGCAAAAACAATAACAAAGGTAAAATTACACCGATATAAAAAAAAAACACTCGAAGCAAGAAGATTACATACCACATGCTCTATTTGTCACATCGCCAAGAGCACGGATCTCAAGATGATCTGATAAATATAGATGTGGTATAAAAAAATTTAAATATTTCATGACATATCTATTACCCAAATATTGAGCAAAGAGCTCAAAACATAAAAATACCAATTTCTGGCAAAATTTGATAAGGTTTCTAAAAATCAGCATTTTAACTTGAAAGGTCACTTTCGGGTCAAAATATAAAAATACCTAGAATGTCATATAACTAAAATGATTTTCCCATCATATTCTTTGTAGCAAAGGCAACTTATATCAAAATCTAATTTATGCACAACATGACAAATGATGGGTTCTGGACAGCACACAAAACGGTGCGATGAATAAAAAGTCTAAAAATCAAATTTGTATTTAGGCTACAAAATTAAAACTCATTGGCCTAAATCTACCCAACAACACACTTTTCAAATAAAATCTCAATTTTGGATTCACACCGAAAAATGGGCAACATAACAACATAAATTATCACATTTGCATTTTTATCACTATTCACATGCAATCTTCAAATGACCATAACTATATGAGAATGGACTCAAATTGAGTCAAGTAAAAAATTATATTATATAAATTATCACTCCACAAAATAATATGAAATCAAAATACCCAAATTCTACTTTTTTCATCTATTCTATTTTTCAAGCAAAACCATAAACTCTCAAATTCAATTAAAAATAACTTCAATTTTCAACTTTCAAAAATCAAAATTTTAAATATACCTTTTGTTTCTAAAAGTGTCCAACACCCCTCTTTTAACATAAAATTTTCATTTTTACTATTTCTAAAAATTTGGGCAGCATAACACTATTTTACTTCATTTCTCCAAAATGCAAGCATACATATATTCATAAAAACTCAACCGGGTGAAAGAAATACATGAGATCATAGGAAAATATATATTTTCATCTCACTAAACTACTCCAATTTACTTCAAGCAAAAAGATGAATTAAAATAAAAGATATAAAAAGTCCTACCTCACAGCAAGAGGAGAAATCCAAAATGAAAGGGAAGAAATAAATACGGCATGCAAGCAGATGAAAATTTTGGCATAGTGTAGCAATCCCGCCATGATTCCAATGAGCCACTCTGTGCTCAAATCCAGCAAACGGATCACTCCCGACAAGAAAATTCTCAAATTTCTTACAAGAGGGTTTGAACAATTCTTGCTCTCCAAAAAATGAAAGTGTGTGAAAATGAGTTATAATTTCTCATTATAAGTCACTTTTCCCACTTAAAAACCAAAAAAGGATAAAACAATAACTTAAATTAAAATAAATTAGAACCCCAAATTCACCCCGAACTCAACTGGGATTAATTTATTCAATTCTAATTAAATGGAATAGCACTACGATAAAATTATCAAAAAAATATAAAATACTTTATAATAATAATTAAAAGTAACATTATTAATTAAATCATCTTTAGCGACAACTACGAGACTCTAATGCACAAACACACAACTGGTCTTTCACAATATGCAATATGAATTTCAGATTTACCAACTTGTACCGAAGGGAGTGATATAATAATAAATTATGGATAAATCATCCAAACAAGGACAATATTGGCTCAGTATGAAAGGTCAGAACTACTATCTCATGTGCCACTGTCAGGAACATAGACACATACTCAATCCCTACAGCCAAGGGTGGATGTCTCTAATGCCTATTTAGTAACATGCAAGCATCAAGTACAACTGTTCATAATATATAAATAATTGAAGCACATATAACACAGATAATAATAATGATTGTAAGCAAGTGACTACGGCTCCGTATCACTTCGTACCAGCACCAATAGGAAAAATGCATAGCAAGATGTGGTACATCATACACAACATATAACCATATATTCTTGCATTATCTTAAAGCATTTAAATAAATCATTTCTAACAATATGAGCATATGTCAATTTAAATCTTCCCAAAATTTTCAATGGCATATAAGCTGGCACAATGTTTAAGAATTAGTGACAATCATCATAACCTACTAATCCAATTCTTTGAACGTAAAAACTAATATGTTTAATCAATAAAGTACCATCATGAATATACTATTCAAAAGGGTAAATAACAACATAATATAACATCATAGTATTTCATTTATTGTAACATATTCTTAGTTAGATTAAATAGTATTTAACATCAAGTATACTTACCTCATTGTAATGACTGCTTTAGAGAAGAACTACATCCTCCCCCCAAAAAAACTCGACTTACTCCTGAAAGTCAGAAAGGCTAAGGTGGAAACATAGCACACATTAGTCCTGAAACATATTTTATCTTATACTAATAACGTAGATGTTTTTTTTTATCCAAGCAACAACATAAAATAATCCTCATTAATATGATTACGCACAATATATATTTGTATATCAACATCAACGTAGATCAAGTAATCATGAAGAGTTTAGCTATCAATAGATAAATTTTATTTTATTTTATTTATTTATTTTTATGTTTTTTTTAAATTTGTTATTACTATACACATTTCAACCCCATCATAGAAGTATACTTTAAGTTTTCCATACAATTTACATATAGAATTCATACATAATTTAAAATATTCAATCAAATACATTACTTATCATTATTTTTCATTTAGTAAGCATGTCAATTCATACAATACCACTCTAATTGCTATCATTTGTCATCTTTCCAAACAAAATGCATATTTAAACTAATCATTTTAAGATCCTTAATCATTTCAAAAGATATTCTTTCATAATACATTTTCAATTCCACAAAATTCACAACACAGTTAGCATCACAACTCATAAAATATGATATATGAATATAACAACATGAAGATTCAATTTCTATTATAATATGCAATAATACACATGCATTTACAACAACGCAAGGCTCAAGATCAGGCATGTACATGTGCTTTGGGTAAGATCTCATCTGAATCCATATCTCACTCAGTGGCTTGGCGGGGATGGGTTACTCACCATACGGTGAAACCTTCCATACAAGACCACATGACTAGTATCTCTTGTTTGGAGTAAGGTGTTTAACCTCCAAGGGAGAGTCACCACTCTAAGGTAGGTAGTGGTCATGGCTGCATAACAACCTCACATACCTCTATACTATGGGGGTTCCATGCGTCTACTTCCTCGTAAACACTTTCCAAGACTGTCTCCTCCAGTCTTGGAGAGGAATCACATTACAACACAAGACCAACTCTAAAAAACAATAAGGATAAAGAGTGTAGCCAACAAAGTCCACAAATAAAAGAAATTAAATCTTCAATTCCAACAATAAGGTAAGAAAATCCATAGAATTGCAATAATAAATCAAATGTAGCCCCAAGAGCTAAATGCAATAAAATCTCACAATTGTGGCTAAACCATCACAAATAACATAAATAAATCATTGGTCCACATGAGAAAAGATACAAAAAATATCATAAAGTGCACATTGCATCACTATGTGACTACATCTAGTCACCCAACGAGGAAGGAGGGAACAATCATCTGGCTATCACGATAGCCCTTCATGTATCCCAGAAAGACCCCGCAAATCACATGGCATGGGGTGGAAACCTTGACACTCTCCACCACATCAGGTAGACAAATAAAATACATCATCTCACCGAGCATGACCATACACCAAGTGGAAAAAGCACACAATGGCCATATGTTGCATGGAAGTGTACCTCATGGAGAAAACACATGCAGATCACACCCCGCATAGAAATACCTCTCAATAGGTGATTGTCATAGCCAGAGGTATACCTAGATAGGGTACTCTCATATTCCTATCATCCTTCAACAACCGAGAAACCATGGGCCCCCCTCTACAAGTATGCAAGTGTCTACCTATCGCTCTACACCAAGTAGGAATATAATACATATACATATTGTGTGCCTACATGTATCGAGGTACGTGGCATCATGTTCCCGTGCCTAGCTCACTACCATCGACAACATGGCATCATCACTAACACTGTGTTGGAACACTAGTGGGTGTGGCATCGTATCTCATGCATCATGTCGAAACATGTGCAATACGGAATACATCACAACATGGGTCAAAAATCTCCCTCCTCATGCTGGATCACAAAAGTGTATATACAAATGGGTGAATCATCAGTGATAACCAATATATCCATAGAATCTCACATAAAATATTGATATCATCTTCAAAAACTGTGGGGATAAGGGATAACACAAATGAACCTTGTACTTGGGTTCATCATAGGGGAAGTATTAATTATCTTTTCCTCAAGAGGTGGAAGCTAAGGTCACTTCGTGCCGCCATTATTCATATGTCATGATGTCCACTCAAGGAAAAGAAGATATGCTACTACCCCTACATGTATTGACTTATCAACAACACATAGGTTGGCACTCAGTAGGGTCAGTATATGCAACAAAATGATGGAATGGTTATTCCATACCCAAATGAAAATATAGTCTCCATGGGTGGGTACACATATACTCACCACCTCATGGGCACACAAAGTAAGTACTAGTTATAGACAGCACACAACTTATCACTGGTACAAGATGTTCACATGCACGAAGAGTTTTTTTCCAATCCAAAAATAAATCGATATAACATAGATTTCATTACTTCTAAAAACTAAACAACATAAACATCATATATCAAATTCAAGTACTCCCTAATATCCATCAAAATTTTATTACTAGGTAACATTGCTCAACATTCATATTTTCTCATTTCATTCCTTCACGATTCACTTGATACAACATAACACAAATTTGATTACCAATGTTATAATATCTCTACTTCAAGTGGCAACATCTCATTTCATGACACATACTTTTCAACATTTATCCATTTACAAACATAAAGAAATAACATTTCATTGAAAATGTGATTCCAATAGCATATGAAGAAGGTTCATTAGTAAGAACACATCATGTCAACACTCATAAATGGAGCACACATTTTCATGTTCTAATCAAGTGAAAGATAGTAAATTTATCGATTTTCAGAATTCAAAATTTCCACTTAGAAGAATAGAAAGGAATATAAGTATCAATCATATAATGCATCAACTTTTACCATACGTCTAATATTTTCATCATTAAAAGAATTTCTTTGTAATTACATATCAAATAATAGGAAAAAAAGAAAAGAGATAGCTGAAATTCATGTAACCATTAATAAACATGGCCTATTCATAACATTAAACATGAAGAAATCATATTTAAACAATTAGCATGAACAAAATATATTCAATGTTTACCTCATACATCCATTAAGTAATATAATTTATAAATAATCTAAATCCACACGATATCAATCAACAATTATATGAAATATCAATGCATAGCACATGGAGCAAGAGAACAAAAGGTCAATTTAAGGATCATATTTCACCTAGCAAAAGAATGAACAAAATAGACATATCATGGCTATCTCTAACTTCATCATAAATTCTCACAAATACACTATGGCATACTCAAGCTCATCTACCACTAAGGACATAAGGAGACAAACACATCCAACATCAGGAGATTCTCATTGGTATTTCACTTTCCAATTGAGAAGATAAGGGAAAATATCTAACAGACAATCCGCTCCATAAATTAATAATAAGGATTGGTCATTCCAACTATCTATCGTCATGTTAAGACATAAAAGAAAAAAAGATAACCATCATACCATATATCACCCATACATCACAAACACCAAACAAAATGGGAGCATAACACAAAGGCCCAACGTATGAACATGCGCTCTGATACCACAATGTCATGCCCAAAAAGTTGAGCAAAACACACCAATCAAAAAAAATTCAACTAACACTAAAGTTGTCTAGTTTAACTAAACAATTATAGTTTACAGTTTAAAGGTGAAGACCTTGAACGGGTTTAAGGGGCATCATGACCAACATTGACTTGGTCAACCTCTCTCTAAGATTAAAGTCACAAATTTAATTTTCTAATCAATTTATCATAGGAACACCAAGATAAAAAAACTTGACTAAGTGTTACTATAGTTTGACTACAGTTGACTAAAATTAACCATCTAATTATAAACATATTATTTGATTTCAATAAGGAATACTAATTAAATTCTCTTTTTATTAACTTCTTAATTAAATATGAATTGATCTAGGATTAAAACAAGCATGAATTTTTATTTTATAAGATAACTAATAACATTACAACAATACAACCACCTACAATAATAAACATTAAGAAATATAAGAGGTGCAAGAACATGACACAACTACATATCTTCATATGCAAGCGGAAGTCTTACAACACCTCAAAGATTCACAAGAACACTATAAGGGTTCATGAGATGGTTACACGCATCCACTAGTATGATATTATTTAAGTGATTAACAAGAAAGGTTCATCTAAGTTTCTATGTTATTTATTTCATAACAATATTCTTTTTAAACCCAAAGTACAATTCCTACCATGATTAGTCATACAAGTTCGTTTACCGATTTATCCTCATAGACCACATGGACCTATTTTACTTTATTTTTACCAATGTGATCATTAGTCGATCAATTTTGACTTGGGAAGATATATCTCCAAAAAATTAATACTCAAGATACAAAGATCTAATTTAACACACATGTGGAAATGCTCATTGTCTAGGAAATGACTAACTAGATGTGACATTCTCTAAACAAAAATAAGAAGGGAAAAATAAAACTCCAAACCGGGGAGTACCGGAAACATGTATATCGAAGACGTAGGTACTCAAATATATTAATAGCATAAAATACATGTAATTCAACATCTAGATCTTCTAACATTTCAAATACATATTCATATCATCATAAGAAGAACAATAACGTAAAGATCATAACATTCATCATCAAGAGTAAACATGATCAAAGGTGAATATACTTACGTATACAATACAACAAAAGAATTGAGCTCTCAAGCTCTAAGTGCTAAAGCTGGAGGAAGTTCATATCTGTACATCAGTCCCCAGCAGTGGTATAGTTAGCAATGCCTCCCAACCATATGGTACCCATAGGCCTAACCCCCGTGCTTGTGGAGATAGTAGTCCAACCACAAACATAAGACAAACACGCAAACAAGGAGGTGACTAACACACACGCCAAACAATGCATAACTCAAAGGAGAGTACCATGACCCAACACTATATACATAAGTATAAATACATCACAACATGGAGAACACTCAACATGTGGACCAACATCAAAGGTGCATACCAAGCACATTCATAGAACAACAGGGTCACTACTCAGTACTAAAAAGGTCATCTCATCATAATGTCGAAGCACATCCAAAAAGAAAAAGATGCAACAATGCATAAATTAAAAGGACTCAAAAAGTCATAAATATCATAAGGATTAAGTAAACTTAATTGGTCTCAATACCAAGGGTACAGGTCCCTCAAAACTTGGCATAAGACCATAACTGAACTATATCTTGGATGCGGTCTCAACACTCTACATCCACATACCATATGAGAGTTCATTCTCAAGCATGAGGTGTACCATCACAAGGGCAGAAGAAAAAATAATAACAAAGGTAAAATTACACCGACATTAAAAAAAACACTCGAAGCAAGAAGATTACATACCACACGCTCTATTTGCCACATCACCAAGAGCATAGATCTCAAGATGATTTGATAAATATACATGTGGTATAAACATTTTTACATGTTTCATGACATATCTATTACCCAAATATTGAGCAAAGAGCTCAAAACATAAAAATACCAATTTCTGGCAAAATTTGATAAGGTTTCTAAAAATCAACATTTTAACTTGAAAGGTCACTGTAAACATTTTAATAAAATTCTATTAAAATGTTTGCATTTGCCTCATTTAACTTGAGGTTTGTCCTGTATTATTTTTGTCATTATGGCCCTCCTCCGCTCTCTAAATTTATTCCTTATCTATGGTCTTGGGATCCCGCATTGTCAACTTGGAACCGGAGGAGCAAAAGTTGATCTTCATCATCTGGGTATACCACTCAATTATGTTTTCTCCAAAAAAATGTGATCATGATGCCTACAATTATGTTTCTCAGCTATTGTGTCCCAGGACCCCTTATGACCCTTTACGACCATTTACGACCTCTAAGAATACATCTTAGAGGTCTTAAAATGTCGTAAAGGGTCATAAGAGACTCCTAGGAGGAGCCATATGATCTTCCACCTTCACGTGGTTGGCCCTATTAAGTAGATAATATTAATTAAACTATTCTTGAAACATAATTGTAGGCATCATGGTCACATCGAGGATGAAACTATTCCAAGTTGACACTGTGGGATGGAGAACAACTTGGAACTGGAGGTGTAGAAGTTGCTCTCCATCATCTAGGTATACCACTCAATTACATTGTCTCCAAAAAAATGTGACCATGATGCCTACAATTATGTTTCTCAGAGAATGTTAAACTATTCTCAAAACAAAGAGAAGCTGGCAACAACCAACAAAATGAGTGTGGACACCTGAAGATAAATATCAAATAGGGGAAAAGCACCTGCAACAACAGAGGCAATAGCTATAGATACAGATGAGGATATCATAGAAATCCCTAATTTAGTGTTTCAGAGAACAAACAATAGATTTTGAATTAGGGATTTCTGCGATATCGTCATCTAAATCTACATCTATTTTATTTACATTGGAATGCAACTTGCCGATATTGATACTGCACTGGCCGAGCACGATGGAGGCATCGATTCTAATGTGAATTGTAGTACTCAAGGTATACATTTTCTATTCAAATTTTGATTAATGAATATTTAATACAAGAAAACATATTCAATTGATTAAGATGGATTAGTTGTGATGATGAGACTCGCCATTTAGATGTTAACTGTGACAGTCTCTTGGTTTCAGGCAATGCAGAAGGAGAAGCCTAGTTCAATATGCAATCTCGCAGAATATGCATGGATATCAGATGGAGTTGAAAAACACAACAGGGTTGCATTTTTTATAGAGGTCTTTAATTACGTATTTTAAGTTATAGACCATCACGAAAATGTAAACGTGTTGTGTTTTTTCAACTCCACCTACTATCCATGCATATTATGCTTGTGTTGCATGCGCATTCTCGATTCAGAGTGGGAAAAATCTTATTTTCAATGCGAGGGAGAGAAGCCAAACACAAAGAACATGCAAATAAACATGACAGCTACAAAACATAAATGTAGGTATCACAACAGTTGAGAAACATAAATGTAGGCATCATGGTCCCAATTGTTTGGAGACACAACATAATTGAATGCTATACCCAGAAAATGCAACACAACCACTACTCCTACAGTTCTAAGTTGACACTGTGGATCCAAAAACCATATATAGATTCCTTATCTTTGGTTTTTGGATCCCGCAGTGTCAACTCAGAACTACAGGAGTAGTGGTTGTGTTGCATCATCTGGGTATACCACTCAATTATGTTGTGTTTCCAAAACATTGTGACCATGATGCCTACATTTATGTTTCTCAGCTATTGTGACCCAGGACCCCTTATGACCCTTTACAATCCCTAAGAATACATCTTAGAGGTCTTAAAGTGTCGTAAAGGGTCATAAGAGGATCCTAGGAGGGGCCAGATGAGCTTCCACCTTCACGTGGTTGGCCCTGTTAAGTAGAGAATGTTAAACTATTATCGAAACAAAGAGAAGCTCAATAATTTATATCTGAATACCAATTTTGTTCTTATCAAACCGTCAAAACATTTAAATAGCCTTTTAAACTGCTATTAAAAATAAAATATTTAATCAACATTTACTTATAGATTTGTGTGCTTGTCTGATTTTGATACGCAGATCTGTGTATCAAACTCAGACCAGTACACAAATCTATAAGTAAACGAAGCTTTCTTAGTCAGTTTGATTTTTCTTGAGGATGTGAATATACAGTACAATGAAAATGCTTTGTTCAATGACCATCATTTTTTTTAACCATAAAATACTTTTGGTCAATTTTTTGACCTTTAAATAACATTAATTTTGACGAGAATGCTATGCATTCGACGTCAATTTCGTGGAATAGTGGTCGAGTATTTCATCACAATTTCAACGTCAAGTTTGCCAGCTTCATGCAATTAGTTTGACGAAGAGTTGGTCGATAAGTCGACTACTACTAAGGTCAAAATTTTGACAATGGGTTTTCTTGTAGAATAATTGACGAAAAAAGATCGACCACAGTTTTAGTCATCTATTCGACCAATTGTTGTAGAAAATTCGACTAATTCTCATCGAAATTTAGGGCAAAATTTACTAGTGTATAACCATTCTGATTTTCCCATCATATTATTTGTAGAAAATACAACTTATATCAAAATCTAATTCATGCACAACATGACAAATGATGGGTTCTAGACAACACACAAAATAGTGCAATGAATAAAAAGTCCAAAAATCAAATTTAGATTTAGGCTACAAAATTAAAAATTATTGGCCTAAATCTACCCAACACACTTTTTAAATAAAATTTTAATTTTGGATTCACACCGAAAAATAGGCAGCATAACAACATAAATTATCACATTTGCATTTTTATCACTATTCACATACAAGTTTCAAATGACCATAACTATATGAGAATGGACTCCAATTGAGTCAAGTAAGAAATTCTATTATATAAATCTATCACTGCACAAAATAATATGAAATCAAAACACCCAAATTTCATTTTTTTCATTTCTTCTATTTTTCAAGCAAAACCATAAACTCCATTAAAAATAGCTTCAATTTTCAACTTTCAAAAATCCAAATTTTAAATATACCATTTGGTTCTAAAAGTGTCCAACACCCCTCTTTTAACATAAAATTCTCATTTTTACTATTTCTAAAAATTTGGGTAGCATAACACTATTTTACTTTATTTCTCCAAAATACAAGCATACATATATTCATACAAACTCAACCGAGTGAAAGAAATACATGAGATCATAAGAAAATGTCTATTTTCATCCCACTAAACTACTCCAATTTACTTCAAGCAAAAAGATGGATTAAAATAAAAGATATAGAAAGCTCTACCTCACAGCAAGAGGAGAAATCCAAAATGAAAGGGAAGAAATAAATACGGCATGAAAGTAGATGAAAATTTCGGCATAGTGTAGTGATCCCACTACGATTCTAACAAGCCGCTCCATGCTCAAATTCGGCAAACAGATCGCTCCTAACAAGAAAATCCTCAAATTTCTTACAAGAGGGTTTGAACAATTCTTGCTCTCCAAAAAATGAAAGGAGTGTGAAAATGAGTTATAATTTCTCATTATAAATCACTTTTCCCACTTAAAATAAAAAAATAATAAAACAATAACTTAAATTAAAATAAATTAGAACCCGAAATTCACCCCGAACTCAACTTGGATTAATTTATCCAAACTCTAATTAAATGGAATAGCACTACAATAAAATTATCAAAAAAATGTAAAATACTTTATAATAATAATTAAAAGTAACATTATTAATTAAATCATCTTTAGCGACAACTACGAGACTCTAATGTACAAACACACAGCTAGTCTTTCATAATATGCAATATGACTTCCGGATTTACCAATTTGTACCATAGGGAGTGATATAATAATAAATTATGGATACATCATCCAAACAAGGATGATATTGGCTCAGTATAAAAGGTCAAAACTACTATCTCTTGTACCACTACCAGAAACATAGTCACACACTCAATCCCTACAGCTAAGGGTTGATGTGTCTGATACCTATTCAGTAACATGCAAACATCAAGTACAATTATTCATAATATATAAATAACCGAAGCACATACAACACAGATAATCATAATGAAGAATAACAGGACACCATGTGGATCTTGCAGGCAAGTGACTACTGCTCTGTATCACTTCATACTAGCACCAATAGGCAAAATGCATAGTAAGATGTGGTACATCATACACAACATATAACCATATATTCTTGCATTATCTTGAAGCATTTAAATAAATCATTTCTAACAATATGAGCATATGTCAATTTAAATCTTCCTAAAATTTGCAGTGGCATATAAGGCACAATGTCTAAGATTTGGTGACAATCATCATAACCTACTAATCCAATTCTTTGAACATAAAAATTAATATATTTAATCAATAAAGTACCATCATGAATATACTATTCAAAAGGGTAAATAACAACATAATATAACATCATAGTATTTCATTTATTGCAACATATTCTTAGTTAGATTAAATAGTATTTAACATCAAGTATACTTACCTCATTGTAATGACTGCTTTGGAGAGGTACTACACAATAAAGAGATGAGTTGGGTGTTTTTTCCATCCAACTCTACCTGAAAGAGGGAAAAGAAAGAAGATTATTATCCTCCCAACTACATGGATGTTGGGTCCCAATACATTTAGATCAAGCTAGTTAGACATAGGGTTGTTTGTTCAAGGGGTCTACTAGTTTTTGGAAGGTTCCAAATACTTAGATTCCTAAAAGAGAGCATTAAAGTATACTAAAATAAATAGAAAGAGATATAGAAAAGTTAGAAAGAAACCAAAGTCTAACTATTATCACTTCATCATTTAAAATAATCAAATTTATTCAAGAACAATGTAGTAAACCAATAACGTACATGATCATCTATGTATGTGAATATTGTACCTCCACTTTTGCAACACAAACACTCAATAAATCATTAAACATCCATGGGTTAATTCATAAAATTAAATGGAAAACACATAGAAAGAAAAGAAAATTGATTTATTGCTTCTTATCTAGAAATATTTTTTAAAATATCATGTTTTCTCTCAGATTAATAGCCAATGTCAGTGACAATTCAATCCTAAAATGGAAGATTTAACATAAAACAAAACAATTCTATGCAATTCTATGATAAAGCTCATGAAATCCTATAGCTTCCAATGCAATTAAGCTAAGAAGATACCAATTTAACACTAAAACATTGTGAATTTAACCTCTACGTATTGAATCTAATGCTAGGATGATATAAAATACCTCTCAAACTCTCAAAATCTGTCAAGAACTCTCACTAAGATGACCTTGAACAATTTTGGCATAGTTTTGGTATGATGAATTCTAGATGAATTAAGCTTGGATTGAGCTTCCTTTTATAGAATTAATGAGAAATTAGTGGCTAGGATTGAATTACCTTGAGTGGTTGAGATTCAAACTTAGTTAATCCATGTGATTTGTTTTGGTTGGTTAATTGAGCTCATTTGTCCTTTTTGTGATGAGTTGGAATTTTGAACAATTTGATTAATTTATTTAATTCAATAAGTCCATTAATAGGATTTTTAGTCTTGATTTAATTAATTGTGCTAGGAAAATTTAATTTAATTATTTGATTATTTGATAATTGACCTTTTAATGTTTGATTAATGCTAGTAGGTGAATCAACCTAATTACATAATTTGGCCTAGGGTTTTATTGATTTGATGATTTTGATTAGGTCCTAACCTATTGAATATGATTTAGGATAATTTGATTGAGATTAGGGGCACTTGGTTGTATTAGGACATTTTCAAGGGATTACATCATCGACTAGTATATGTTAAAGAAGTCAGATCCATTTCATATTATAAACACTTGACACAGCTCAAGGGTAGTGGATCCAATTAAGGATAGACCAACCTTGCAGCCAATTATCAACATAGTGGAATAACACAACAACATATGCTCAAATCATATTTTCATTAATATGCCCGGCTGTAAGGCCTTCTGTGTTAGGGCCAATTACAATCAAGAAACAATTCAGCAAGATCAACAAAGATCCAATCCCAATCCCAATCCCAGCTAGTCCAGCTCTGAAAACTATCAACAACTGATGGAAACCCTAAGGCAAATCTAAACTTGAGCTCGCAAGCCTCCAAGAAATCTCCTTGTCTCCAAGCAAACAACCACTAGCTTTGCTATTACAAAATATCAGAAATCAATCTGATCTTCAAGATCTCATAGGATCCAAGTCTAATCACTGACTCCCACTTTCCAAATCTAATCCCCTTCCTGAACTACTACCCAAACACCTTTTAAATACTAATCTTCAGCCACAAGTCGGCTAGAAGAAATAATTAACTCCTACAAATAAATATTAAATGCAATACAAATAGGCTCTCAAATAACCTTACAATTATTTAATTCTCCATGTCGGCCTCTAGATCTACATAGGAGAATGCAACAATGGCTACCAATAATAAATGCACCAAGTCGGCCAACCAAATCACCAAGAACTCTAGTCGGTAAACCAGAACTACCGAGCGCCATAGAAACAACTGAGCACCAGTGAAACAACTGACCAAGCCAAGAAACACTGAGTAACACTGGCATTACTGAGCACTAGTTCCACTAAGCGCTAGAGGCTTCACCAAGTTCCTTTAATGATCAAGCTTCCTTCAATAATTGAGACCATCAGTTAAAGCTGCAACCGAGTACCACATAACCAAAATAACACACCACCATGTAGATTCACTAAGTACCCTATAATGCCCCTGCATAAGACACCCCAGGTTTGAAAATATGTTCTCATATGCTGGAAGAACATCTTCTGGGATTCAGCACATAAACCCCAAACTGGTTCTTCACATACAAGTCCTCCAACCTTTCACTTTGCATACTGTTCCACTTTTGTTTCCTTTATCTTTTCAAGTCTTTCCTAGACAACACACATGTTTGTTCTCCATACTAATCATCCATACCTTCAGGATCCACCAAATCAACTTGGCTACCAATACTTAGACTTCTCCTACCGAGTGTTGTATCCAGCAAAGGCATCAGGTAAAACTTCCTATCATCCTTCTCAACAGTAAATACATTCCTAACACAATCATACATAGCTCTACAATCATATTACCAAGGTCTACCGAGCAATATATGACAACTATTCATCTCCACAATATCACATAACACAAGATCCTTATATTGGCCAATCTGAACATCAACAAAGCATTGTTCTCTCACTTCCAAAGCATGACTATCTTGCAACTAGCTGATCCTATAAGGATGAGGATGCTTCATTCTCTTCAAACCAAGTTCCTGAAACATGTCCTCAGCAACAAGGTTATCAGTACTACCACTCTCATCAATAACATCAAAAAGTTTACCTCCAGACTTGTACTGAGTTCTAAACAAGTTACTCCTCTAACAAGGTTCCTCCTTTGTACCAAGAAATGTTCACTGAACCAGCAAGTTCTTAGATTCGGGTTCATTTTGAATGTTCTCATTTACCATAGCATTTCATCGGTCACCAAGCTTCTTCTGTGTACACTCAAAAAAATGGTGTCCTCCACCATAATTATAACAAGTACCCTTAAAGATAACTCTACCTTTCTTCTTCTTCAATTCCATAGGTTTCTATTCATCTTCACCCTTCGGTTTATCCTTTGCCAAGTGATCAATTTTCTCCTTCCCTTGGGGATTACTATGTTGTCTCCTTTTCAACTTATCTTCTGCCTTTAGAGCATATTGATAAGCATCTTCAATAGAATCAATCTTTAGCATACCAATCTCATTCTAAATATTGAATCTCAAACCATTCACATACTGAGCTACCTTTTCCTTACCAATTTCTCTATGTCCAGACCGAATAGTAAGTTTGAAGAACTCCTCGGTATAATATTCAACAGTCAAATATTTTTGCTTCAGATTTTGTAACTTCTTAAACAAATCAAGCTCATAGTCAGCAGGTATGAACTTAGCTTTCAATTTAGTCACCATCAACCTCCACCGATTGATCTTCATTTCACCTTCATCTTCTCTATCTCTTTGTAATTCCTTCCACCAAAGAGCAGCATGTCCTTTCAACTTATTCTATGCTAACCTCATTCTAAGAGGATCTTCAATTTCTTCTAGCTTAAAGAATTCATCTAATTCACTAATCCAATCAATCAAGTTCTCAAGTTTCAAAGTACCAGAGAAAGTAGAAACTTCCATTCGGTAACTATTACTTAACCAAGCTCTAGATCTATGCAACCGACCAATTCTATCTTCACCAAATTTGTCTCTCCGGTCATCACCACTAGATCCAACAGCTTCAAAGTCTTTGATAGCTTCCTCATAACCATCATCAGTATCAACATTCTGAGGTACACCAGTCATAGCCCTCATGATCTCAACAATCATGCCATTCTTCATCAGGTCCATCTCAGATCTAAAATCAAATTTCACCTTCTCTATAATCTTCAATTCTACAGCATCATAGAGATCTACAATCTCTCTAGGGTCCAATCTTCTCGGAGGCATCCTCAAAGATAAGAAAACCCTCTGCAACAAACCCTACACCGATCACCTTGTGACAACCTCCAAGTTGTATGCAAGTCAAATCAACTTGCCACCTTGCATGAACAACTAGGGCAAGATTCCACAAGTTTAGTGCTACGGATCTACAACTCAGATCATATGATCTCTTTATCAACAAGGTCAACTTTGCAAGATCAACCTTACTCCAGATCAACCTTCGCTCAAGAACAACCTTGCTTTGATACCACCTGACACAGCTCAAAGGATAGTGGATCCAATTAAGGACAGACCAACCTTGCAGCCAATTATCAACACAGTGGAATAACACAACAAGATATGCTCAAATCATATTTTCATTAACATGCCCGACTGTAAGGCCTTCTGGGTTAGGGCCAATTACAATCAAGAAACAATTCAGCAAGATCAACAAAGATCCAATCCCAATCCCAATCCCAGCTAGTCCATCTCTAAAAACTATCAATAACTAATGGAAACCCTAAGGTAGATCTAAACTTGAGCTCGCAAGCCTCTAAGCAATCTCCTTGTCTCCAAGCAAACAACCACTAGCTCTGCTATTACAAAATATCAGAAATCAATCTGATCTTCAAGATCTCACAAGATCCAAGTCTGATCACTGACTTCCACTTTCCAAATCTGATCCCCTTCTTGAACTACTACCCAAACACCCTTTAAATACTAATCTTCAGCCACAAGTTGGCTAGAAGAAACAATTAAATCCTACAAACAAATATTAAATGCAATACAAGTCAGCTCTCAAATAGCCTTAAAATTATTTAATTCTCCATGTTAGCCTCTAGATCTACATAGGAGAATGCAACAATGGCTACCAACAATAAATGCACCAAGTCGGCCAACCAAATCACCAAGAACTCTAGTCGGTAAACCAGAACTACTAAGCACCGGGGAAACAACCGAGCACCAGTGAAACAACCAACCAAGCCAAGCAACACTGAATAACATCGGCATTATCGATCACCAGTTCCACCAAGCACCAGAGGCTTCACCAAGTTCCTTCAGTGACCGAGCTTCCTTCAATAACTGAGACCATCGATTAAAGCTGCAACCGAGTACCACATAACCAAAATAACACACCACCATGCAGATTCACTGAGTACCCTAGAATGCCCCTGCATCAACTTATAATATTCAACACATAGAAAATCAAAGCATTTGGAGTTGTGATGTGGAAAATGGTGATCAATGGTAGATCCCCACTTTCACACATATATTATAATACAAAACTCTTAGCAAACTAAAACTGATTTGCACAACCAAGAAGGAAAGGTTACAAATTTTTGATCTACATAATATGGAGTTTTGTGGATTCCTTATGATAAAGATGTGATTATGATATTAGAGAAAAGTAAATGCAATGTAAATAAACTATGCTTGAGGGATAAAAGAGGACAAGCTTTAGATCTGTGTTTGACTGTCGAGAACTTGTCAAAATTTGGAACTGTCTAGAATTTGGGACTGTGAGACCTATAACCTGTGATCATGCAATTTTCAGATTCAAAGGAACATGTCACAAAAAATTTCCTAGTCCTAGATGGATAAAATGTGATTAAATCTCTAGAGGATCAAACCCTGGTTTTGAAATCTCATAAATTTGGATCCACAACTTCACCACCTATTCCTGCATACAAGAAATAAGGGGAAATTTTTGTGGCAAGGGGCTTTCCTTGGTCAAGCCCCTATATAGGAATTAACCTTGAAATGAAATAGATAGAAGTAAAGGAATGTTGACATGTAGTAGAGATTAGATATAAGAAATAGAGTATATCATACCATGTAGATACAATCATTCTTCTAATGTGATAAAGAATGTTAATGTAATAGCTTTGATTCAACACAAAAACTAAAAGGAAATCATGTAAGACAAAACCTCATGTAGTAAATGTTGTAATTCTCCAAAAATTCTATTTGAGGAAGAATAAGAAGGATAGATGAATGAAGATGTCCCTCCTTGATTTCAAACTCCTTTACTTGACTTCTAATGGGGAAAGAGAGAAAGATCTATGAAGGGAAGACTTGAATGCTTGATTTCTTGAATGAATGCCTTCAATAGTTTCTTATTTTAAATCCTTGAATGCACAATAGATTTCTTTATGTCTTCTGTTATCAAATTGTGAATGTGAAAATGAGAGGAAGAGCCTCCTTTTATACACATTTTAGAGCTCAGATTCATGAAGATGACCTATATCAAACCCTAAGGGTCCATTTGGTTGCTAGAATTAAATAACGTTGGAATTGTTAAATTTTGGTATTTGACAATTCTAGAAGTTATAAATCCAGAAAATGGCTTTTGGAATATGGCTAGAACCATTTGGTTCACCTGGAATTCATAATGAGAACATATAAAATGTTGTATGCATATGGATTTCAAAATATTATAAGTTTTTCTCTACTCCCAATTCCCAATTAAGTGGAATTGGAATTGATTTTCCAATTCCACCTATTTAGATGGAAGATTCAAATACTGGTTTTGGGGGTAAATGATAATTAACAAATCCCTATTCTAGTTTCATGTTTTGAACGCAAACATTGAAAATGTCAATTCTAGGATTTGACAATCCCAATTCTAGTTTGATTCCAACAAACAAATGGGCCCTAAAGGAAATGACCTTTCATTGGTCCTGGATCCACCAAAAATCAACCCCCAAGGACTAGGTTGACTTGATTCGGCCTAGTCCCTAAGAGGCCAATTTTAAAATGGCTTTAGGACTAGGTGCTAACAAGGGTATTGGAGATTGTAAACCATCAGGAGCTGAGGGTAAATCACAAGGTTCAAAAAGGTATGTGAAGGATATAGGTGTGTAATGAATTGTGTAAATAGATGGAAAATAGGAAATTATACATAGAAATTAGAACCAACTTAGATTTTTTAGCGAGAAGGAGGACCTTAGTTTAAATTATGCATGCAATTAGATGCACTATGAGATCCCACGATAAGTAACACACTAAAGTGGGCCAAAATTGGTCTTAAAATGAACACTAATGAAGTGATTACTTTTTAGGATGGTACATTGAGCCCCTACTTTAACTAGATTATGACACAAACTCATGCTCACAGTAAAGGAAGAAAGAGAGAATGATGTGAGAGACATGATCATGGATAATTGAAAAGAGATGATATATCACTAAGTTTAAGGACACAAGCCCCAAAAATAAGGATCTTAATACCAAATCCATGCACAAGGTCATTAAAAAAAATAAAAAATAAAAGCGAAAAAGAAAAGACGCAAAAACAACAAAAAAAGGAGTTAGTATTAAAACTCCAAATCAATTAGCAAAATACATATTTAGAAATATATTTCAAGAGCACAAGTGATCAAATAGGAATAACTAGAGCATTTCTAATGATGCTACCAACTTTGTGGTCTAACCTACTAACACAACTATGATAGAAAAGAGAGAGAGAGAGAGGTGATTACCTTATCCTAGTAACATTGTGTGTCTTACTATGAATCACACAATAGATATTATTGAAGGTTCCAAAAGGTTTGTGTGCCATGATATTTAATTCAATATTGAAAATTTGCACCCATCAGAGGCTTTTCCTCTATGTGTGTGTTGAACCTTCATGAATGGATGTTAGGATCTGTCATATTCATGACTATTGTGTGTATGTACACCCCATGGATGTATGTTAATATCCATCATATCCATGAATATTGGTTTTCATGTGCACCTCATGGATGGTTGTTAGTATCCATCATATCCATGAAGACTGGTTTGTACGGCTCAACTTTGTAAATGCCAATTTGTATGCATAATGTACAAGGGAGTTCATATGTATGCCCACATCCTTATTTTGGATATCTAGTAGATATCATAAGGAAGAGAATCAAGGATACCTACTTCCAATATTAAGGAGATATCCTTAAATCAACAAATGTATGCTATAAACTTATCTAAGAGTGCTAACTCTAATGAGCTAAGAAAATAGATAATCATGAAAGGTTATTTTGCATGTGGGAAGAGAACCTCGAAAGGAACATATCTTGTCAACAATATGTCTAACATCAAGAGGAGTTCTTAGAAAAATATGTTAGGCCCAAAAGGAGGCAAGAACAACTGATAGGGAGGGGGGTGAATCAGCTTTGTGTACCTAATTAATGTAATTACACTTTAGCCACTTAGATCTGAAAGATAAATGATAATGCAAGATCCATAACATAAAGCACAAAAAAAAAATTCTTGAGGAAAATTGACACAGTCTAGGTTGGTGAATCCAATTAAGGACTGGCTGACCTTGCAGCCGAACCAATACGCAACGGGAATAAACAACAATGATAATAAATCTGTAATGAAACAAAAATCTACATTCATCAAATCACATATTACAAGCAATGTGCCGGGCTATAAGGCCTTCCTAATTATGGCCAGTTACAAAGCAAGTAACAGTCTACAAGATCTCACAAGATCAAAATCTTTTCCACAACATCAGCAGTCAGCTAACCCAAGTCTGTGACACATAGCACACTGGTAGGCACCTAGGAAAGATCTAAATGTGTACTCAAACTTCCAAGCAATCTTCTTGTTCCTAAGCTCGTAGAGTACTAACTCTTTTCCCTTTCTTTCCCGATGATCCCCCTCCTCTAAACATGTACCCAATCATCCTATAAATACTAAATCCAAGCCACACATTAGATGATGAAACAATTAACCCACCCAAACAAATATTAAATGCTAAAACATCAGTCGGCTCTCAAATAGCCTTACAAAATAAAACAAACTCTCCAAGATGGCCCCAACAGTCATCAGTTCCACATAGAAGAGTGCAACATGCCAGATCTATGTCCCCACACATCCAACAGTCAATCCATAATAGGAGGAGTGCGACCCAAATTAAATGCACCAATCGGCCAAGCCGATTCATCGAAACAAACCAAGTCGGTAAGCAAGAACATCGAGCAACAGAGAAATAACCAAGCACCAGAAACTGACCATGCCAAGCATGACCAAGCAACACAGTTATCACCGAGCATCAGGAACACTGACACCTTTAGTTACCAAGTATTCTTCAAAGACCGAGCACCCCGACAACCATAGAAACCGAGCAACTAGTCTCCCAAACCGAGCAAGAATATCACCAAACCAAGATCAAAGCTAACAATCTACCTTCAAAGACAAACATATTTTTGGTTGATACAGGATTGCCAAGAATCCTAGGATGCTCCTGCATCAGACACCCCAAGTAAGAAATATTTTCTCATAAGGAAATTAGGAATGCCTCAAGGGAATCAGAATGGGTATGCCAAATCTATTCTTCACCCATATCTCATCTTCTCCTTCACTCCAAGTAGTCTTGACTTCATCTGTTGTCTCTTGTAGTAAGTTCTTATGCTTTCCACTTCTCTTATCTTTCTGGTCTGCAATTGATAGCAACTGACTTTGACCACTACCGACAACATCAGTGTCTTAGTAAGGTTCATCCTTCTCAATCAACTTAGTATCATCTACATCTCTCTGTGTCACAAATATCATCATCTGATGTACTATCTCTATCAGAAAGACCATCTACCTCTTAATCTCAACAAATTCTTCAAATATTTCACTCTCCTCTTTCAAACTAGACTCTGCAGGAATAGGTTCATCAATCGTATGCTTCTGAGGTTTATCACATGGAAAACACCTGATGACTCCACATTCCTTAGTCCCTGTCTCTTGTAAAGGTATCAGCTTATGCCAAGCTCCTTCATGCCTGACCACATAGGTGTTAGCATGACCATCAAACAACATATTTCTATCAAACTTCCACGGTCTACCGAGCAACAGATGACAAGCATCCATCGGTAATACATCACACAATATCTCATCATGGTAAGATCCAATCTAAAAATTTACCAAGCATTGTTCTTCAACTCTAACCCTAGAAACATCTTGTATCCAACTAATCAGATAAGGGTTAGGGTGTTTCCTTCTTTCCAAACTCAATTTACTAACCATTTCTTCTGAAACAAAGTTCTCAGAACTGCCACCATCAAATATGACATTACATACCTTATTCTTGCACTTACATCTAGTTCTGAACAAATTTATTCTTTGCACTGGTTCATGGACACATGCAACTAACCTCCTAGTGATAAGAGTCTCACCTTTTTATGCAATATTCACAATATCTTCTTCAACAGTCAAAGCCACCCTCTTCTTAAGACATTGAAAACTTCTATGACATGCTTCACCATAGTTATAACAAGTACCAATGAAATCATTCTTCCACCTTCCTCTTTGTCGAGCATTCTTAGTAACTTGACCATTGCCAGATCCTACATCAAACTTAGGATTTTCGGTCACATTACCCTCAACAACTATCTCACCAATTTTACCACCTCAGTTCTTACTATTTTGTCTTCCTTCAAACTTCTTATTCAACTTATCTTCAATATTCAATGCCATCTGATAAGCATCTCCTATTGTTGTCAACCGAATAGTAAGTAATTCTTCTTGAATACTAGGTCTCAAGCCATAGACATACCTAGCAACCTTCTCTTTATCAGCTTCAGAATAAACAATCCTAATCAGGATTCTATAAAACTCCTCGATATACTCCTGTACTAATTTTTTAGTCTTCTTCAAAGCTTGCGTCTTCTTAAACATGTCCAATTCATAATCCACCAAATGAATTGCTTCTTCAACGTGTCAACCATTTGATTCCACTTAGTGATCTTTTCTTTTCCTCTTCTACCTCTTTCCAAATAAACTTCTCTCCACCAAATATTTGCATGACCTTTCAACTTAGTCTTTGCAAATCTAACCCTATTAGGATCTTCTATTTCTTCATACTCAAAGTATTCATCAATCTCATTGATCCAATCAATCAATTCTTCAGGCCTAAGGCTTCCAGCAAATGCAAAAACTTCAATTTTAGGTCTCTTCTGAATCTTAGACATAGCTTTCAGAATTCTATTCTCCTCTGGATCTCTAGCTTCTTCTACAGCTTCTTCAAAATGATCTTCCTCAAATTCATCATCACTATCCTCTTTCAAGGTAGGCTTCTTCTTTCTCAATTCCTCTTGTAGGTCTTGCACTTATTTCTACAAAGCCCTAAAATCATCAAGACTAAATTCTCGAGAAGCTTCTTCCTCAAAGATCTCATGATTTCTCCTCGGAGGCATCTTCAAATCAAGATCTAGATACACAAGATCCACTTGGCTCCAACAGGAATAGACTTTGCTCAAACAGGAACAAACTTTGCTCTACAAGATCAACTCAACTTCACTTTGATACCACTTGACATAGTCAAGGTTGGTGAATCCAATTAAGGACTGACCAACCTTGTAGCCGAACCAATACGCAATAGAAATACACAACAATGATAATAGATTTGTAATGAAACAAAAATCTACATTCATCAAATCACTGATTACAAGCAATGTGTCAGGTTGTAAGGCCTTCCCGGTTACAACTAGTTACAAAGCAAGTAACAATCTACAAGATCTCGTAGGATCTAAATCTTTTCCACAACATCAGTAGCTAGCTAGCCCAAGTTTGTGACACATAGCACACTGGTAGGCACCCAGGAAAGATCTAAACTTGTACTCAAACTTCCAAGCAATCTTCATGTTCCTAAGCTCATAGGCTACTAACTCTTCTCCCTTTCTTTCCTAATGATCCCCCTCCTCTAAACATCTACCCAATCATCCTATAAATACTGAATCCAAGCCACAAGTCGGCTGATGAAACAATTAACCCACCCAAACAAATATGAAATGCTAAAACATCAGTCAGCTCTCAAATAGCCTTACAAAATAAAATAAACTCTCCAAGATGGCCCCAACAGTCATCAATTCCACATAGAAGAGTTCAAAATGCCAGATCTAGGTCCCCACACATCCAACAGTCAATCCATAACAGGAGGAGTGTGACCCAAATTAAATGCACCAGTCGGCCAAGCTAATTCATCCAAACAAACCAAGTCGGTAAGTAAGAACATTGAGAAATAGAGAAATAACTGAGCGCCAGAAACTGGCCACGCCAAGCATGATCGAGCAACACATTTATCACTGAGCATCAGGAACACTGACGCCTTTAGTTACTAAGCATTCTTCAGAGACCGAGCACCCCGACAACCATAAAAACTGAGCAACCAGTCTCCCAAACCGAGCAAGAATATCACCAAACTAAGATCAAAGCTAACAATCTACCTTCAAAGACAAACATATTTTTGGTTGATACAAGATTTCTAAGAATCCTAGGATGCTCCTGCATCAAAAATTGGTTAAGGTAAAACCCCAGTGGGAATGATACCCACTAGATGAGTGTACTCTGTTAAATGTACTACCTGGTTAAGTGAAAAATAAAGAAAAAATATGCACTTGATGTTGGAAATTAAGTAGTGCTTGAAGGTGTACATGTTGTCATTGTTAGATAAACATACCTTTGTGATGATCTCCTAAAGTGGAAGTAAGTTTCTAATTGTCATTTAAGTGAAAATTTCCTTAAGTACATAGACAATATCTAGAATATAGTCATGTTATTTTGGTCAGTGAGCATGTGATAGTTATCTTTTGTTAGAATGATTTTAGAATAACTAAAGGGGGGGAGGGTGAATCAGTTATCCTCAGCTCCAGATGTACCAATTTAGCTTTCTATCTTTTTAACAAACTCAGATCTAATTTGGTCTCTATAGAATGTATCAACAACATAAGACTTGCAGTCCATTGTCCAAAAGTAATTAACTTACATAATATAAAACTTTCAACAACATTCACATCAAATAACACTCACATAAGTATAACACCTGGATTTATACTGGAAACCCAATTTGGGAAAAACCACTTGTAACATGCTACTGATTTTCACTCTTCTAAAGTGAGCTCTGTGAGAAGCCAACCTGGTTAAAGGTTTACAATACACACTGCTAGGTGTGACCCGGTTAAAGAATTTAATCACTTTGTTAAGAGTGGCCTTGTTAAAGGGCTTAAGAACATTCCATCAGAATGTCACCTTGATTTTAAAGGGTTTACACAATGACTATTAGGGCAACCTTGATTAAAGGATTTAGACTAATACAATGGTTAGAAAGTAATAGTAGGTTCTAATCTAAAAATATACAACTCACTTTTCAAATACAGACCCAATTCGCTCATATGTTGATTTACTAACAAACATTTATTTCCATCTCCATCTCTGATCTGCTCAGAATTCTCTTCAAGAAATCACCACAACTTTGTTCATCTCTTCACAACTTCACCTTAGCCTTTTGCTTAAACTCATCTGCCAATAACATCAACCTCTTCTTATCATTCTTTAATCTCTTAATTAGGTCATCCTTATACCTCCTTGATCATGTAGATTAATCTTTTGCTACTTAGTCTCTTCCGTAGATCTTAGGTTTAGGTCAGATTCATTGAATCCTTTCATCATTATGTTCACCTTCTTTTTCCTTCTAGATACATCTCCAAACTTCTCTTTGAATCCATAAGAAAATGATTTACCATGCATTAAATTATTCATACTATTCATTAATAATGTCAACGCATTTTACATATCCCAAGAATTCAACTATGTCGGCTAGGATTCTCAATTCCTTCTCAAAATGTAAATTACTGACACTCGATCAATATTGTGTTCATCTCCTCGGTCATTACTGGATATCTCAGTCATCACTAACACTTTCCTTCTCAACAAACATTTTATTTCCTTGGTAATTATCTGTCTCTCAGTAATTACTAATTTTCGGTTGACACTAAAATCACTCAGCTTAAACTAGATTTCTTCACTTTTGCTTAGTTAATCCTATATTTCCACTCTTTCTTCTTCACTTAGTGTTAAAGATAAACAAAACATTATCTTTTCAATGTGCCAATTGATCAAGTACCCATTGAAGTATCACATAACTCAACCTTTCCTTAGGTCTTCTTGTTATCTCCTCTTTTCAAATCCTCTTCATCAATCAAAAGATATGGTACTATCCTAGATAGCAAGTGTCTTACCAGTTAAGGTTTGACATCAATGACAATATAATAATTGTTCCAATTGTAGTTTCCAACAATCTCCCTCTTTGGAATTAGATCTTCATTAATATCCTTAGCTTCATTATGATTCACATCCAAGTACCAGCTCCCTCATGGATAAATTTGGCTTTGCCTATTCACTGAATCTCTCCCTCTGGTTCTTTTAATCTCTCCCTCTTTGACAACAATTCCAAAGAAGCTTGTATCTACCACTTACATCTTAACCATGTAGATGTCTTAATGTCAATTCGGTATGTTGTAATATGACCAACTTTGTTACACAAAAAATAGATAATAGGAAGTTTACATTTGTATTTTCCTTTTCCTCTCTGAAGCCTTCTAGCCATCAGTGCCTCAAGATCATCTAGATCATCATCAGAAGTGTCACTATTACTGTCAGTATTATTGTCGCTACTCACACATCTTTCTTTTCCCTTATTAGGCTTGTGAAGAACCATTTGAGACTTGAATGTAGATTCAATGTTATGAATAGTGAAATCATCATAGTTAGACAACTCAAAAGCAATAAGCTTGCCAACAAGACTTTCCAAAGTTAGGACATTACTAGGATTGCATATTGATTCTTGTATTGCAGAAACTCTAATAGCATAGATGGGAAGAAAAGTTCTCAATACTTTATTGATAACAATTTCATCATCAATGTTTCCATTAGCTCCTCTAATAGCATTTACTACCTCCTTAATTCTACCACAATACTAAGAAATATTTTCACCTTCTTGCATTTTCATTTCATCAAACTTACCTCTCAAGCTTTCAGATTTGGTTCTCAGTACATTTGTGTCCCCACCATAGATCATTGCTAGAGTATCCCACATTTGCTTTGCATTAATATAGTCTTTGATATCTTCAAATTCATGATAGCTTAGGGAAGATGCAATCTCCAACATTACCTAATTGTGTTCTTTTTTTGATTTCATCTCCTTAGAATTCAAAGGTGCAACAGGTATTAAATACTCATTTTCCACATAGTATTTCGCCAAATCACCAATGCCAGCTAGATGCAATTTCATCAAACTCTGCCATGCAGGGAAGTTCTCCTTGTTCAGCTTTGGTACCTCCTTTTTGTTCATCTTGATCATTATCTTCAAGTACCTTAAAAAAATTTCTCTATAAGAACCAAAAGCTTTGATACCAATTGTTAGAATAATTTTAGAATAACTGAGAGGGGGGTGAATCAGTTACCCTCAAGTCCAGATGTACCAATTCAACTTTCTAGCTATTCAAAAAACTCAGATCAAACTCGGTCTCTATAGCATGTATCAACAACATAAGACTTGCAGTCCACTGTCCAAAATTAATTAACTTTTAGAATATAAAACTTTCAACAACATTCACATCAAATAAAACTCACACACGTATAACACCAGGATTTATAGTGGAAACCCAATTTGGGAAAAACCACTTGTAACATGCTATTAATTTTTACTCTTTTGAAGTGAGCTCTGTGAGAAGCCAACCTGGTCAAATTTTTACAATACACACTAGTAGGTGTGACCCAATTAAAGGATTTAATCACTCTATTAAGAGTGGCCTTGTTAGAGGGCTTAAGAACATTCCATCAAAATGTCACCTTGATGAAAGGGTTTACACAATGACTGTTAGGTCAACCTTGATTAAAGGATTTAGACTGATACAATGGTTAGAAAGTAATAGTAGGTTCTGATCTAAAAATATACAACTCACTTTGCAAATATAGATCCAATTCACTCATATGTTGATTTACTAACTGACCTTCATTTCCATCTCCATCTCTTATATGCTCAGAATTCTCTTCAAGAAATCACCACAACTCTGTTCAGCTCTTCACAGCTTCACCTTAGCCTTCTTAGACTCATCAGTCAATAACATAAACCTCTTTTTCTTATTTTTTAACCTCTCAATTAGGTCATCCTTATACCTCCTTGATCAGGTAGATTAATCATTTTCCTCTTAATCTCTTCTATAGATCTTAGGTTTAGGTCAAATTCATCGAATCCTTCCATCATTATGTTCTCCTTCTTTTTCCTTCTAGATACATCTCCAAACTTCTCTTGGAATCCATAAGAAAATGATTTACCATGCATTAAATTCTTCATACCATTCATTAATAATGTCAACATATTTTATATATCCCAAGAATTCAACTATGTCGGCTAGGATTCTCAGTTGCTTCTCAAAATGTAAATTGCTGACACTCGGTCAATACTATGTTCACCTTCTCGATCATTACTAGATATCTCATTCATCACTAACACTTTCCTTCTTGACAAACACTATCTTTTCTCAGTAATTATCTGTCACTTGGCAATTACTGATGTTCGGTTGACACTAACATCACTAGGCTTAAACTAGATTTCTTCACTTTTGCTCGGTTAAGCCTATATTTCCAGTCTTTCTTCTTCACTTGGTGTTAAAGATAAACAACATATTATCTTGTCAAGGTGCCAACTAATCAAGTACCCATTGAAGTATCACATAACTCAACCTTTCCTTAGGTCTTCTTGTTATATCCTCTTTTCAAATCCTCTTCATCAATCAAAAGATATGGTTCTCTCCTAGATAGCAATTGTCTTACCAATTAAGGTTTGACATCAATGACAATATAACAATTTTTCCAATTATATTTTCCAATAATATTTATGGTCTGCGAACATAAATATATGTTTTTGATTAAGTAAAATAGGTTTTACAGGGTTCCTCAAACCCACAACATCTTAAAATGTAGCAATAAAGAGTTCAAGACATAACTAAACATAAGCAAATCAAGAAATAGGTCCTTGGCATGCTGAGAGTCATACTACCATAGATTAGGAACAATCAAAATAGAACAAAAAAGGGATAGGAAAAAAGGCACCAAGAAGCAGGATCGGGCGGTGTTCTTGAGCATCACGATAGCATTGCTTTCGAGAAGCTCCATCTTCTCTGCTGCCTCTTTGATCTTCTGAATGTCATTGGAGCCTTCTTCATCCATGTTTCTCTTTGACCTGGCTCTAATTCTCTTACACAAACCTTTATTGGGCTTCTCCTTTTTTTCCTCTTTGGTCTTCTACTCATCCTTGCTATCCATCTTCTCTTCCATTTTATCTATGAGCAATTTCATGTGCTCATTGGAGGCTTTGAGTATATTGAAATTTTTCTCTACTATGCCTTTGAGGGTTTCCTCAAGGCTTTTCATTTTACCTTCCAGTAAATTGATCCTCAAGTCTAGGCATCAAATATCCTATGTGGCTTTGTGTTCCTTCTTGTTTGCGATACTCTTGGTTTTTTCCTTGAGTTCTTCAAGTGCATGGAAGAGCCATTTGAAAGACCTAAACTAGTCCAACATGATATTCTTTGCATTTTTTAGAAGATTCATCTCCATTTCCCTGGTCTTGTCACTGAGGACGACCACTATGGGGTCAATCAGGTCCTCCTTCTGGATTCTGCCATCGATGTCCTCAAGGATTTTGGGATTCACAACTTCCCTGATAATCTCCATCTGCACTATGTTTATGTTGAAGATCCACCACACTTTTTTCCCCTTTCCAAAGTCTTCACTTTGATACTCCCCTCTAGACAGGTTCTTTTCATTAGAGAGGTCTTGAGTATTGGGGGAATGGGTAGAGGGATTTCCCTAGTCATCATTGGGCTCCTCAGTGTTAGGGTCCTGAGTATTTTCATTGGCTCCTGAAGGGGGAGGGGGGGTATTATCTTCGCTAATGGTAACGTCAATAGAAAGATGGCCTGAGCTTTATATGAGATATAATAAATATTATTTTATGAGTTTTGGCTTCATCTGGATAGATTTACTTGTTTCTGAAGTTGTGTGAACATAGTATAGTAGTATAATAGGGAAGAAAAGAGATCGTGATGTTTAAGGGAGTAACATGTGGATTTCAAGAGTGTTACTTTGGATTTGGTTTGGGTCTTACCCTATCTTTGTCGAGATATGATCGTCGACTATGTATTTTCTATTTGAAAATGTGTTGGACACATTTTGTGATGTATTTATGAGTTGAATGGAAACATTATGAGATCAATTATATATGCTTTGAGATGCAAAGTTGTGAGGGTGTGTCTGCATGGACTGGGATGTCAGAATAATGCAGAGGATGTTGTGAGATATTACTGGAACTACTTTGGCATAACATATGCTATTTTAGTTCATTTTTGTTGTTGCAAGATACTTGTGTAATATTGGACAATGAGTCCTTTGTAAGAATAGTGAGCTCCATTTTGTATTCAACTCTAACAAGGTTATAGACTCCTAACAAGGTTTTTCCTCTAACAAGGACTTGTACTAATGTAATATTTTGTTCCTAATAGGGCAAGATCTCTTAACAAGGACACAATACTTTTAGTGCATCATTTTTGGGTACCATCCCCACTGGGTTTTTCCCATGACTAGGGTTTCCTCGAGAACAAATCATGGTGTTATGAGTTATTTACTTTATGTTTATGTTCTTCTTATTTCAGTTATTGTATGGTTAATTTTGAATTGGTTTAAAAGGAATAAAAGTGTTTCAATGCCAATTCACCCTCCCCTCTCATTATTTATTGATCCCAACACTTGAAACCATAGGCTTACAACCAAATCTACAGGCTCATTTCCTACAGCTCATTTCTCACAATACAATCTCAGATCTAGCCCTTAGTCATGTTCACCAATCTATCTTCAATTACAATGGTGTGAACATACAGTCCTTTACAACCAAACCATAAAAATAGTATCTCCCATGCCAATACAGTTTTGATGAAGTACAAACTCTACCTTAGATGTAGAACACAAATATACATATTCATCTCTCTCGCATACATACTCTAAATTACAAAATGATCTCTCATTTATACCGATTATAAAGAATAATTATTTACTAGGTCGGATAAGACCTAATACAATAAAAGATATAAACATTATTTCTCAATCTTCAATGTGATCCAAATAAATTCAACTAAGACTTAGATAGGGCCCAAATCTTTATCCTCAAGTACATTACTTCATCAAGTCGACTAGGACCTAAATGAAGAAAAACCAACATGCTACCAAAGCACCAAATCCAATCACCATAACCAATGTGAGCTAAAATCATGATCATCACACAATCCAAGAAGACCAACAAGAATAAATAATACCATCAATAACATTCACATAATCTCCAATACAAAATCCAAACTGATCTTTAACTTTGATCAACATGAATACTAAAATACTAAACTCATACATAAAAAAAGATAGCTTGTTGTACCCTAAATCATGAACAACACTAGCTATGAATAAAATGATAAGGTTACATAAAATAAAAAGCTTCACAACCTCCAAAACATCAAATACAAGTCATATCGAACCAAATACTCATCCACTATTCACAAGAACACTCTAACACCAATAACTCAAAACTCAATCATATCTTACTAAAACTATCGAACCAACTTTTTCAAACCTCTATGGATGATCTAAAGACATCTCTAAACAATACTTCACCATCACATCTCAGGGTCTTCAGCATAGCATCTATACAAGTTAAATCTTCCTTTCCAAATATCATGAACACACTATTTGAGACAATAACAAGTATGTTGACATCAATGACAAAGCATTAATGTCAACACACCTAAATCCAAAACTCTGACATGTTCAAAAATCTTCCAACAAACATAACATATTCAAGATAAAGAGGGGAAGGAGAACAAGAATACGCATATTTATCCCCCTATTTCCAAGTGAAATAGAGATTCTTAATGAAGGATTTCAAACTTTGAATCATATAGTAAGGGAAGTTGTTTATAATGAACATAGTTTTTCAAATAAAGAAGAGGTGATGGCTTAGGATACACACCTCTTTTATAATACAGAATCAAAATCAAAATAAACAAATCTTTATAGGAAAAGAATGTCATGTGATAAAAAATGGCACTGTAGTAAGGAAGTAGATGCTTAGACAAAACAGAAAAAAAAATGTGCAAGCCACCTTTCCCCCCAAGTATGAAGGAAAGATAAAATATATAATACACCCTTAGTGAAACTTACTTCATAAAAGATATACAATCCCAAGAAAAATAAGTTGTCAATTGGAGAGAAAAACAAACATATATGCTAGAAGAGACATCACATATAAAGTAATAAATTCATCAAGGAAGAAAGGAGATAATGATTTGGATGATTATTAAATAATAAAAATGCCTCTTTGAGACATGAAATGGATTGTTAAGCAAAGACTTTAGGATCTTGCATGCAACAAATTATCTTATGTGAAAAAGGAATGTATCATAAAATATTAAAAAACCATAGATAGATGAAAGAAAAGAGGAAGGATACCACATTATATCATCTTATTATTCATCTCAATTGTACAAGATATGCACTAAGAATGATACTAATATCATTGAGAGAAAATATCCTAACAATAGGTCCATAGATGGAAGGACATCGTAGCATAGAAGAGATGAGCAACAAAGAGATAAATTACCCCCTTAGAGATTGGTGTGATATGAAAAATACTTTTATGAACTAAATCATAAACAAATTGTCTAAATTAAACATAATCACAAAGAGAATTCCTATTAGGATAATGAAAAGATCATGGAAACTTACCATTAGGAGTATGTGGGTTTTCATAGAATCTATAAGGGGATCTTATCCTAAAATGATACTTGATATTGATATGGATTATCCTAGCCAAAGCTTCATGGACATCATTAGGTGAAGGATCATGATATGGTTTTGGAAAAAGAATGTTAAGAGGTGGTATTGGTTGAGAGATAGAGTTAACTCGAGTCACATGATTATCCTTAGGATGATCTCTAGGGATATGATCACTAAATCCTTGATCATTTTGGGTAGGATGGGGAGTAGAAGATAACTTATCTTGAGGCTCGAGAATATGGATATTTTCTCTAGGAAGATAATCATCGGTATTATCCTTAATGTGGGAGGAATAAGGATTATTTTAGTGTTATAAGACATTGAGAGGGGGGGTGATTCAGTACAACCACAAATCTTAAAAACTTTTTCCGCAATTTCCAAATTAACCAACATGCAAATGATATTATAACATAAAAGAAAAGAAAATGAAACATCCACAAAATGCAACACAAGAACACCAAATTTTTTCTCATGGAAACTCTTAGTTAGATGGAAAAAACATAGTTTGAATTAGTACCCACAAATTCTAACTACTGTAACAATAAGATTTTTCTGGCTAAAGGCATTACATCACCCTATTAAGGGAATACCTAGTTAAGAGTATCTATAGCCCTATTAAAATCTATTACAAAAATCCCTATTAGGAGCTACCTGGTTAAGGGATTTTAAAATCCTTCTAAGAGTCACCTGGTTAGAGGATTTAATCTTTAGACCTGTTAGGATCTTACTCACCCTGTTAAGGGATTTAACTTGCAAACCTGTTAGGATTCAACAAGTGATGGTGATCTATAAAATAGCACTCATTGCTTGACATATCCACTGTACTACTTCTTAATGTGCTTGTCATAATATTCTAACCTCTACCTAATCTCTTCAAATTACCTTCATGCATCACAACACTTCATATTACAATTTACATCTCCTTTTATAGACCTTTTTCTATGTTGGTGGAAACCCCGAAACATGTTACCAAAATCAACTAAAATAATTGAGGGAGCATGCCAAATCATCATTTTGAATTCCTTGATGTTGTCTCTAGACAATTCAATAATAAATTAATACATAATTTAACTTTTTCTCCACCAGTTTACTGATTCCATCATACTTACTTTGTCAGTACTCTATTCTAGCCAATATCATTGGTTCACTTCCTCAAATCTCTTCTTCTACTATGAATTAGCTAATGCAATTTTAGACATATATTTATATGATACTGTTAATGATTCCACATGAACCACATAACCTAAAACCTCCAAAATCTTTATCGTCAATCATCTATTCCATAAATGATTATCTTGCAATCGGTACACCTGAACACTTAGTAACTTTATTTAGTCGATCAAATGCACTATTGATATGACTCATCTGTCACTCCTAGTATGATTTTATGCCAACAATGAAAACACCACTTCAACACTTTGTACTCTTGGACTCAAACATTTGCATCAAAATGCCAATAGATTATCCCTTAGGTTTGGAGGTAATCATCTAGAAAATGAATAACATCCAGATCATGAATAATGCTTTGCATCTTTTGATAAGAATCACAAGCACTATTTTCCATGGGATCACTAGGACAAATATTTAGACAAATAAGATTAGCATTCAGATCACTATCAAAGGCCCTTATGTTATCCACATATTACATGAAATTAGTTAAAATGTAAAGAAGAAATAGACATAAAATGTTGATAACATGTTTGAAATATGCCTTATAATAAAGAGATATATTGGTTATCCTTACTATGCTATATGCAAGAATACCATGAGGGAATACAAACGTAACAAAATGCAAAAATATTTAATTCACTCCATGTGTTTGGTAACGAGAAGTAAGAAGAAAGGTAATGAAAAAAGTAATTTCACACCAATCCATATTAGAGAGTTCCATGTTAACAAACACAAAACTATATCTAAAGATAGGAATGTGGGAGGGATAAAATCTACTATGATGCAAAACAAACAATGCATACAATATAGATTACCAAAGTAGATCTAACCCAATCCAGATATCTAACACCAAAATCAAAATGGAAATGTTATATGTCGATTTCACAAAAATGTGATGTGGAAAATGTTTATCAATGGTAGATCTCCACTTTCACACATACATTGGAATACTCAACCATTAGCAAATTGAACCCGATTTGTACAACCAATAAGAAAAGGGTGCAAATTTGTGATCTACACAAAGTGGGGTTTTATGGATTCCTTATAATAAAGATGTAATTATAAAATTAGGGAAAATTAAATGAAATGTAAATAAACTATCCTTGTGGGATAGAATAGGAAAAGCTTCAGATCTATGTTTGACTGTAAAAAACCTATCAAAATTCAAAACTATCCTGGACTTGGGACCATGAAACCTATAACTTCTGATCATGAAATATTTAGATTCAAAGAAACATGTCACAAAATTTTTCCTAGTCCCAAAAATTCATCCTAGTCATGGAAAGATAAAATCTGATGAAATCTATGGAGGATCAAGCCTTGGATCTGAAATTTCAAAAATATGGATCTGCAACTTCACCACCTATTCCTGCACACAAGAAAGAAGGGAAAAAAATTTTGGGGAGGGGATTTCCTTTGTAAGTCCCCTATATAGGAATTAACCTTGAAATTAAATAGATAGAAGTAAAAGAATGCTAACATGTAGTATAGATTAGATCTAATAAATAGAGTGTATCATACCATGTAGATGCAATCATAATTAGAATGTGATCAAGAATGTTGATGCAATATCTTTGACTCAACACAAAAACCAAAAGGAAATAATTTAATATAAAACCTCATGTAGTAGATAGTGTAATTCACCACAAATGCTTATTTGAGGAAGAAGAAGAAGAAGAAGAAGAAGAAGATTGGATGAATGAAGATATCCCTCATTGATTGAAAACTCATTTACTTGACATCCAATGGGGAAAGAGAAAAATATATATGAAGGGAAGACATGAATTATTGATTGGAATGTCTTCAATGAATTCTTTTTTGACCTCCTTGAATGCATAATATCTTTCTTTATGTCTTATGTTCTCAAATTGTGGATGTGAAAATGAGAGGAAGAAGCCTCCTTTTATACACATTTTGGAGCTCAGATTCATGGACCTGGCATGGATTAAACCCCAAAAGGAAATAACCTTGCATTGGTCCCAAAGCCACCAAAAATCAACCCCTAAGGACTAGGTTGACTTGACTCGGCCTAGTCTTAGGCTAGGATGAATTTGGTCTAGTCTCTAAGAGGCCAATTTTGAAATGGCTTTGGGACTAGGTGCTAACAAGGGTATTGGATATTGTAATCCATCAAAAGCTTAGGGTAAATATCAACATCCAAAAATGTATGTGAAGGATATAGGTTTGAAATGAATTATGTGAATGGATGGAAAATAGGAAATTATGCATAGAAATCAAAGCCAACTTAGAGTTTTGAGCAAGAAGGGGGACCTTAGTTTAAAGTATGTATACTTACTTTTTAGGATTGTATAGGAGAAAAAGATAGTATGAAATGAAGAATGATACACTTTTTACCAATAACCAAGCATGATAAACATACTCAAGTAAACTATTATTCTTTATTTGATTAAAGATAATATTTTCCATCCATTACTACTTTGCATACATCACTCCAAGAGAACTTAAAGATTAAACTAACACTAGGAGTAGGATTTTAGAAAAACTAAAACTAGTCTATTATTAATTATGATGCCTCAAAATCATCAATTTCGTAGACTCTAACAATATCTCAAAATGATGCATTTATAGGGATTTACTGTTATAATTAATTACATATCCTTAAAAAGGAGAAAGAATAAGAAGAAGAAAGAACAAGGGAACTTAGAGGTTTGAATCCCAAGAAAGTGTACTAATGGCATACAAGTATCCCCTCATCCTCTTCAAATCATCTACACCTTGGAATTGTCTCGTTAATTCCATGGCTCATGTTGACATTCTATCTCTTTGCTAACAACATGTACTCTATCTTAAATGCAGAAATGAAACTCAACTAGAAAGGTAGGTAACCCTTGTACAATGCCCACCTTGCCTATCAGTTATATTTAAAAGTTATATATGTACCTTCATGACCATGAAAACTATATTTTCTACAAGGGTATGAATGTGGGCATCTAAATGTATGCACTGGAAGGTGAGCCCTGATAATGGTATCTGAAAGAATAAATAATACTAGAGTGTGGGTACAACATGGGGATCCAGAATCCTAAAGTCCTTTTTGACTTAAAGAATAAATAATAAAATAATGGAGGTTTTGAGAGTCAATCACCCCAGGGCATCTTCCTTATACTTCTCAAACCTTTGGATGCACTCATCTAGGGATTCTTTGTCTATATTTTTGACCCATTGCACCTAGAAATTGACCTCCTCCAAAGTTATCCCTTCTTTTTCCTCATATTCCTTCATTTTTGCAATGATACTTTGCACTTCATATGTCTCTAAGATGAATTTTTTACACTCATCCATGATATTATATCAAAATTGCAGGAGGATCCATATGTTTCCTCCATCTGCTTCTCAAAACTTTCCATAAAAGAATAAAAAACTATGAATCTTTCTACATTATCTAGGTGGGAACCCATTGTCTCCTATATATGCTATAAATTATTCAATATTATTATAAATTAATGACAGAAAGTGAGTGACTAACTTTCATGCAATATCCATGATACCTACTCTAAATTCAATATTATTGAGACTGATATCTACAAAACTTACATCATTATTCATGAAAATTTTGGTTGTCACCGGCTCCTCTTTTCCTAAGGTGCATACCTTCTTTAGGCTCTTCATCATCTTATCATTTCAGGTGATTTCAATGTTCCATATGGCTACTTTCTTAAGGATATTGTGCCTAGTCTATGCTTCCTTAAAATAATAGTTAATAGTCTCTAAGGGGAAACTCCAGACCTTCCCCACTTGTTCAAAGATCCACTAGTCCATAATGAGGGCTTTTCTCTTTATCTACTACAAATAATCCATCTCATCTCATGGAAAGAATGTCAAGGTGGATGTGTTAGGATCTTCATAGGAAATGGGAGAAGCCAACTCCTACAAAAATTTTCTTATACTACGATAACTTAGCCTTTAGTCTCTACTTTGTTTTATATTTTTTCTCAACCCTCTCATGCACCATGTTGGTGGCATCATAAAGGCTCTTGAGATCTCCCCATTTATTTTTTTTCCCCAAATTGGTTTGGGTAGTTTGGTAACCCATGGGGATGACCTTTGATTGGTCTTTATCTAGAGGTGCAATGGAAACCTCAGCCACCATTTTTCTTTTTTCATTCCTTTTGTGGAAAACATGTTCCTCACTTTCTTCACATTCTTTAGAGGTGTGATTCTAGCCATGATATCCTAAACAGAGGCCTTCTGATTCTTTGGGTGCCACTTTCTCTTGAACCTGGATACCAACCATTGAGGTGAGGCCATTACATTAAGCTCTATTTCCATAGTGACTTGGAAGGCATATATTATTCATCCCCACCCATCTATTTTCTCAAGAGTGGAATTCTTAGGAGTCTCCATCATCAGTTGTTGAGGAGGAGTCTATTGTAGAGGAGGAGTCTAATGTAGAGGAGGCATCTAGTTTCTTGGTTGCAATTTATGGTTTTTTTTGGGTTCTGTTTCTACTTTTTCATTGACCTACTCCTTTATTTCCTTATTTTTTTCCTTTTCCTCCTATTATCTCTAGAGTTTATTTTTCTATCCAAGTTCTTTTATGCAATCTCCTCTTTGTGGCCTTTCTAGCATTTTAGAGAGAATCCTCCTTTTACTTCCTTTATATTTCTTATTTCTATTTCTAGAGGGCATCTTGCTCAACCACTTTTATTTTCTCCTTGAGGAGAAGTCTTTCATCTTCTGCTCTTTTTTGTTCTTCAAGCTTCTAGGTTACTTTTTTCCTTGAGTAGTTGGGCCTCATATTCTCAGGGCACTTATTAATTATGGATGTGTATTTCTTCCACCTTGGTCCATTCTCCTTATTTATCATCTTCTTGTTCCTTTTCCTTTTAAAGAGACTCTTCTTCCTCCCTTTAGGCATTCTTCTCTTTATGTTTCCCTTTCTCTAATTCTTCTATCTCTTGGAAGAGGGCAACCTATTCCTTCGGGGTGATAAACATGTTTATGTCCTCGCCCTCTACGGGGTCAAGTTCTATGTAGTCTTGTACCTACTCAAGTACAAAATCCTTTGTATGTGGGATCTTTTGTAGTGGTGGAGGATCTTGGGTCTCCAGAAAGGTGACCTATGCTAGGAGGTCTAGGAGGTTAGTGCTCATTTTCTCTTGAGGTGGCTAAGATTTGGATATGTTCATCTAGGAGCAGATGAGAAGGTCATCATCACCAAATTGGGGTATCCTTTTTGTCCTCATTTATGTTCATTGACCTTATTTCTATCTGGGACAATAAATCTTCACCAATTGGGGTGGTCATCATGGGGACCAATCCACCAAAAACCTATTCTTCTAGAGCACCCATGTCAAGTGTTGTTCATGGGGGAGCGAAAATACCATTGGCACTATAGAAAGCTCAAATATTACCCCTTGGTCCATGATGGATGCTAATTTTGATTCTCGTTACATCCTCTTACCCAAATCCTACATTACAACTATTGGGGGAGCATAATCTAGGGGATCTTCCTAATTGGAGGTTCTACCTCCTTTATTTACTTTCTACTTCCTCTACTCAAATTTCTTCAGAGGTTGCTTGCTATGGGCCTTGGCTCTTTGTGAGCCCCAAGGATGCTAGAGGCCAAAAAATTCATTACTACAAGAAATTATTTCCATAATGAGAGATATTATATCTAAACCTTTTGGTCAATCCCATCAGACTAGAGAAAGGTGTCACTATCTTGCTTCTTTCTCTTCATAAGCCAGGCCCAAAATATCCTCTTCATCCTTAAAATCCCACAAGATTTTGTGGAGTAAAAAATCTTACATATGAATTGTAGTCATCCTATAAAAATAATGTGTGTTCCTATCAAAATCGTCATGTAGATCTCCCAGAAGTCTTTGACTTTGGGATTATGTACAAGGTAGGAATTAGGAAGAATTCCCTTTATTTTTCTCTTCAAGTCATAATGATCCTACTCGTGATTGAATTCCAAGAGGTTTAAGATCGTTAGATCAAAAATCTCTTCTTTACCAGCAGTGGTGGATGTGCACTTGTAATGACTAGGGGAGAATGGGAAGCCAACTCTAGACTTATGCTTTGTAGTCATCAATGTCTATGCATCTAGAATATTCCTATCATACTCCAGCAAAATTAAACTATATATACAATATTGAGTAAGTGGGTAAGGCTTCCCAATAAAACTATCCATCCACAAATATTTACATGTTCAGAATTGGGCAAACCAACATCCCCATTCCTCTATTAGTGCAATGATATCCTTAGAGAGTAGGAACCCGACATCTCCAATCAACTTGTTTATTTTGTCAAAAATAAAAAAACATCATTGACATGATGAAAATTGGCTATAAAACTATGAAAATGAAGCCGAGGGTAGAAATCCCAAGGGAGGGCATTATTTAGACCATCTCCTTGTGAACCTCATGTCTTCAAGACTTTTTGGTAGTGCTTTTGTCTAGCCACAAAGAAAATGACATAGGATGTCATATAGAATTTTTGGTATTGATTAACTGATATTCCAGTTCATCCTCTTTTGATATGTTAACTAATACCATTCTCTCATTCATTGTGGGTTTAGTATGTTCCTTCTCTTATCCAATATTTTGATTATCTAGGGTTTTCAATTCAATCAATTTGTTTGAATCCTTTCTATAAAATGAATTAGCACAATGCACAACAATATTTCCCTAGGCTTTGTCCTTCGCAGTAACTTTTCAGAATGCGACCATTTCATGATTAGTGTCATTATATATAATGACAAGGTGTCCAACAACTATTGTACTAAAATATTTATTGTAGGCCAACAATAGCTTTTATACCAATAGTGATCTTAGTTCACCAATAGTAATCTTATACTTAATACTTTTCATCAACTTTTCTATTCTCCTAATTATCATTGCATCTATTTTATGCTCTTGAATATTTTAGATCAAAATTTGATTCAAGGGACTTCTCAAATATTTCAATAAGATTTTATGTCCCTAAGCATGTACTTACTTGCTTAGTTGGTAGAAGAATTCCCTACGTCATCCGACATAGGGTCTTCCATTGATGTTGCACCATCTTCCTTCTTTCTCTGTATCTTCTTCATTTCCTCTCTGACATGTTCTTTATTTATAATCTTTTCTCCTTTGGTGTCATTGGTGGTAGTGTACCGATATTTGTAGTAGTAGGTGACATGACCAAACTTTGAGAAAATATAACATGGTAGTGAAAATGGTCTCCACAGTTAAGATCTTACTTATTTGTTTTCTTTTCTACATTATGATGCTAGATGTCCAGGTTTTCCACAATTAAAACATGTAACATAATTGTTTGTTTCTCTTTTCTGATGATACACTAATTTTCTTGTTGTTTGTATCTTCTTTCTACATTCTTTAGGTTTGTGTCCATAGTGATTATATTTGTAGCAATATCCATAGAAGTTTTTCTCAGATGTTCTACTAATAGTTTCAGATCTACACTCAACATCTTTATGACCAAAATTGTTGCAATTGTAACAGTAACCATTAAAGAATGTTCTTTTAGGAGTGTTCACTTGTTTTCTTCTACATATAGTTGCAACATGACCATATTTTTCACAATTGTGGCAGGTAGGCTTGTAGGGTTTCTTACCTTGTGTATCATTGGATTCTTCAGAAGTTTGTTGTCTAGATTTTGAAGATTCTCCAATTTCCATTGTTTTGTTGCTAATATACCCTAGTCTAGTAGTGTCACCTAGTTTTCTTTGATTTTTTAGTTGTTCATTGATTTTCTGCTTGCTTTGTTCAAACTTTTTGAGTCTAGCATTAACTTTTTTTTCAACTTTCAGGGTGTTTCTCAGATCTTCATTTTCTTGCTTCAGCTTCTAATTTTCTGCTTGCAGTTATTGAATCCTATCACTAATACCTTTTATCATGTCATTTCTTTCTCAAAATTCTTCTATTTGTACTTGTAGGAGTAAGTCTTTGTCTCTGATTGATTCTTCAACACTTCTCTTTTCAGTCTCAATAATTTCTTCAGCACTTTCGATGGTCTTCATTCTTTCCAGTACTTCTATCATTCTCAAGGCTTGACTTTCATGTTCCTTTTTCATTTGAGTGATCTCTTCAAGTAATTCATTGTTCTTTTTCAATAGGTCTTGTATAGCTGCATCAACTTGCTCAGAATTGATGTTGTCTTTCGATAATCTGTCAAGGTCATTAAAGCTCATTTGTAATCTTTCTTTCAATTCTTTTCTTTTTGAAAATTATGTTCTCATCTTACTCTTTAGATCATGGATCTATTCATTAGCATCTTCTAGGGCTTCTCCAACTCTCTCTAATACCTTTAATTTCCCATCATTCCAGATCTACTCTTAAGTTGTTAAAGTTTCCTCTAGAGAACCAACGCTCTGATACCTATTGTTAGAAAGTTTTAGGTAGGGTACTGAGAGGGGGGGGAGGTAATCAGTACCACAAAGAATTCAAAATTATTCAACTTATTGGACATAAACTGATAGCCAATAAATTACTTATATCGATAACTATTTTGTCTTTTACTGATAGTTATTATAATGTTTAACCAATAACTGATTACATATAAATTAAACATACAACACATAAACATTCAAACACTTAACACCATATTTTGGTTTCACATAAAACCCTTGATCAGAGGGAAAAAATGTGGTGGGGATGGTATCCACAACTCATCACTAAACTAATAAGGTGCTCGGTTAGGAGCTTACATAAATGTCATCTTCTAAATGACTTCACCCTGTTAGGAGTGTCTAATACCCTATTAGGAGTATTGAAACTCTTGTTAAAGACTACTTTGTTAAGATAATTTATCCCACTTATATAGTGTTCACCTTGTTAAAGGATTTACAATAAGTTCCTAAGAAGAACTTCTAAGTCCGATTAGAGACTACCCGGTTAAGGGATTTCATAATCTTGCTTCTAAACTGTTAGGAAGAAATCAACAAGAAATTTTTATTAGATAACTAAGAGTGGGGGTGAATTAGTTAAATCAGTTATCCTATAGTCCCAAACTCTCAGATGTCCTTTTTCAACAATTCAAAAAACTCGGTAAGATAAGATAACTATCTTTTTGTTCATTTACTAAATACTAGTAATTTCCAAAACTATCTTTACCGATTAATAAAATATGAAATATGCAAAGTATGATAGCAAAAAAATCATAACAAATAACACATAACACAAAGATTTAATGTGGAAACCCTACTAAGGGAAAAACCACCTGGGACCGGTAACCCAAAATATTTCACTCTTTTGAAGTGAGCTCGGTTAGGAGCCAACCCTGTTAAAGGTTACAATGCACATTGTAAGGTGTGACCTAGTTAGAGGATTTATCACTAACAGTTAACTTTTGACCAGTATTCACTAACAGTTGACATTTAACATTCCTTGAATGTCATATGGAAATACAAAACACTGTTAAGTCCACTTGGTTAAGAGATTTTGCTGTAACAATGATTAAAATAATACAGTAGTGATCTGATTCAAATAAAACTCAATTTTCAAGTATTCAAATCTATGCTAAGCTCAAAATAACTCGTCTGATCAATAATCAATTCACTTCATCATATCATCCAACTTACTTCACTCGGTGTATATATCTCTAATGCTCGATTATGCCTACAGTTCAACTCAGTTTTGTCTGTAACCAATTTGATCAGGTATGCATGAAAAATGTCTTCACGTGAAATATTTTGCAGTCTCTATTCATCCAGCATAGTTCAATAATGACTCTCATGTCTCTTAAATAGATGTGTAAACCATTTTCATATCAGCCATTAGATTTTTCCTCTTAATCTCCATCATCGATTTTGTCACTTCAAGCTTCCTCGACAGATGTATCAATAACACATTTCATTCTCTTCCCTTTGATCATCTCTTAATTTTGTCACCCGTGGATCTTATAACAAACTTCATCTCTTACCTCAGAATCAAACATAATTTTCAGCTCATCAATTTCAGTTGATTGTTATAATTTAATGTTTTTGCCCATACTCGGTTAATACTGAATGTGTTGGTGATAACTAGCTTGGTTATTAGTGTCACTCGGTATACACAAGACTGACTCTGTGTATACAGAAATCTTCAATTATTGACCACATTAACTTGTTCAATTCTGATCTCTTCTTCATAATAGAATAATGCAACATGCTCAAGTCAACAACATAGTTCTATAGACTCATCAATAAGCTACCCAATGTATACCTTATCATTATCTATCATATCCATCTTGTCCTTAAGTAGATATCTCATTTGTTCACCATTTCTTCCTTCTACAGATGTTCAAATATTTGTAACTATCATGATAAGTATAGTCAAAACTAGTTGACATCAATGACAATATATTGACTGATTTAATCATCTTACATATCACTTTAACACCTCAGTGATCTCTAATCACTATCTCTTTAGTTCATTAATATATTCAATCAGTTGTAGGTCATCAATCTCTCCCTTTGGCATTGATGGCAACACAAACAATATGAAATATGCCATACCATACCAAATATGTGTTCTACAACTATATGTTGGAAATTTGGCTAAGTAGGATATAAAAATGTTTTCATTATGGCAACATATACTCAACATGAAGATAGCATAATCGAAGGAAGTAGTCTTTTATGAGCACATTAGAAAATTGTCTAAGTACAATAGTGTTTACTAGTCTAATCAGAGACATTTTTTATTAGTGATGTTCATAGAAGAAGGTTCAGTGCTTGCGCACTTGAACATGGATCATTCTATGTATATCAAAGCCACATATGAGAGTGCAAGTCTGTACGGTATGTACAAAAGAAGATATTAAAGATTTATAGAGACAGTGTTGATGCAACCTAAATAGAGCAGGAGCTAGAATATGATTACATTAAGTTAAGGGATTTTTTTTTAATCAAAACAATGAATTAAATATGCAGGGATGACATCCTAGATGTTAACCCTAAGGCAACATGAATTGATTTTATATTTTGTGAAGAGTTTAAGTATTGTAAGCCGACTGGAAGTTATTTATTGTAATAACTTGTATATATGTAAGAATTATGTAATGTGAAACCTACAAGTTACATATAGAAATTGTAATAAGTTGACATATGATTCAAAGTTGTATATTGTATGTAGGATTTGAGCAATACAAATCCACAAAACCCGAAGATCACCTGCATACAAAAACCTGTTACAAGGAAGTAGAGACAAGAAGAGGGCAAGGGTTTGACTCAAAAATATGAAGAAGAAAATATCCTCAATTAATGAATGAATTAAATGTATAATGGATCATCCTTATATAGGAGATCAAAAGCCTTGAAAGGCAAACCCTAGTGCATGTAATAATTATTTAAATTATTACAAGACTAATGCATGCAAGTTTATATTTAAAACAACTAGTGCATGAGTTTAAAACAACTCGTGCATGTGTGTTTAAATATAAACAACTAAAGTAAAAGAGTTGACATCTTAAGAAGGGAGTAAAGTTAATTAATAAAATTAATACTTTACTCTAACATTGTAAGAAGAAAGAAAGTAATAGCTGTATGTGAAAGCGAAGAGCCTACAAAGATAAATCAAAATAGGAAAGCTATTCAACAATAGTAAAAGGTTTTGTATTTTACCTTTGTATCAAAAGCTATTATTGTATATTTCATGTTTGGGTAGTGAGCTCATCTTGCAAGCATTTTGTTTTGTAATAGAAACTCCTAACATGGTTGAGGCTTCTAACAAGGCCTAGAGTCCTTTAACCAAGACATAGACACTATATGTATGTAACAGACTCCTAACAGGGTCAACATCCTTAACCAGATACTTTTGATTAGTGGATCAGTTGTGGGAATCATCCCCACCGAGGTTTTCCCTTGGCCAAGATTTCCTTGAGAAAAAACATGGTGTTATTGTTGGCATTAAGTATGATTGTCATTAGTGACAACACTTATTCAGACTTTGAGTGTTTACCGAGCAGAATAGTGTTTACTGAGCAGAATAGTGTTTACCGAGCAGAACAGTGCTTACCGAGCAGAATAGTGCTTACCGAGTTATCTTCACTGAATGATAAGATGAGCAGTGTTTACCGAGTGCCAGCATAGTAAACAAGGAATTCAGTCTCTACCGAGTGACACTATATCTACCGAGTCTCCAGTATATACTGAGTTTGAAACTACAACCGAGTGGTTAGTATGGACCGGGCCTCCACTTCTACTGAGTGCATGATGATGCTGAGTAACGCAGTGGATGCCGAGTATTAGAAAGTCACCGAGGTAGTTTGCAGTAACCGAGTCACTATATTTGGGCTGACTCAGTAATACTTGTGTTTGCTTGTTTAGAGCCGACTTTGCTATTATTTTGTAATTATTTTGGATTGATATATAAACAATGTTTTGTATCATATCCAAAGTGAACAAAATAGAGAAGTGAAAAAAAGAAGAAAGGCAAAGTTAAGCGAATTACAAAGGGATATAATAGTATAAGAAGTAGCAAAGACATATCTATCACAGAAGGTGATCAGTACATCAGAGAATCTCAATCAGCAAGCATAGTTGCAAGTAAGAGATCTATTGTTTCATCCTAACAAGTGAATCAGCCCCAAATCCTTTAACCAGGTAGACTTAACAATCTTTGCAAAATCTCTTAACCGAGTGCATACTTCTTTGTATGTTTGTAAATCCTCTAACAAGGTGGACCTAGCAGTCCTTATTGCTCCTAACAGGGTAGATCATCAGAAGTGATCATTGTAAGCCTTAACCAGCAAACTTTATACTACAGTATTGAAGTTTAGTGGGTTTCATCCCCACCCCAGTTTTACTTTCTATTTGGAAGGTTTCTGGGTCACCAAATCTCTGTGTTCAAAGTTTTATGAATGTTTTATTCTTTCTGTTACTCATGCATACAGTTAGCTTATCAATCTAATGTCATTGAGAAAATGGTTGAGATCTAAAATTTGTAAAAGTTTTGAAGTTACTGATTCACCCCTCCCCTCTTAGTAACCTACCTAGTCTTGAATATTTCCAACAATTGGTATCAGAGCTCCATGGTTCTCAGAATAAATTTTGACAGCTTGAGAAAAGATTCAAGACAATGGAGATATTCAAACTTAACAAAGTAATTGAGAATGAAAAGTTAGATCTGGAAATGGCCATAACTCAACTCAAGGAAGCTAAAGAGCATCTTTCCCTTTCCCTAAAAAGAAGGAAGGAACTTGCAAATCAAATGAATGACCACCAGTATGTTGAAGAAAAGGTTGAAGACTTTTTCCCTTCAAGCAGCTCAGATGAAGCAAACAATGAAGCAAAAGAACTTCTAGAAAAGAATGGATCTCTGCAAGAAGAAGTAAGAAAATTGAAAAGAGAACAGGAAATTCAGTCAACAAGATTCTGTGAAATCTTGGAACAAAGAAACAAGATGAAAGATGAAATAGATGGAAAGAACAATGAAATTCAGAATCAAACCCTTCAGCTAGAAAACCTTATTAATCAAGTCTCTAATGCAAATGAAGAAATCTTGAGTCTAAGATCAGAAAATGAAAATATAAGAGAGGAACTGAGATCTGAAAAGCAAATCAATTTAAGATTGATGAATGACCTAGATACTGAAAGGAAAATCAATGAAAGAATGTTGAAATCTCAAGAAGATATGAATCAGATGTATGAACGAAACATTCATAAGCAAAAAGGAAAAGTAGGACTTGGATACAAAGAGGAAGGTGAATCCTCCAAACAAGGTACTCAAATGAATCAGAAACCTACTTGTAATCACTGTGGCAAAATTGGTCATACTTCAAACAAATGTTGGAGCAATGGAAAAGCAAAATTCAATGGAAAATGCTACAATTGCAATCAGCATGGTCATAAAGCAAATGAATGCAAGGAGAAACCAAGATTTGAAGGCAAATGTAACAAATGTAACAAACAAGGTCACAAGGCATCAGAATGCAGAACTAAAACACCCAATCCAGTAGAACAAATTATGAAAGCAATATTTGGTTGGGATTACAACACTTGGTGTAGATGTCATTACTGTGGAGAATATGGACACATTGGTATGAATTGTGTAAGGCATCACTTGAGAAAAAGGGATACTACCATAAGATGTTACAAATGCACTAGGCTTGGTCACATAGCTAAAAATTGCATGAATTTAGGCAAAGTTGAAGATGAAAAGAAAGCAAAAGCAGATAGCATCAGGAAGTAGATAAGACAACAGTGGATCCCTAAACCTTCCGAGAAAACCAGTCCAAGTAATGAAGTCACTCATGAAGAGAGTGGCTCTATCAATTCTAACTAAGTCTCCAAGAAAGCACTGGAACTGTATCCTCATAGACATATTCCAAACAGTTCCTAGATTAAAAGAAAGAAAGATCCAAATCAGTATGCAAGATACAAGAGGATCGCAGGAAGGTCGGTATCAGTTTCAACCGAGCAAGGTCGGGAGTAATGTAATTTCATTCAGTTACCAAGTAAGGTCGAAGCAGTATGTTCCCCAAGTTGCAGAATCTTCACCAAGTAATTAATGCTTAGTGGATGACAGTCTATCAAATTCTATACCCTAATTCCTATGGAGCATTAATGACAAAGTTTTAACAAAAAGCATGAAATCAAATTCATTCTTCACTATGAATATCAGCATATTGAGCAAAAAAATTTCTAAGTGCAATCAAGTGATTCAAAGCAAATTTTGCAAAAAAAAAATTTTGAAGAGCTACCATGGCATCATCCAACACCAAAGTAAAGAAAGGTTTAGAAATGTTAGTTCATGGACAATGGAAAGCGCCAGATTTCAAACTCATGCCCACAATTGCAGAAACCCTAGATCCGAGTGGAGCTCAGTCTCAAATTCCTCCAAAGGTACTTCTTGTAAACAACATTCGGTCATTTTAGAGGTAAAATTCAAGAACTTGGAACCCTAGAGATAGATGTTGTTCATGATGAACTGTGTGTTGATGGTGTTCTCAAATCGGAACATAAACATTTGGAAGATAAGGGTTTAACACATATCACCCACTTGCCTCAGAGTTTCTAGATAAAATGGATAAGATATATTCTAAGCCAAGTGCATGAAGGTAAAATTTGGCTTGAGCAACCAGTGGAAATATCAAAGAAGATGATTCACCGAATCACTGGTCTTCCCATGCTTGCCAAGGCAAAATCTACAAAAACCCTAGGTCAGGTAGAGCTAGAAAAGAAAACCCTAGCTGAATGGGATGGTAGAGGTATGAGAATAAATAGCATTACCGATGTAGAACTAAAATTTGACACATATGTAATAGCTCACAAGATATACAGTTCAAGTCGGCAAAATAGTGTTCCGTGTGAAGCAGTTGACCTAGCCTATAAAATTGTGAAGAATAATCTGTCATTTGACCTAGTAGATCTATTGTTGAAACAATTCAACAAGAATATGGAGAGCATCCAAACCTCAAAGAACAATCCATGTAATTTTGGCTCACTGTTGGTTTGTTTATTTTTCTATGCTCAAAAGTTTTTCCCATCTAAAGGCACGGTATAATGGAGAAAGGATGTGCCTATTCTTTATCAGATAAATGAGTATATTGCAGAAATGGGTGAGAATTTTACAAGCATAATGGATAACTATTTTGAATCTTTTAAGGAGAAGATGAATAACAGATTCTGGATTCCACTAAAGTTGGTGGAAGATTATAAAGATGATGTTTGTTTTATGGTTGATTGTGATAGAGTATATATTCAGGCAGTAAGGCCCAGGATTGTATGGGTAAAACCTCTTCCTTATGAGATAAACATTGATGAGACAAAGGATATAATTGAAGCCCTAGTAAATCAACCCGTTGATCCAAAGGCTCCATACTTTGGAACATATGATGAAGCTAATGTAAGAATTGAGCTAAGCATAAAGCTTCCATAGGCGGTTAACAAAGGCAGAAAGAGGATGGCCAAGATGCAATCTAGCACACCTCTAATGTTAACCGAGGACAAAGGAGAGGATATTGTAGAAGAAAAAGAAAAGGATGAGAGTAAAGAAGAACAAGTGCATGTAAAGAAGAAAGGAAAGGTAACTATCACCAAGGAACCCGAGCAACCCACTGCAGTATTCACAAGGAAAAGATCAAGGGACAAGGTAGGAAAAGTCAAGGATGATATAGTACTCAAAAGGCCTCCTCCCTCTTTTGAAGAAAAGATTAAGGATTTGAGAGAAGGATCTAGAATTGCAAATTTCAAATCTCTCAAATATGAAACAAGGTCAGAGGCAGAGCAGCAGGAAATTGAAGATGCTATTATTAAGAAAATGGGAAGATGGAAATACTCACCTGAAGAATTAGCTTCTCAAATCCTAGGAGCTTTATTGAACCCAATCAAGATGAGATGGTCCAATGCAAGGCAAACTGTCAAGGACATCTATGCTCAAACCTTAAGGCAATTGATGCCAAGTTTGAAAAATGGTGAAATAAATAAGGCATTGATAGAAAATGAGTCCAAGATGACACTAAAATTCAACAGTTGCTTAATTTTGATCAAGGATATAGAGTCGGTTGTGAAAAGTGCAGAATCTACTTGGAAAAACATTTATCATCTTCACAAACTAAGTACTGAAACTATGATAATTAAAGATATTGAAGATGACAGTGATGAAGAAGATGAAGAAATAGTTCAAATTGATAATGTTGAGACAGAAGAAGCAGGAAAAGAAGCTACCGAGGAAGCTGAGAAGAATGTTGAGGAAGATGATCTAGTTCAGATAGTTGCAGAGGTAATTGCCTCACTTCCCCACTCTCCAGTAAAAATTGTTACATCTAGCCCGGAGAAAACTTCAAGTGTGATTGTGACAACTCCCTCAGATACATCAAATGTCCAATCATCACTAGCATAGCTCAATGTATCAACGACAAAAGTGGCTACCACTTCATCTACCGAGCTTCAGCCTCCTTCTTCCATTGAGTTGCAGTCTTTTGTACCTTCTTCAATTCTAAGTTTTTCAGCAGTAAGTCCTTCAGATTCTACAATTATAAATACTTCAGTTTTTGGTTTATCAAATATTCCAGTTAGCATCCCATTAGTTGGAAGTTTATCAGTTTTCACTACAAGTCCTATTGTGTCTACCATAATTTCTACTACAAAAGCATTAAGTATAAAGACTCAACCGAGTACAAAATTTTTGAGCAAGAGTGTAGTAGAAGGTATAGATCTAGATGAGGAGATAGAAATTCCCCAGTTAGATTTTGAAAACCTCACTGCAGATCAAATGCAAATAGTTGGTGAACTCCTCCAGAAGAAAGCAAAGCAGAAGAAACTAAAAGAAGAAAGAGACAAGGAATATAAGATCATCGAGGATGCCAAGAACATTTTGACAAAAGCTATAGGTGTTGAAGTTGATTCCTCTCAACACGTTTTGTTGCAGTTGGTAGAAGCAATTAACAAGTTCAATGATGATTCCTCTAGAATAGACAAGTTGCTTGAGAAGGCTGAGAAGAATTTTGATAATGAAGTGCTTGAGCACATTGCTCAGCAAATAGCTATCAATCAGGCAGGGTTATCTTCAGTTTTGACTAGCATTGAGTCCTCCCATTCCAAGATAACATCTCTTTTTGTCAAAGTCTGTAATGTTGCCGAGTTCTCAAAGGAGATCAAAGACAAAATAAATAAGATTGATGAGGATCTGAAGATCAGTGCACAAAATTTGCAACTTGAACCTAGTTCAAGCTCTGCACATCATATGACAGTCAGATTCCTATCTAATAAGTAGTCAGAATTATTGAGAGAAGATGCAAGGATCAGATCAACATTAATAGATATTCAGAACATGATCCTTCCCATCATGGATACAATGCAAAAACATATTGCATACTCAAAAACATTGATCCATGACAATCAGTTTTCAATTGCAGATCACATGATTGAACTCTCTGCAGAAGTCCAAGTTGCACTCCATACATGCAAGATTCTGCAAGAGAATTGGGATAGAACTCTAGCATTAATAAGTAAGGTACACTCTGATTTTCTCTCACATTTTGGCATCTTTGTGTAAAATATTTGTATATAAACCTTTGGCATTATTGTCAAAAAGGGGGAGAACGTATATAAGATATATGAGATATGAAAGGGGGAGAAAGTATAAATAGGAGATATAAGTATGAGGTGATACAAGATATTTGTATATATACTGTATGAGGAGACATGAAATGTATATACAATAGTATGAAAAAAAGAGAGAGATAGATTCAGCATGATTTTTTTGTTTTTGGGCAATAAGTGTTTTTGTCACTAATGCCAAAGGGGGAGATTGTTGGCATTAAGTATGATTGTCATTAGTGACAACACTTATTCAGACTCTGAGTGTTTACCGAGAAGAACAGTGTTTACCAAGAAGAACAGTGTTTACCAAGCAAAATAGTGTTTACCGAGTAGAACAGTGTTTACCGAGCAGAACAGTGTTTACCGAGCAGAATAGTGCTTACCGAGTAGAACAGTGCTTACTGAGTTATCTTCACTAAGTGATGAGATGAGCAATGTTTACCGAGTGCCAGAATGGTAAAAAAGGAATTCAGTCTCTACTGAGTGACACTATATCTACCGAGTCTCCAGTATATACCGAGTTTGAAACTACAACCGAGTGGTTAGTATGGACCGGGCCTCCACTTCTACCAAGTGCATGATGATGTCGAGTAATGTAGTGGATGCCGAGTATCAGAAAGTCACCGAGGTAGTTTGTAGTAATCGAGTCACTATATTTGGGCCGACTCAGTAATACTTGTGTTTGCTTGTTTAGAGCTGACTTTGCTATTATTTTGTAATTATTTTGGATTGATATATAAACAATGTTTTGTATCATATCCAAAGTGAAGAAAATAGAGAAGTGAAAAAGAAAAGAAAGGCAGAGATAAGTGAATTACAAAGGGATGCAATAGTATAAGAAGTAGTAGAGACATATCTATCACAGAAGGTGATCAGTACATCAGAGAATCTCAATCAGCAAGCACAGTTGCAAGTAAGAGATCTACTGTTTCATCCTAATAGGTGAATCAGCCCCAAATCCTTTAACTAGGTAGACTTAACAGTCTTTGCAAAATCTCTTAACCGAGTGCATACTTCTTTGTATGTTTGTAAATCCTCTAACAAGGTGGACCTAGTAGTCCTTATTGCTCCTAACAGGGCAGATCATCAGAAGTGATCATTGTAAGCCTTAACCGGCAAACTTTATACTGTAGTATTGAAGTTTAGTGGGTTTCATCCCCACCCCAGTTTTACTTTCTATTTGGAAGGTTTCTGGGTCACCAAATCTCTGTGTTCAAAGTTTTATGAATGATTTATTCTTTCTGTTACTCATGCATACAGTTAGCTTATCAATCTAATGTCATTGAGAAAATGGTTGAGATCTAAAATTTGTAAAAGTTTTGAAGTTACTGATTCACCCCTCCCTTCTCAGTAACCTACCTAGTCTTGAATATTTCCAACAGTTATGAGTTCATTTGTTTTATTGCTATGCTTGTTATTTAGTTTACTTAGTTTAGTTTCTTATGCAAGCTTCAATTTAATTTCTTATATCCATAATTGGGAAAAAGTAAAAGTTTGTGAAATACTCATTCACCCCCACACCCCTCTCAGTATTTCCTATTTCTAACAATTGGTATCAGAGCCAAGTTACTCAGAACAAATTTATTCAGAGAAAGCCTAACAGCTTGAGTAAGAACTCTATGGATATGGATCAATTACAAAAGAATCTCAAAGAATCTCTAGAATAGATTGATATACTTATTGAAGAAAGAGATACTCTGAAAGAGAAATATGATGATGCAAAAAACTACATTGAAAAACTAAAAGAAAAGATAGAAGATCTGAAATCAAAGAAAGAACCTACAATTCAAGTCAAGGAATGTGATGAAGTTTCAAAACTGAAGAAAGAAAATGAGATCCTTAAACATGAGTTAAAGGTTGTAGATCTGAAGTTAAGCTTGAAAGATGACAATAGCAAAGATGAATCAAATCTTAAAACTAAGAATGCAAATCTGAAATCTGAACTTACCAAAGTGACATCTAAATTTGAGAAAACAAAATTGTTGTATGTTGAACTTGAGAAGTACAATACAATTATGAAAGGAGAACTAACTCAGTCTAAACAACAGCTTGAGAATCTGTATTCCAGTAGTGAAAATATTAATGAACAAATGTCTTATCAAAAACCATCTTATGATAAAACTAGTCTGCGATACCTTGAAGATAAGTTTCCTAAGAAGATTGAGGAATGCAAAGAACCAGATCTGGAACACTTTGAGAGAGAAAATGAAAAGAAGTCTGATGAAGCTAACAAATCTGAAGATATACCTAATCCACCTAAAGAAGATGAACCACCTAAATATATGCAAAGAGAATTCAAAGGTAGATGTTTTTCATGCAATTATTGTGGACACATGAAAAGAGACTCTACGGGTAAGAAATTCAAACCTATCTTTGGTTATTGTTATAATTTTCATGGTTTTGGACATAGAGCTATTGATTGTAAGAAACCTAGATCTAATGATAACAATAGAAGTAGAATGTTTAGAGATACTAACCCTGCAGATAAGAGACCTATTGGAGACATGAACAAAATGAATGTAGTTATGTGTTATAGATGCAACAAGATTGGACATATTGCCATAAATTGCAGATCAAAATCAGTCAGACAGGACCGAGATATGAATATAATGGAGTAGTTTGTCAGATATGCAACAATTTTGGTCACACATTGAGATTTCATAGAATGAACAACATAAGAAACCCTAATCCTAGAAGCTACACAAGGAGAAATATGAACACCAACAACAATCAGAGAGAATACTGTAGTAACTTAGAAGAAGTTGAGATTGTTAAATACATAGATCAAGAAAGCACACTCACTATACCAGGAAACCAAACATGTGAAGTACCTGAGAGTAAGTGTGAGTCATTTCCTAATTCATCTCAAAACACTTAAGTATTTATTTCATGAATTATGTATTAGAGTAAAGTATTAGAATAGTGTAGAAGTTAGAATAGATTTAATTAAGTCTTGCGAAGTTAATATGAGCTAGTATATGATGTAATGAAGCTATGGTTAAGAGTGCATGAATTTATGAATATGTATGTGAGTACACAAAAAGAAAGAAGTTTTGCAGGTAACCAAGAACAACATTTTGGCATGAAGCAGTAAAGAAATTTAATGTGATGTCAGTATCTTGAAAGATTTCAAGGATAAAAGTCGATGATTGGTATTAGTTGACCATTCAAGCAATTACAAGTCATATAGAGAGCTAGCCAGTGGAGATTGAGAGCAGTTTGCAGGATTTAGAGATAGAATTCTTGCCAGATCTACACAAAGCCCTAAATTGTGATTCTAAGGTATTTTACTAAGTATTCACTATCAAAGTAGTCATATTTTTATAGAATCATGGATGCATTACTAGATCACCACATCAGAGATTCATTCATACCTAGAATGAAGGAGCCTATATAATCTTTGGAAGAAGACCCTAGTTTAGCCTTATCAACTATTCCAGATGAAGTTTTGCATTTGGAAGATGTGAAAGGTTATCTTAAATGTAAGTTTGAGACTATAGGAGATGGTAGCCTAATCATGAAATATGATAAGATCTATAAACATGACATGTCATACAAAGAAGGGTTTGGACATTTGAGTGAAATAGATGTTATCAAGTATACACTTCACTATAAATTTCAGAATGATGAATGGACCAAGATAATATTGAGTAGAATTCATAATGGAAAGTTTTGGTTAGATGATAGAGTCATAGCCATCACCACAGACCTTATTCATGAGGTAACTAGATTATCTAAGTCAGGAGTAATTCCTTTAAATGAGAAGAATGTCAATAAAATAGTGTTAGACAATACCAAGTCTTCATACAATAGAAGAGGAATTGTTATAACTAAGAGTGAACAAGACGATGTTAGATATGTGTGTAAAATATTGACTTTAAAGTTTTGTGCAAGCTCAAGAGAAGATGATATGGCAGCTGACATGGTACATGTAGCTTATGTTATGTGTGTAGAGAAAGTACAGGTAGATATGTGTGAAATTTTGAGGATTCAGTTGACTAAAAATCTTGAGAAGATTAGGAAGACCAAGAATTCACAATTTAGATTTTCATCTCTGATCACATACATGTTTTTCCATTTTTTGAGAAGATTCCCATACACTATAGGAGTTGACTAGAATGATAACAGAAATTCTATGGACAGAATTAACAAAGTGTACCTGAGACACCCTATTGACAAAGTGAATGAAAGTGCTACTTTAGTGATTGAGACTTTTCAAAATGAAATGAAGAAAAGATCAAGGATTCCACCATCTATTGTGAAAAAGTACAAAGATGAGATATACTTTTTAGTAGATACAGACTTTACCTATATTGAAGCAGTTGAGCCAAGAGTAGAATTTGTAGATCCTCTTAAGTATGAGGTTTCAGAAGTTGAAATTGAAGGTTATGTGAGAAGGTTACTTAAGAGTAATTTGGATGCTAAGAGTCCTAGATTTGGGACACATGAAGAGAACTTCAATTCTACACAATCATCACAAGCACAGAAAATGGAAAAGAAAAGAGTTGATAGTACTATCAAGAAAATACTGAAAGATACTGGTATGACTGAACATGAGTTTTTCATTGCAAAGTAGACATCAGGAGCAATCAAGGACATTGGATAGAAAGAAGTATTATCAATTTCACCCTTGACATCCCTTGCAGCCCCTACTGAAGAAATTCAGGAGATTGATGAAGAAATTGAAGAAGTGGAAGTAAAAGAAATAAGGAAATCCACAAGATCCTCCTCCACCACACCGACTAAGAGAGTAAACTTCATCTCTTCCCTTCGATCATCTCTGAATTTTGTCAGCCATGGATCTTATAACAAACTTCATCTCTTACCTCAGAATCAAACATAATTTCCAGCTCATCAATTTTAGTAGGTTGTTATAACATTTAATGTTTCATCCATACTTAGTTAATAATGAATGCATCGGTGATAACTAAATTAGTTATTACTATCACTTAGTATACACAAGACTGACTCGATGTATACAAAAATCTTCAATTATCGACCACATTAACTTGTTCAATTATGATCTCTTCTTCATAATAGAATAATGCAACATGCTCAAGTCAACAACATAATTCCATAGACTCATCAATAAGTTACCTAATGTATACATCATCCTTATCTATCATATCCATCTTGTCCTCATGTAGATATCTCATTTCTTCCTTCTACAAATGTTCAGATGTTTTTAACTATCATGATAATTATAGTCAAAACTAGTTGACATCAATGACAATATATTGATTGATTTAAATCATCTTACATATCACTTTAACAGCTTGATGATCTCTAATCACTGTCTCTTTAGTTCATCAAGATATTCAATCAATTGTAGGTCATCAATCTCTCCCTTTGGCATTGATGGTAACACAAACAATATGAAATATGTCATACCATACCAAAAAATTGTTCTACAACTATATGTTGGCAATTTGGCTAAGTAGGATATCAGAATGTTATCATTATGAAAACATATACTCAACATGAAGATAGCATAATCAAAGGAAGCATTCTTGTATGAGTGCATTAGAAAATTATCTAAGTACAACAATGTTTACCAGTCTAATCAGAGATAGTTTTGATTAGCGATGTTTACATAAGAAGGTTCACATGGATCATTCTATGTCTATTAAAGCCACATATGAGAGCACAAGTCTTTACGACATGTACGAAAGAAGATATTAAATATTTATAGAGACAATGTTGAGCCGACCTGAATAGAGAAGAAGACAGAATATGATTAAATTAAGTTAAGGGATTATTTTGTTTATCAAAATAATAAATTAACTATGCAGGGATGACATGCTAGATGTTAATCCTAAGGAAACATGAATTGATTTTATATTTTGTGAAGAGTTTAAGTATTGTAAGCTGACTGGAAGTTATTTATTGTAATAACTTGTATATATGTAAGAATTATGTAATGTGAAATGTACAAGTTACATATAGCAATTTTAATAAGTTGACATATGATGTGAAGTTGTATATTGTAAGAAGAAAGAAAGTAATAGCTGTATGTGAAAGCGAAGAGCCTACAAAGCTAAATCAAAATAGGAAAGCTATTTGGCATTAGTAAAAGGTTTTGTATTTTACCTTTGTATCAGAAGCTATTATTGTATATTGCATGTTTGGGAAGTGAGCTCATCTTGCAAGCATTTTGTTTTGTAATAGAAACTCCTAACAGGGTTGAGGCTTCTAACAAGGCCAAGTGTCCTTTAACTAGGACATAGACACTATATGTATGTAACAGACTCCTAATAGGGTCAACATCCTTAACCAGATACTTTTGATTAGTGGATTAGTTGTGGATATCATCCCCACTGTGGTTTTCCCTTGGATAGGATTTCCTCAAGAACAAACATGGTGTTATGAGTTCATTTGTTTTATTGCTATGCTTGTTATTCAGTTTAATTAGTTTAGTTTCTTATGCAAGCTTCAAGTTAATTTATTATATCCATAATTGGGCAAAAGTACAAGTTTGTGAAATACTCATGCACCCCCCATTAGTATTGTGTGTGTGAATTTTGTACCTAGCTGTAGACACAACACTTCAGTAAAACATTAGAGGTTAGCAAAAATCAAAATATGCAAATAAGAACAATATAGCTAACCAGGAAATTTACTACCTTCTAGTAGGTGTGAGTATGGTATTCTCAGATTAGACTGAGATCAGTGACAATGCAACACCTAAACGAAGGATTTAAATGATGAAAGCAATAAAATATGAATGCAAATTAATCTATTTTTAAAAAAAAAATTTGATGCAATAAGATGAGAAAAAATGATAATAAATTAATCTAAATGGATTGAAATGATATGAAAATTAAGCTAACAATGATATGAAATATGAAACTAGAATGAATTGAAAACAAGATTGATCTCACAAAATGTTGATTCTCAAAAAGCTTGATGATTCCTCTGATGTCAATTCGCCAGAGTAAGTATGCAAATTATGTGGATGATTTGTAAAGAGTTGAGCCTTGATTTTATAGAAATCCAGGGCTTTGGAGGTGCATGAGAAAAGCCATAAATCACTCTTGATGAACTCAGGTTGATTTTTGAGTTGACAAGAAATTAGAAATAGATAACTCATAAAGTCATGCAAAATCATGCAAGAACAACTTTTTAACTCAAATCAGAAGTTCAGATCAACTTTGAACTCAAAATAGATGTTGAGTTTCAAAAAGATAACAACTTGAATTGATTTTCTGATTTAAAGTTTAACTGCTCTTTGAATGTGCACAAATAATCATGAATTAATTAAATAAATAAAGTGATTTATCTTCAACTTAACTGATTTTAAATTTAAAAATAACTTATTTGTGGGTTAATCAATTATTTTAATCAAATTTTATTCCAAAACTATATTATTAAATTTTGACAACTTGGATTTAATCAATTAAATAAATATTTAATCAATTATTCACAGGAGATTTGATTTATTATCAAAATTAAATAATATAATTAGGAATAAATAGAATTAAATCAAATTAAATAATTAAGTGGTAGAATTAAATTAATTAATTAAATATTCATCATATTCAATTAATCAACTTTAGGATAAATATGATTTATCGCCAAATAATATTTAAAATAATTGATTTATGGGTTAATCAATTATTTTAATCAAATTTTATTCCAAAACTATATTATTAAATTTGACAATTTAATTTAATCAATTAAATAAGAATTCAACTGATTATTTTTAGCAAATTTGATTTATTGTCAAATAAAACAATATTAATTAGGAATAAATAGAATTAAATCTAATTAAATAATTAAGTGGCAGTATTAATCTAATTAATTAAATATTCAGAATATTCAATTAATCAAACTTTAGGATAAATAGGATTCATCGCCAAATAATAATTAAATTAAAGATAATTAGAATAAATAGGAATATTGCTAGGAATATTCTCCGATGCAAAATTTATGATAAAATCAATTAGGATTTCGATAATGTGCAGATGTGCCTTAGGTTAGGACTTCAATATTGATTTCGTTCGAATTGAAGATGTAGGAGGTTAATGAACCTATAGCCCATTTTTGGGGTATTACATTTTGCCCCTCTTTGAATCACTGTGCAAAGTGCAGTGGTTCAAAGAATAATCTGTGTTTTGATATACGTATGAAACTGATTTGAAAGATTAAAGATTGAAAGATATCGACCCAGGCCCAGAATGACCAGGAATTGAGATGATGCTAGCTATATCAACAATGAACCAGTGATTATGAAAAAGTGCCAAAATGCCTGACTTTGAACCTTATGATTGTGAAGAAGTGAGTGACCGATTCCAGACCTCAATGTCCTTGTACGAATCATATTGTTATCACATCCTGAACCCATTAGTTATGAAGAACCAAGGAAATGAAGCTAGTGAACTGATAGTTACGAAAAGCTGATACAGTTTACAAGATAGATTTAGATACTAGATGAATCTGATATGCCCCAAGAGATGATAGATTTGCCCCAAGAGATGAGGACTTTAGATGAATCAGCAACTAGACGTGGTTGTTGTCTTGATTACTGAGGAAAGATTGATTGACAGAATTGAGTTATAGACTTTGAATGATGTGCAATGTCATGCCCCCTTCAGGATTAAAATTGAAATCTGACAAGAAAAGTCAGCGTTTATAGTTTGACTAGGTTAAACAATGAGTTGACCATAGTTGACCAAGTTGAAATTTTGATAGTTTGATGTGAGATAATCAATTAAGTTGAATTCTAGATTTCTTTGATAATTGAAGGTTGATTATGCAAGTAGTGAATAATATAAACAATCTCATATTTTGATTTTGATCCCAAAAATGGATTGTACTTGCTATTTTGTTGGATGGACCTTCTTGTAGGATTTAGCTCTTTTTAGATTCGAAGATGTGATTGAAAAAAAAAAATTGTTTAAGTGTTCAAGCAATCTGTGAGACCATGCAAACATGTAGAATGCAAAGAGATATGCAAAATGAAATGCAAACCTAAGACCTAGGACCTAGTCACTGATCATGTGTCGATCATTCTCATCATTGAATTTTTAGGTAACTGGATAAATCAATACAATGCCCACTATAGGAAACTATAGACATATGAATATTGATTTGTATGTGCAGGAATCAATACAACACCCACTGGTTAGGCCACCATGGACATATGAATATTGATTTTATTTCAGAATGTTAGAGTAGATATAAGCACCAAGGCACAAATGACAAGATGACCTGAATATCATATCCATTTTGATATAGCAATTTGTATAAGCATCAAAACATAAATGTTGTGATGACCTGAATACACCTTGCATTATAAACACATCAAGCAGTCAAGAGATCATCCTAAATCCAATGTGAATTACCCGTAGTGACCCTTTATCATTCACATCCTTAAGTAAGATTGTGTTTCATAGTAGGAGAAAGAACTCACTCAAAAAGATAATAGTTAGATCAAACTTCCTTGAATTTTCCAGGTATCAATGGTCGAGGTATGCATGGCCATCCAATTCAGATAGAGGCTCTTACAGACGGACACCATTTCAATCCAGAATTTCCAAAGTTGTTAGATTTTCACATACAAGCAGAAAACAAAAAAAAAAGATTATGCCCCCAGTCATCACTCTCTAAATCCTATAAAGGACATCATCGAAGAGCTCGAAAGGACATAATATGCAAAAAAAATTGCAATGTGAATCAGTAAGCATACAAGGAGATAAAAGCATGTAAAAAGCATAGATTATTTTCAGGATGTTTGATTGCATTGTTGTAGATGCAAAATCCTTTCTGTAGATGAGACTAACTGACTAACTCGGATGAAGCTTCAAAGGACTCTGACTGGATATGATACATCTAAGATACATTGGAGGCCATAGGATATGACTTTGATTGTCCCCAAGTTTGAATATTGATAGGATACAAATGCTTTAGCTGATTGGTGTACAGACTGACTTATTGAAAATAGGAATGTGGGAACAAACCAAGAGATATGTACAAAGTAAAGCAAGACTGAAAGCTGGGAAAGACCAAGATTGTGCTGATAAATGGAGTGTTTTGAAACAAGTGGCACTCATTTACCGAGTTTTCACCATCTTGGTAGAGATTCTATTTTTTCTACCAAGGCGCCTGTTTCCAGGTTTTCACCAAGGCACTTTTTCTTTTTCTCATTTTTTCAATTTTTTTATACTTTTGATATTTTTTACTTTTTTTGTGAATCATCAAGGTGCCCATTGCTAGGTTTTCACCAAGATGTTCATTTTTTAGGACTTTTTCCAATTTTTAAGATTTTTTCAGGACAATTTACCATACACTGAATGCCTTAAGCATAGAATTTCTTTAGATGGAGAATGTTGATTGGTTCTCAGAGCCATTCTCCTTCAGTCATTGAGAGTTGATAGGCACCAAAGCCAAAAGTAGCAGTGATAACAAAGGGACCCAACCAGTTGGGTTCAAACTTCCCCTTGCACTCTCTATGTGATTGATTTTTAGGATTCTCTCTCAAGACTAGATTGCCAACCTGAAATTCTCTGTGTCTGACTTTCTTGTTGTAACCTCTAGAAATTTTCTTTTGATATACTCTGAGATGATCATATGCTGCTTGTCTGCTCTCATCTAGTAGTTCAAGTTCTTGCAACCTAGACACTCTGTATTCATCATCAATTACTAGACCATGCATTCTAATTCTTAGTGATGGGATTTCAACCTCAATAGGCAGTACTGCTTCAGACCCATAAACTAAAGTGAAAGGTGTAGCCCTAGTGGGCATCCTGATACTTGTTCTGTAGGCCTAGAGAGCTTGATTGATCATGAGATGCCAGTCTCTTCCTATTTTATTAACTGTACAGTGCAAGATTTTCAATAGATTCTTGTTAGAAGCCTCTGCTTGTCTATTTCCTTGAGGATAGTAGATAGATGACCAATGTTATGTAATCTTGAATTTGGCACATAAATCATCCAAGTCTTTGTTCTTAAATTTTCCACCATTAGCTGTGACTATGGAATGTGGAATACCATACCAGCATATGATGTAGTTCAAGATGAACATAGATATTTGTTTTCCAGTTGCTTGTGTCAAAGGGACTGCTTCTACCCATTTTGTAAAATAATCTGTAGCTGTGATTATATGGGTATGTCCATTAGAAGAATAAGGATGTATAGCTCCTATAAGATCAAAGGCCCATTGATGAAAAGGCCATTGTGTAGTGAAGGGAATTAGATCTCTCCCTAGAGCATGAATTAAGTTGCCATGCACTTGGCATTTTTTATGGTTCTTAGCAAACTTGATAGACTCTTTCTCCATTTTAGGCCAATAGTACCCAGCCCTAATAAGTTTTCAAGCTAGTGTTAAACCGTTCGAGTGTGACCCACATATACCCTCATGGACTTCCTCTAATGCATGTTGAGACTCTTCCCATTCTAAACATCTAAGGAGCATACCATCTAGACCTTGTTTGTAAAGATCATGACCAATGATGACATACCGAGAGGCATGGCGGATAAGGTATCTCTTTTCATGACGGTTAAAGGTATCAGGGATGATTTGGTCTTTGAGATAGGAGAATAGGCTTTTATATCTGGATGAATCATGACCTACAACAGTGCAAATCATGTGGGTTTCAAGGGAGTCATATGCAAGATAAGATAGTGCTTCCACCAGGAACTCGTAGCATAGCTCATGTTTAGGCTACTGTAATAAAGTAGATAATGTTGCCATTGCATCGGCAGCCTTATTCTTTATTCTAGGTATTTGCTCAAATGTGATAGATATGAAATACTTCTTTAGATCATCTACCATTCTCTTGTATGGAATGAGCTTTTCATCTTTAGTTTGGTACACATCATTGACTTGATGGATTACAAGTTGTGAGTCTACATGAATGTTTAATTCTGTTACTCTCCACTCAATTGCCATTAAGAAGGGCTTCATATTCAGCAATATTGTTTGTGCAAGGAAACTTGATTCTAAATGCTTTTGGGATTGAGTATCCTTGAGGAGTTATGAACAATATGCCTGCTCCAGATCTATTCTGTGTATAGGAGCCATCAAAGAATAACTGTCATTCTCTAGAAGAAAGATTCATGATAGAGGAATCTAGGAATTCCATTTGCATTGGTGTATCATCAAATAAATGTGCATCTACTAATTGATCAGTAATAACTTAGCCTTTAATAGCTTTTCTTTCAACATATTCAATGTCAAATTCACTTAAGAGCATGACCCATTTGGCTAATCTACCCACGAGGGTAGCTTTGCTGAGTAGGTACTTTAGTGGATCAATTTTAGCTACTAAATGTGTGGTATGAGCCAACATATAATGTCTCAGTTTCTATGATGCAAAGATCATAGCTAGACAAGCCTTTTCAATCATAAAATAGTTCTTTTCATATGCCACCAATGTTCTACTGATATAGTATATAGCTATTTCCTTCTTGTTCTCATCATGTTGTGCAAGCAATGCCCCTAATGATGTATCTGTAGTGTAGACATATAAGATCAAAGGCTTCCCTTGAATGGGAGGCATCAAGATAGGAGGATTTGATAGATAATTCTTGATATGATTAAATTTCTTTTCACATTCCTCGCTCCATGCAAAGGTCACACCTTTATGTAATGTCTTTGTAAAAGGTTGTGATATGTCTGCTAGCTGAGATATGAAGTGTTTGATAGATTGAACTCTACCTTGAAATGTCCTCATTTGACTGATGTTCTTGGGAGGTTGCATCTCCATTATAGCCTTTACTTTAGCTGGATCAACTTCAATGCCCTTCTTTGAAACTATGTATCCTAAGAGCTTTCCAGAAGTGACACCAAAAGCACACTTCTTAGGATTTAGTCTGAGACTAAATTTTTCCATTCTGTCTAGTATCTTGCTCAAGTCAATTAGATGTTCAGCTCTAATCATAGATTTTTCTAAAGTATCATCAACATAATCCTCCATAGTTCGGTGCATCATGTCATGAAAAATGGATGTCATAGCTCTCTGATATGTAGCACTAGCATTCTTAAGCCCAAATGGCATGACATTCCAACAGAAGGTACCCCATGCAGATGTAAAAGTAGATTTCTCTTGATCCTCTAGAGCAATTATTATTTTATTATATCCAGAAAAACCATCCATTAAAGAATACATCTCAAAGCCCATAGTCATGTCTACTATCATATCAATGTTAGGTAATGAAAATCATCCTTAGGGCATGCTTTGTTTACATCTATGAAATCGGTGCACACTCTTATTGATTTGTCTAGTTTAGAAATAGGTACAATATTAGAGATCCATTCCGCATAATCAATAACTCAGATAAATCTGGCTTTTAGGAGCTTCTATAATTCAGCTTTTACTAAGAGTGAAAACTGTGGATGCATCTTTCTCAATTTTTGCTTAACAAGTTTAACGTTTGGAGCTATAGATAAATGGTGCATTATAAGATCAAGATCCAACCCTGGCATATCTGAATATTTCCATGCAAAGTTGATCTTCTTCTTTGTTAGGAATGTTGTAAATTTTTTCTTTTCTTTCTCTGATAAAGATTGTGCTACATGGATCAACGGTGGTTCTTCTGTTGTTCCCAAATTGATAGATTGAGTGGGCTCAATTAGAATTGGAGATCTGTCATGTAAATGACTCAGAAGGACATCAAATATCTCATCCTTAGGAACCTCAGAGAGGTTTTCACCTTTGAATACGTCTTTTATTTTTACTTTTGTAGGTTTTGAGACTACCACAAAGTGGTTTTCACCCTCAGAACTCATTTTCTTTTTATTCTTATTCTTATTTTTCTGACTAAGATACTTGATGTCTGACTCCATCATGATAACGCTCGATTCACTGATGGAAGTCCTCATAGGCTCAATTTCATTTAGGTAGCAAGCAAGGGCATAGTCATTGGGAAAGGTATAAATACCTTGGTTCAAGTTGGTGGATGTTATGTCAAGAAGGTCAGGGCGTTGGATAGTCAAAGTGGTGAAAGATTGGGAAAGAGTGTTTATGGATATGGATCTGTCATCATTGGTCCTAACTTGATGCTCAAGTTCAAAGGTGATATTACAACTTAAGACATTCAATTTGTGAATAGACTCAGTGTCATTGAGGAAATCTACTTCAACCATCGGTGGATCAGACTCGATAAGTTCATCATTTCACTCTAGACTTATGTTAGGTTGAGGTGCATATTGGTGAATAAAATCAACATTCTTTTTTGTAACAAGTTCATCTAGTTCTAGAATGACTCCCCATTCATAGTCATTTGATTCATCTTCTATTTCTTCATCTAGACCTCTAGGAAATCTAAGAACATGAGTAAAGTCAGGATGAATACCCCAAAAAGGGTTACCCTCATATTCTAATTTGAATTCATACTCATAGGAATCTATCTCAAAATAACTACCACCTTCCTCTTTTTGATTGCCTTCGAGATTAGTTGGTTCTTGTGTTGCAACTATCTCTTGCTCTATAGTAGGTTCTTGTGTTTCTACTACATTAATTCTTTTTATTGGATCATCTTCAGCTTCAAGGAGGTCTTTTATTTCTTTAGGCAAACACTCATAAGGAATGAGCTCATCAGTGGTGTCTGAATCATCACTATCAAATTGTTCAATTATTTCTCCCTTTAGTTGATTTGCTACGGAAGGCTCAATCTGTTCTAATACATGCGAGGAGTTCTTGCTAAGAAAAAAAGGTTTCTTCATGTACCCTAGACCTATTGTATTATTGTTTGCTCGGCCATGATGATCAAGAGGTGACAGAAGACCTTTACCCTATAGTCTAAGAGGTCATTTTCCTTTATATCCCATCTTTGTAATCAATTTATCCCCTGGGCCATATGACTTAGACGGGATATTCGGTATTTTAGCATCACATTTTTGGACAACTTGAGATTTAGGTTCATCTTTGTATAGCCATGCGAGCATAGCTTCATCCTCTTCAAACTCCTATTTAGATACTTGTTCTGCAACAAAATTTCCTTTATATGCTTCAAGAGGTTCTTTAAATTCGAGCTTGGACTATTTTAGAGTTTGTCCATAAGACTTAGGAGAGATAGGGAGAGATGTCAAAGATAAGACTGGCTCTATAGTATATTCTCCCATACTATTTTCTTTGATTTTAACCTCTTTAGCAATGTCTTCCATCTTGGATGTTGAAGCAATGTCTAGCTGCTTAGTGGAAGATTCTCTATTATTGGGAACAAGTTTATTTGCACTCTCTTTCAAGGTATTGCAAGTTGTATACAGATCGGCTGGAATTGTCACCTCAACTCCTTCATAAGGAAATTTCAAATACTGATGGAATGTAGAGGGAATGGCTTTCATGTCATGTATCCAGGGTCTTCCTAGGAGGATATTGTAAGCCAAAGGTAGATCAAGAACTTGACATATAGTATCTCTGATGATAGGACCTGCTCTGATAGGTAGGACAATAGTTCCCTTAGAAGATCTTTCTTTCTCATCGTATGCTTTGATAGTTATCTTCTTCCTAGGATCAATGGCCATTTCTGAAAATCCCAATTGTGTAATCAAGCTGAAAGAACAAATGTTTAGGCCAGCGCCTCCATCTATCAACACACATTTGACACGACGGTTTTGGATCAAGACTTCAATATGCAAAGGCTGGTTATGCAGATGACTCAAGGAGTTATCATCTTCCTCTGAAAAGGAAATGTACTATGGAGATGTAAGATGACCAACCATAGTCTGGAATTTGTCTAAATCAAGGTCATCAGGAACATTGGATCTGAGCAGAGCTTTGTCTAGAATGGCTCTATGAGCTGGAGACATCCGAAGCAACTCAAACATGGAGATTTTAGCATTTGTGTGCTGGAGTTGTTGGACAATACTATATGAAGTAGGCCTCGTGTCTTTAGGATTTGAATATTTAGATGTAGCCTTCTATTTAGAAGCAGATGAAATATTGAAAGGCACCTTAGGGACATTTGATGAATCTGGTATTTGTCCTTGTAGGTGTGCCTGAGCTTGTGATCGAGTAACTGCATTAGCTGATTGATTATCTCTATCTCTTCTTAAAATTTTGATGACATTACAATGCTCAGATAGGCATGGTTCAACCATATTGATAACAACATTGTTTCCTGAGTAGGCATAATTGACTTTAGCACCCATATTAGGTTGAGAAGAAGAATCTTCTTTACCATGTTTAGGAAATGGTTCTGTGAATGTTGTATGATCATTATTGCTCTTATGATTGTCAATCATGATGTCGCCATTATCAATTTTGTCTTGTACAATGTGCTTCAAGCGAATACAATTATTAGTCTTATGACCTTTATTGCGATGGAATTCACAAAAATCATTCTCTCTCCACCATTTTGGTTTAGGTTTTGGATCAAAGAATTTCATCTCAGGCAAGTAGATGATTTTGTTTGCCAATAGAGTTTTCATGGCAGATTCCAAGGATTCTCCGAGAGGAGTGAATTTGCAATTAGGATATGTAGCCCAAGGTTTGTAATCATATGAATTTTTGTTGGACTCTATGGCTTTGGCTTTAGAAGCTTTGATGGCTTGGGTACCAACAGTAAGATTGAAAGCAGGTGCCTTAAATGGGGCATGGATATTATCAACAATGCCATCTGTGACAACACCTTTATTCTTGTTCCAATTTTTGTTCTTGTCCTTAGAACTAGATCCAGATTCATACTTGTCTTTTTGAAGTGATATGTCTCCTTTTTGCTCAAGTACTTTCTCAATTTTGATCGCATTATCTACCATCTTGTCAAAAGATGTATGATTTTGCATTTGTAAATGGTAGTTGATTTCTGGAACAAGATTGTTGATGAAGATTTCTAGCTTCTCAGTTTTTGGAATAGGTCTAGCATATACAGAAAATTTCTTCCTCCACCTCTTGAGAAATGTTAGGAATGGTTCTCCTGGATATTGTTTCAGACTGCAGATTTCGATCATGGTGACTAGATGTTGAATATTGTAGGAGTATTGTTGATAGAACAGTTTGATTAAATCCTCAAAAGTTTTGATAGTAGGGGGCATTCTAGAGAACCAATGAATGGTTTCTCCTCCCAGAGATCGAGGTAAAAGATGCATTAAGTAGGTTGGTTCATGCATAAACTCCATAGATTGATTACAGAATTCTCTGACATGATCTTGAGGGTTAGAGTTTCCATCATACTTATCATATTTAGGCATCTCCACTCTTTTAGGGAATGGCAGCATGTACAAGTCTTTATCAAATGGAAAAGGACATAGAGCCTCCATGGAGAACTCTTTAGGTTCCTTTTCTTTCTCAAGTTTGTTAAGTTTGACTTGCATGGCATGCATCTGTTTCATAATAGTCATGATAGGAGTTTCTTCCTCATGTGTAATGATATCTTCCATATTAAAGTTTGGAGGAAGTTTAGCTCCTTGATGAGCTAACTCTAGAAAGTATGCTTCTATATCTTCCTTCAAGAAATGTTTCATCATTCTTTTAAAGTCATCATCATTTTGATATCAAACAATTTCAGAAGGTGTAGGTTCTTGATCCATATTGTGTTAAGATTGGTGTCCTTGAGACCCATGAATAGTCCCTCCGTGAGACATGTTAGGAGTTTTAGGGCTTCCTAGATTAGATTGAGGTGGGGTTTGTTGATTACCTCTGCGAGTTAATGGAGGGGGTATGTAACCAGTTTTCAATCAAAAATTACCAAGACCGTCATCTTCGTAAAGACCAGAATTGTAGAGTTGTTCAAGAGTTGGGGCCTGGAGAGTATTCAGAGGTATTGTATGGGATACCTCTCCAAATTTCTTGTGTGACGAAGCTTTGGTTTCCACCATTAACCTTGGGTGAAGCCAAAGAATAAGATGAAGACAACTAAAGAATGAATTGATTCTAGAAGATCAAATGACGCAACCTTGTCAAGATTGAAGTGATTAAAGAATAGATCAGATGTAAATGAAGGATATTGTGCCATAGTAGTGTGGGTAGATGCCCAACAGATGGTGGGCATGAGCTCACAACACTTAGCCGTTTAGTAAAAAGATTGAATTTTGAAGATAATTTTGACAAGGTTTTGACACAAGATGAAAAAGACTCAAATCGATAAATCAGAAGGCTAAATCAGACTCAAGTGACCACTTTAGGAAAATGAATGTATTCATTATAGGTTCTGCTCTATTCCTGACACAATGATTTGTTTGACAGATTCTGGAAATAGGCTGTAAAATTGGATTTCTGACAAATTTGACCAATCTCTGACAACTTTGACTTTGGCTTTTATATGAGTTTTGAAATTTTAGGATGACTTTTGACACCGGAAAGGATTTTTGCTTCAGATTTTCAATTTTTCAATTTTTAGTACCAGTTTATTTGCAAATTTTTCTGTCCAGTTTTTGAAGATCTGTGTAAAAGTTTGTCTCAAGTAACCAAGAAGATATCAAGCATGCAAAATAGCAAGCAATCATCTAAAAATAATGAACAAGGGCAAAATCAACCTTGCACATGAGCAAGCAATAGTGACTTATTGTGCTAATCCCTAGAAGTGCTAATTGTGTATGTTCCAAAAAGTTTTTTAATAACACATATATTCCTAGAAAAAAAAAAATTGGCCTCACTAGGCTTTGTAGTAATGGTCTGACTCTGCATTTTTTGTGATCTCAAAAGGGAGAACTCCATTCCAGATGCACGGGGGTTTTGACACAGTCTGAGAAATTAATCAATCAGGAGCTGCTAGGGAGATTTGACAACCCAACAAGAGACCACACCTATAAAGATTTCCTCCACAAGGACATTTATATAGCGGCTGTTGCTACCATGGCGAAAATGGCTATTACTGCTTGAGGTTCTGTCCATGTGGTTGACCCAATTAAGGGAATGTCCACTACGGTTAACCGTCTCTAAAGGTGACTCACAAAAGATACCACATGGGGACTAGATCAGATTCAAGGATCTAGGTTTCTGGTACTATCCAAAAAGGAAGTAGAGCATAATCCCCTAACCTCTTCAATTCACCAAGACAAAGCAGACAAATTAATATAACATGCTAAGACCAAGATTATCTCACAAAGATCTATGACATCAACCGCTTATGATCTATCAACCTCTCCGAAGAGAGAATGTATCAATCAAAAGTTGAAGACACACAAATCTAGTAAAACGTGAGACTTTCTCAGTACCTTCCCTACCTACAAAGGGATCCTTCATCAAGAGGAGCTTCACATGAATAAACAAGTTAAAGAATCTCAATCTCTCAAGATCATCCACAAATAGTGTTCATAGGGTCTATTTACTATGTGTAACAGATATGCAAAAAGCAAATCTATGTTCATTTTATAGCCCAAAAATATGATTTATGAAAGCAGGAAAGGCACTCAAGCTAGACATGTGAGATATTCATTTTATGTCCAAATTGAAATGTTTTCAGATGTAGTAGAATACCTAAATTCCCTTGCAATGCGCTTAGTAGATTTTACCTAATTTTTAGCTTTGTTAAGCAATCCCGCGCAAGCAAGCCACAAACTCTCCGACAAAAAAATAAGCAAACAAGATATGCAATGTATATTCAACTTATGAAAACCCTAGAGTTAGATATGAAAATAAATTATTAGGATTAATAATAACTAGCAACTAATCCAAATGACAACTCATATCATTCATTGAACCATGTGAAAAATAAGTGCATACCCATCACAAAAAAAAAAATTTGTTGCATTTGACCTAGTCAACAAAATCTGATTTTTTTCATATGATTTCGGCCACAAAAATAGAAATTCAAAATAGAGACCCCTACTAAAAAATAAAGAGTTTTCCAAAAATGTAAAAATTTTAGAAAAATCTTTTCATTTGTGCTCTACAGACCCATTTTACCAAAACAGACCAATTTTTGTAAATTGACTATTTGAGCTATTATATTGCATCAAAATTTAAAACACAAAGAATGGACCCCCTGTATAATTTAAAGATATTTCCAAAAATATAAAAATTTCTAAAAAATATTCTGATTTGCGTCAGAAATTAATTTTTTTCATAAAATCAAGAAAAAATTATTAAAAATTCAAAATATCTCAAAAAATTCTAAATTTTTTATTGAAACTTTTCTAATATGTCTTCAACCTGAAAAAAAAATTTCAGACCAAAACCTTAAGCCATTTGAGAGATAAAATTAAATCTTTGAAACTTTAGGGTTTTAGCTCCAAAAAAAAAATCAAAACCAGCATGTAAAGGTGGGTTGCCCCAATGGTGGGCGCCAGAAATGTGTGTGTGAATTTTGTACCTAGATGTAGACACAACACTTTAGTAAAACATTAGAGGTTAGCAAAAATCAAAATATGCAAATAAGAACAATATAGCTAACTAGGGGATTTACTACCTTCTAGTAGGTGCGAGTATGGTATTCTCAGATTAGACCGAGATTAGTGACGATGCAACACCTCTACGAAGGATTTAAATGATGAAAGAAATAAAATATGAATACAAATTAATCTCTTTTTAAAAAAAAATTTGATGCAATAAGATCAGAAAAATTGATAATAAATTAATCTAAATCAATTGAAATGATATGCAAATTAAGCTAACAATGATATGAAATATGAAACTAGAATGAATTGAAAACAAGATTGATCTCACAAAACGCTGATTCACAAGAAGCTTGATGATTCCTCTGATGTCAATTCGCCAGAGTAAGTATGCAAATTATGTGGATGATTTGTAAAGAGCTGAGCCTTGATTTTATAGAAATCTAGGGCTTTGGAGGTGCATGAGAAAAGCCATAAATCACTCTTGATGAACTCAGGTTGATTTTGAGTTAACAAGAAATTAGAAATAGATAACTCATAAAATCATGCAAAATCATGCAAGAACAACTTTTTAACTCAAATCAGAAGTTTAGATCAACTTTGAACTCAAAATAGATGTTGAGTTTCGAAAAGATAACAACTTGAATTGATTTTCTGATTTAAAGTTTAACTGCTCTTTGAATGTGCACAAATAATCATGAATTAATTAAATAAATAAAGTGATTTATCTTCAACTTAACTTATTTTAAATTTAAAAATAACTTATTTGTGGGTTAATCAATTATTTTAATCAAATTTTATTCCAAAACTATATTATTAAATTTTGACAACTTAGAATCAATTAAATAAATATTTAATCAATTATTCATAGGAGATTTGATTTATTGTCAAAATTAAATAATATAATTATGAATAAATACAATTAAATCTAATTAAATAATTAAGTGGTAGAATTAAATTAATTAATTAAATATTCATCATATTCAATTAATCAACTTTAGGATAAATAGGATTTATCGCCAAATAATATTTAAAATAACTGATTTATGGGTTAATCAATTATTTTAATCAAATTTTATTCCAAAACTATATTATTAAATTTGATAATTTAATTTAATCAATTAAATAAGAATTCAACTACTTATTTTTAGCAAATTTGATTTATTGTCAAATAAAACAATATTAATTAGGAATAAATAGAATTAAATCTAATTAAATAATTAAGTGGCAGTATTAATCTAATTAATTAAATATTCAAAATATTCAATTAATCAAACTTTAGGATAAATAGGATTCATCGCCAAATAATAATTAAATTAAAGATAATTAGAATAAATAGGAATATTGCTAGGAATATTCCTCGATGCAAAATTTATGATAAAATCAATTAAGATTTTGATAATGTGTAGATGTGCCTTAGGTTAGGACTTCGATGTCGATTTCATTCGAATTGAAGATGTAGGAGGTTAATGAACCTATAGCCCATTTTTGGGGTATTACAAGTATTTCCTATTTATAACACTATATAGATAAATGTTGTAGCTCGGTAAGCTCTCCCTAGCTTGATATTTAATATGTTTAATCACTACAACAACATTTCATGTAGACTCTCCCTGCGAATTTGATCTTCTTCAGTTCTCTAATTCTTTCTCTCCCTGTAGTGGATAGTTGTTTCATTGAAATCTATCTCCTAATATTTCATAGAAACCTCTCTCCCTTTGACAACAATGCCAAAAGAAAAGAAACAGTTCTTTAGCATCCAAGTAGTTCTTTGTTGTTCGGTCCAAATCAAGTACCTTCATGTACTGATATACAATTCTCTGTATCAACTTCTACAATCCTTTCACAGCCTTAGGAATCCTAAAGTGTGAGCTATATGCATCAACATGAATGATTTTCTCATAAAGTACAGGTTGATGCAACCTCCCGATCACCTTAGTGATCGATAGACAGGGGACAGACCCCTACTCTAGTCCTCAAATACTCAAAAGTTTCCTTTAGTAAGGGCTTTGTAAATATATCAGCAAGTTTCTCTTTAGACTTCACAAACTCCAGTTTCACTTGCTTTTCTTATACCTATTCCCTCAAATAGTGATACTTAATAGATATGTTCTTTTTTTTTTAATGCATCACCAGATTCTTGAAAATGTTTATAGCATTTGAGTTGTCACAATAGATAATTATTGGATCAATGATCACCTCATTCATTCCTTCCAACAATTATTTTATCCATGCAATATTTGAATAATTAGCATCAACAACAACATACTCTACTTTAGTAGTAGACTGAGAAATACATGCTTGTTTCTTACTTATCCATGTTACAAGTCTTTCTCCCAAAAATAATGCTACATCGGTTGTACTCTTCTGATCATCAATGTTTCCAGCCCAATCTGCATCAGTGTAAACTCGTAGTTCAAAATTGCCTTCCTTTTTGTACCATAAACCATAATCTTCAGTTTTCTTCAAATATCTCAGAATCCTTTTAACATCAGTAATATGTTATTACTTAGGATTAGTAGAAAATCTTGCTATAATTCCAACATGTGCTATATCAGGCCTACTGTGTACCACATACATCAATTTTCCAATCATTGATCTATACAATGTCTCATTTACCTCAGTTGATTCATCATATTTTGTCAACTTACATCCTATCACCATTGATGTACCTACCGGTTTTGAATCTTCCATGCCAAAAGTCTTCAACACTTCCTTGATGTATTTTGATTATGTTATGAAAATCCCATCATTTTGTTGTATAATCTGCAAACCTAGAAAGAATTTAATCTCTCCAAACATTGACATCTCAAACTCTTTTCTCATCTCATCAGCAAAAGATTTACAAATATTATCATGTCCTCCAAATATTATATCATCAACAAATATTTCAGAAATCAAAATATTGTCATTAGATTCTCCTTTCATGTACAAATTTATATTGTCACTTTTTGTCATAAAGCCAATACTAATATGATAAGCATGTAATCTTTCATACCATACTCTCGGTGCTTGTTTCAGTCCATACAATGCTTTGTGTAATCTACATACCATGTTCTTTTGATTTGGATCAACAAAACCTTCAGGTTGTTCTATGTAGACCTCTTCCTCAAGAATTCCATTCAAAAATGTTGATTTCACATCCATTTGATATACTTTGAATCCTTTATGTGCAACATATGCAAGTAATATTCAGACTCCTTCAAGTCTTTCTACTGGTGCAAAATTTTCACCATAGTCAATACCTTCTTCTTGTGCATATCCCTTGCATACAAGTCTTGCTTTATTTCTAGTTACTTCACCATTCTCATTCAACTTGTTTCTAAAAATCCACTTAGTACCAATCACATTTTTATCACTCGGTCTCGGTACCAATGTCCATGTTTTGTTTTTCTCTATATGTTCAATTTTTTCATTCATTGTCTTAATCCATTCCTCGTTCTCAAGTACATCTCTCACATTCTTAGGCTCAAATTCAAAAACTAAACATGTGTTCAGTCTTAACTTACTTCGTGTCATCATGCCATCTTTCTTGTCTCCAATAATTTGGTTTTGTGGATGGTGTCTTCTAAAAAATCTCACTAGTACTTGCTCTCTCTTTTCTCATCATTCGGTTTAGGTACATTTTCTTCCTTGGTAGCATCTTCCTAGTTCTCGGTTTGCATTTGCTAAATCTCGGTAGCATTTTCCTATCACTTGGTAGACTTAGCCTATGGCTTGGGTAGATAGTCTGGATACTCAATATATGTAAACCTACCATAGTCTTTTGGTTCCTTCCTGCTTTCTTCATCATTCTTCTCAGCAAACTCATCAACTTTTACATTAGCACTTTCAAACATTTTGTTAGTAGCCTTGTTCAAACATTTGTATGCTTTGCTCTTAGTAGAATATCCTAAAAATATTCCTTCATCACCTTTAGAATCAAATTTACCATTTTTATCATCTTTCAGAATGTAACATCTACTTCCAAAAATTTTGAAATAACTTACATTCGGTGTGTATCCAAACCATAGCTCATAAGGTGTCTTATTTGTACCTTTCTTCATTTGAACTCAGTTCAATGTGTATACAACAGTGCTAACAGCTTCTCTCTAGTACATTTGTGTAACATCTTTCTCAATCATCAGTGTTTTGGCACAGTCAACTATAGATCGATTCCTTCTTTTTGCAATACCATTCCATTGTGGTGTCCTCGGTGTAGAAACATGTCTTTTAATTCCATGCTCATTACAAAAGTTAGTGAATTCATTAGAAATAAACTCACCTCCTCTATCAAATCTTAATCATTTTAAATATTTCCTAGTTTCCTTTTCAACTTTAGCTTTATACCACTTAAACAGTTTGAAAGCTTCAGATTTCTCTTTCAAAAACATAACTATCATCATCCTAGAGTAGTCATCAACAAATAAAATGAAATATTTGTGTTAGAATAATTGAGAGGGGGGTGAATCAATTATCCAGTGTCCCAAAACAAAATGTATAATTCAAAACAACTTCTTTAATTTTTGCTCCTTGGTAAACAATAATTGCTTTCACTATCTGTGCTTTTACCGATTACCAATTTAATACTATAATAGTTACCGATCAAATCTAACATGTAACATGTAAAGTATGATAACAAACAAATATCACAATCAATACATAACACAAGAGATTTAATGTGGAAACCCTGTAAAGGGAAAAACCAGCTGGGACCAGCAACCCAAAATTGTTCACTCTTATGAAGTGAGGTCGGTTAAGACCCAACCCTATTAAAGGTTTACAAACACACTGTCAGGTGTGACCTTGTTAGAGGATTTTAGACTAGAAGTTATCATCCAACCAGCATTCACTATGGGGTTGATAGGATAACAATGTTCATTCTATGAATGATACATCATAAGACTTTCAGAGTCCACTCAGTTAAGAGATTTTGACTGTATACAATGGTTAAATATGTAACAGTAAATGATCTACTTTAATACAACTTCAATTGTAGATTATAGATCAATATTCAGTCCTAACAAATCCTTCTAATCAATATTTCACTTTAGATTCAATACTATATCAACTTACTGTCTATCGGTAATTGCTCTTTGTAGCTCAGTAATTGTTTTGCACCTCGGTTCTTACTTAACCAATATGATCAAAATGCATGAAAACCTTATTCACGTGATATTCCTGTAGTTTCTACTTCTTTCGGCATCATTCCATAATGAAATTATAGTCTCTTATATAGACAGGTAAATTGTTTTCTTCTCCACCATCATATTTTGCCGCTTAACCACATTCATAGATTTTGCCGCTTCAAACTTTCTCAGCTGACGTGTCATTAACACATTTCAATCTGCTCCATTAGATCTTCCTTTAATTTTGTTAGCCGTCGATCTTTATAACAAACATTATTTGTTATCACTGAAATCGAGGTACTTTACAGCTCATCAATCTTATCAGCTAAACTAATCATTTAGTTCATTCTGTTTCACTCGGTTAACAAAGAAATGCATCGGTGAACACTGCTCGGTTAATATTGTGATCGGTATACACTACACTCCGTCGATGTGTACTAGAAATGCTTCATTTACCGACAACACTACTTTGTGTCTTTCAGCTCTATACTTCATTATAGATTAATGCAACATAATAAAGTCAATATCATCAAGTCATAGACTCATCAACAAGTTACTCAATGTGTTCCTTATCCTCATTTTTCATGTACATCTTTCCCCATGTAGATTTCTCTGTTCTTCATCTCTTTCACCTTTCTTCAGATGTCTCGGTATAGTAACTTACAAGATAAGTGTTGTCAAACTAGTTGACATCAATGACAACATAATACTGATTTAATCATATTACATATCTAATCAGCAACTCCTCAGTGATCTTTAATCTTAGATTCTTCAATCAAATTCCAAATCAGTTGTAGTCCAACAATCTCTCCCTTTGCCATTAATGGCAACTCAAGTAATATGAAATGTACCATACACATACCAAACATATATTCTACAACTTTGTGAACAAAATGTTGTAAGTCGAAATAGACTTAATATGTTTAATCACTACGTTACTAAACAGCATTAGATAATACAGCTTTACCATTATGTAGTTGTTCTCATTTCAGTTCTCCTATTCTTGCTTATGTTCTCTGTAACTGATCTTCAATACTCTATCTCATTCAGATTGTCTCTCCCTTAGATAGTTAGATAGTTCTCATCAGTGCTTGTCCCTTTTCATATTATTTATCTCTCCCTTTGACAGCAATGCCAAAGAAACAAATAAACAATCAATTATGTCATCCTTTGTATCTCTGTATACTGATATCCTAATCGGTTCAAGTTCTCCAAACTTAATCACAACCTTGAACATGATTCAAAGTGTGAACTATCTTGCATCAACATGAATGATCTTCTGATAAAATTAGGTTGATACAACAACCAGATCACCTTAGTGACTGATAGATAGGGGATGGACCCCAAGTCTAGTCCTCAAGTATTCAAATGTGTCCTTCGGTAGAGGCTTTGTAAAAATGTCTGCAAGTTGTTCTTTAGATGTGACAAATTCTAACTTCACTTGCTTCTCTTGCACTTTTTCTCTTAAGTAATGATACTTAATAGATATATGCTTTGTCTTAGAGTGCATCACAGGATTCTTTGAAATATTAATAGCACTAGTGTTGTCACAATATATAATCACCGGTTCAATGATTACCTCATTCATCCCTTCCAACACTTGTTTGATATATGCAATGTTTGAACAGTTAGTAGCAGCAGCAACATACTCTGCTTTAGCTGTAGACTAAGAAATACAAGCCTGCTTTTTACTTGTCCAGGTTGCAAGTCTTTCACCAAAGAAAAATGCTCCTCCGGTGGTGCTTTTTCTATCATCCACATTTCCAGCCCAATCAGCATCGGTGTAAACTTTTAGTTCAAACTTCCCTTCCTTAGGATACCATAATCCATAATTCTCTATTTTCTTCAGGTATCTTAAGATCCTTTTTGTAGCTATCATGTGTGATTCTCTAGGATTAGCAAAAAATCTTGCAACAATACCCACAACATGTGCTATGTCTAGTCTACTGTGAACTACGTACATTAACTTACCAATCATGGATCGGTAAAGTGTCTGGTTTACGTCTGTAGTTTCATCCTCCTTTGTCAATTTGCATCTAGTAGCCATCGATGTTCCCACAGGTTTAGCATCTTCCATGACAAATGTCTTCAATACTTCCTTTATGTATTTAGATTGTGTGACGAATATTCCATCACTCTGTTGAATCACTTGTAGTCCAAGAAAGAACTTAATCTCTCCGAACATAGACATTTCAAATTCCTTTTGCATTTCATCAACAAATGTCTTTCATACAAGCTCTAAGCCTCTAAAGATAATATCATCAACAAATATTTCAGCAATGATAATAGTATCATCAGTATCACCTTTCATATACAGATTGTTGTTTTCACTTGTTCTAACAAATCCAATACTTAACAAGTAAGTGTGCAGTCTTTCATACCATGCTCTACGTGCTTGCTTCAAGCCATACAAAGCTTTATGTAATCTACATACCATGTCTTTATTGTCAAGATCAACAAATCCTTCAGGTTGTTTGATGTAGACCTCTTCTTCAAGTATACCATTCAAAAATGCTAACTTCACATCCATTTGATAGACTTTGAATTTCTTGTGTGCAGCATATGCAAGTAGCATTCTAACTCCTTCCAATCTAGCAACAGGTGCAAATGTTTCACCATAGTCAATGCCTTCTTCCTGTACATATCCCTTGCATACCAATCTAGCTTTATTTCTTGTGACTTCACCATTTTCATTCAATTACTCCTGAATATCCACTTAGTACCGATAACATTCTTATCTTTAGGTCAGGGTACTAAGGACCAGGTTTTGTTCTTTTCTATTTGCTCTATTTCCTCCTTCATTGCATTAACCCATTCTTCATTCTCTAATGCAACTTTCACATTTTTAGGTTCAAATTCACAAAATAGACATATACCTTGTCTTGTTTTGCTTCTAGTTTGCATTCCAGCATGTCTGTCTCCAATGATTTGTGTCTCAAGATGATGTCTTCTGACAAAACTAGCCAGAACTTGATTTCTCCTTTCTTGCTCATCCTGCACAGGGTCATTTCCTTGCTCAGTAGCTCCATCTTGTTCATCGGTTTGTGTTGCCTATTGTCTTGTATTGTTTCCTTGCTGATCGGTTGTCATAGCTTGCGACATCGGTAGATACTCTGGATGTTCAATGTAAGTGAATCTACCGTAGTCTTCTAGTTCCTTTGTACTTTCCTCTGTGTTCTTGTCATCAAACTCATCAACATGAATATTAGTACTTTCAACTATCTTATTTGTAACCTTATTCAAACATTTATATGCTTTACTTGTAGAGGAATATCCTTTCATCTCCTTTAGAATCAAATTTTCCATTTCTTTCATCTTTCAAAATAAAGCATTTACTTCCAAAAATTCTAAAATAACTTACAGTAGGTTTGTGTCCAAACCATAGCTCATAAGGTGTTCGGTTGGTGTCCTTCTTTAGTTGTACTCGGTTAAGAACATACACAGATGTACTGACAGCTTCCCTCCAATATGTCTGAGCAACATTCTTTTATATCATCAATGTTCTAGCATAGTTAATTATAGACTTGTTCCTTCTTTTAGCAATGCCATTTTGCTGAGGTGTCCTCGGTGCAGAGACCTGTCTTTTAATTCCATGCTCATTACAAAAATTAGTAAATTCACCAGAGATAAATTCACCTCCTCTATCAGATCTTAGGCATTTTATTTCTTTTCCAATATCTTTCTCTACCTTAGCTTATACCACTTAAACATTTTAAAGGCTTCAGATTTCTCTTTCAGGAACATAACAGTCATCAATCTAGTATAGTCGTCAACAAAAAGAATAAAATATCTATCACCAGAACAGCTCTGAGTTCTCATAGGACCACATAGGTCGGTATGAACCAACTAAAGTATCTTCTTTGTTGAGTAGTCTTTACTTTTAAAGCTAGACTTAGTCATCTTACCTTTCTGACATTCATGGCACATGGCATGATCAAGTTTTGTCAAGTTAGGCAATCCTCTAACTCTTTTCTTTTTACTAATCTTGATCATGTTGTCAAAGTTCACATGGCATAACCTTTTGTGCCACAACCAAGCATCTTCATCCTTTATTAACAAACAAGAAGACTAATCCATATCAAGATAGAATAGATTACCTCTGGATTGTGTACCAGTTCTGACAAGTATTCCTTCATCATCATAGATCTTCACCTTTTTTCTCTCAAAAGCCAGTCGGTGCCCTGAATTGTTCAGCTGAGCCACACTTGATAGATTATAATTCAATCTATCTACCCAGTATGCATTTTCACATTGTATTCTACCATTGATCATCAGTGAACCTTTACCTCTTACCATACAAGGTGCATCATTTCCCATTCTCATAGATCCTCCATTATATTCAACAAGATGATCAAACTTCTCTACATCACTGGTCATATGATGTGTATAGCAACTGTCTATGATCCATGTATCATTTATGCTTACTTTAGAGATCAGTGTTGTCTCTTCATGTTTCTCTTCTTCCTCTAAGTCATCTTTCATTATAACAAATACAACTTCTATATCATCATCAAAATCAGATTCAGTTTCAATATCTTTGGCTATGTAACATACATTTTTTCCTTTATCATCTTGGATGTCTCTATTGTTGTGTCAGTAGCCTCTGTTGACTCTTCTCCCATAGCTTCCTTCAGATCGGTCTTTGGATCTATCATCATCTTTCTTCTAAGGACATCTAGCAGCAATGTGACTGACTTCTTTATAGTTAAAACATGCCAAAGGTAGCTTACCTCTATACCTTCCTTTTCCTTTGGGAAATCTTCTAGCCATAAGAGCTTCAAGCCCATCAAGTTCATCATCAGTATTACTATCACTATCATAATTCTTACTATTCCTACTAGACTTTCCAATCTTCAAAGAAGACATGAAAGCGGATTCAACAAAAGGAACAACATTGTTATCAAAGTTGTTTAATTCAAAGGTTTTAAGTTTACCAATCAAAGTGTCAAGAGTAAGGTTGGATGTAGCTCTTGTTTCATGAATTGCAGAGATCCTGATTGCATAAACTGGTAGCAAAGTTCTGAGAATCTTTCTTATCACTGTTTCATCATCAATCACTCCATTAGATGCTCTAATAGCATGTACCACCTCTTTTAGTCTATTTGAGTATTGTACAATGTTCTCACCTTCTTTCATTCTCATATCATCAAATCTACCTCTTAGGCTTTCAGCTCGGGCTCTTTTGACATTTAGATCTCCACTATATATCAGATTTAACTTGTCCCACATCTTCTTAGTAGTATCACAACCCTTGATGTCTTCAAATTTGGCATTGGTACAGGCAGCAACAAGTTCCATCATAGTGATATTGTGTTCATGCCTGTCCTTCAGTTGATCAAGAGTTAAGGGACTAGTGGGCGGTTGTATGTAGCCATTATCCATCAGATCTAGTGTAGAATTCCCAATTCCAAATATGTGCAACCTCATCCGGCTTTGCCATACTATGAAGTTCTCTTTGTTTAGCTTTGGTACTTCCCTCTTATACATCTTGAGACCTTTATGCTTAAGTCCTTAAAACTCTATTCTAAGCAACCAGTGCTCTGATACCAATTGTTAGAATAACTGAGAGGGGGGTGAATTAGTTATCCAGTGTCCCAAAACAAAATGTATAATTCAAAACAACTTCTTTAATTTCTGCTCCTCGATAAACAATAATTGCTTTCACTATCTGTGCTTTTACCGATTACCAGTTTAATACTATAACAGTTACCGATCAAATCTAACATGTAACATGTAAAGTATGATAACAAACAAATATCACAATCAACATATAACACAAGAGATTTAACGTGGAAACCCTGTAAAGGGAAAAACCACCTGGGACCGGCAACCCAAAATTGTTCACTCTTCTGAAGTGAGGTCGGTTAAGACCCAACCCTGTTAAAAGTTTACAAACACACTGTCAGGTGTGACCTTGTTAGAGGATTTTAGACTAGAAGTTATCATCCAACCAACATTCACTATGGAGTTGATAGGATAACAATGTTCATTCTATGAATGATACATCATAAGACTTTCAAAGTCCACTCGGTTAAGAGATTTTGACTGTATACAATGGTTAAATATGTAATAGTAAATGATTTGCTTTAATATAACTTCAATTGCAGATTACAGATCAATATTCAGTCCTAACAAATCCTTCTGATCAATATTTCACTTTAGATTCAATATTGTATCAACTTACTGTCCATCAGTAATTGCTCTTTGTAGCTTGGTAATTATTCTGCAACTCAGTTCTTACTTAACCAGTATGATCAGAATGCATGAAAACCTTGTTCATGCGATATTCCTACAGTTTCTACTTCTTTCGGCATCATTCCATAATGAAATTCTAGTCTCTTATATAGACGGGTAAATCATTTTCTTCTCCACCATCAGATTTTGCCGCTTAACCACATTCATAGATTTTGCTGCATCAAACTTTCTTGGCTAACGTTTCATTAACACATTTCAATCTACTCTGTTAGATCTTCCTTTAATTTTGTTAGTCGTCGATCTTTATAACAAACATTATTTGGTATCACTAAAATTGAGGTACTTTATAGCTCATCAATCTTATCTACTAAACTAATCATTTAGTTCATTTTTTTTTGCTCGGTTAACAAAGAAATGCGTCAGTGAACACTGCTCGGTTAATACTATGATTGGTATACACTACACTCTGTCGGTGTATACTAGAAATGCTTCATTTACCAACAACACTGCTTTGTGTCTTTCAGCTCTATACTTCATTATAGATGAATGCAACATAATAAAGTCAATATCATCAAGTCATAGACTCATCAACAAGTTACTCAATGTGTTCCTTATCCTCATCTGTCATGTACATCTTTCCCCATGTAGATTTCTATGTTCTTCATCTCTTTCACCTTTCTTCAAATGTCTCGGTATAGTAACTTACGAGATAAGTGTTGTCAAACTAGTTGACATCAATGACAACATAATATTGATTTAATCATATTACATATCTAATCAGCAACTCCTCAGTGATCTTTAATCACAGATTCTTCAATCAGATTCCAAATCAGTTGTAGTCCAACAATTTATCACCATAATAACTTTGAGTTCTCATAGGACCACATAAGTCAGTATATACCAACTCCAAAATACCTTTAGAATAATAGTATTTTCTTTTAAAACTAGATTTAGTCATTTTCCATTTCTGAAATTGATTGCACATAACATGGTCAGGTTAGGTTAGACTCAGTAAACCTCTAACTCTTCTCTTCTTACTGATCTTAAGCATGTTATCAAAATTCACATGACACAAATATCTCTTATGCCACAACCACACATCTTCATTTCTAGCCAACAAACAAGAAGTTTCAACATTGTCAAGATAAAATAGATTACCTTTGGATTACTCACCGATACTAACCAACTTTCCAATTTCATCATAGATCTTCACCTTTCTTCTTTCAAATGTAACTCGATGACCTGAATTATTCAATTGTGCTACACTCAACAAATTATAGTTAAGTCCTTTCACCCAATATTCATTCTCACATCTAATATTATTGTTCAACAAGATAGATCCTTTTCCTTTCACTAGACAAGGTGTATCATTTCCCATTTTAACAAATCCTCCACTCTAATGTTCAAGGTATTCAAATTTATCCTCATCACTAGTCATATGATGTGTACAACCACTATCAATAATCCATGTATCATTCTTGCTAACTTTAGATATAAGTGATGTTTCTACATACATGTCTTCTTCTTCTTAATCATATTTCATTGCAATGAATACCACCTCAACATCTTCATCAATGTCAGTGTCGATGTCATTATCATCATCTCCAACAAGGTAACATGCCTTCTTTCCTTTGTCTTTGTAGTCTCAGTTCTTTCTTCTGTCAAACTGTTAGTTTCCTTTGTGTTCTTGGTTATCTCTTCTGTCAAACTTTCTATCACCAGATCGGTCATTGTCTTTATCTTCATCTTTCATGTTAGGACATCTAGCAACAATATGGCCAATCTCTTTACAATTAAAACATGATAGAGGTAACTTTCATTTATATCTTCCTTTACCTTTATGAAGTCTCCTAGCCATAAGTGCTTCAAGATCATCAAGCTCATCTTCACTGTCACTGCTACTTTCATTTCTTATGTTATGTTTATTGCTAGACTTACCAATCTTTAGTGATGACATAAATGTAGATTCAACACTTGGTACAATACTGTTATCATAGTTATTCAACTCAAAAGTAGTCATCTTACCATTTAGACTGTCAAGTGTAAGAACACTACCTGGTGTAGATCTCATTAATTCATGAATAGCAGAGATTCTAATAGCATAAATAGGCATCAAGGTTCTTAGTATTTTACTCACAACAATGTCTTTATAAATAATACCTCCTATTCCTCAAATATCATTGACCACCTCTTTGATTCAGTTAGAGTATTGTATGATGTTCTCACCTTATTTCATCTTCATATCATCAAATCTACATCTAAGGCTTTCAGTTCTGGCCCTCAGTACATTTACATCTGCTCCATGAACTAGTGCAAGTTTTTCCCACATTTCTTTCACTGTAGTGCATGATTTGACATCTTCAAATTTTGCATCAGATAGAGAAACAACAATCTCTATCATTGTTATATTGTGTTCATGTCTGTCTCTCGGCTGATCAACTATCAAAGGTCCAATAGTCAGTTGTATGTAGCCATTATCTAGGAGTTTAAGAGAAGATTCTCCAATTCCAAATATGTGCAGCCTCATCCTGCTTTGCCATGTGGAGAAGTTATCTTTGTTTATCTTAGGCACTTCCCTTTTGTGCATCTTGTGATCTTTTTCTCAAGTCCTTGAAACTTTCCTCCAAGCAACCAATATGCTCTGATACCAATTGTTAGATAACTGAGAAGGGGGGGGGTGAATTAGTTAAATTAGTTATCCTACAGTCCCAAACTCTCAAATGTACTTTTTCAAACTTTTTCAACAATTCAAACAACTCAGTAAGATAAGGTAACTATCATTGTGTTCATTTATTGAATACCAGTAATTTCCAAAACTATCTTTACCGATTAATCAAATATGAAATATGTAAAGTATGATAGCAAAACAATCATAACACATAACACATAACACAGATTTAACATGGAAACCCTACTAAGGGAAAAACCACTTGGGACCGGTAACCCAAAATATTTCACTCTTCTAAAGTGAGCTCGGTTAGGAGCCAACCTTGTTAAAGGTTATAATGCACACTGTAAGGTGTGACCTGGTTAGAGGATTTATCACTAACAGTTAACTTTTGACCAGTATTCACTATGAGGTCAACAAGAAAATGTTTAACATTCCTTGAATGTCATATGGAAATACAAAAGACTGTTACGTCCACTCAGTTAAGAGATTTTATTGTAGCAATGGTTAAACTGATACAATAGTGATCTGATTCAAATACAACTCATTTTTCAAGTATTCAGATTTATGCTAAGCTCAAAATAACTCGTTTGATCAATAATCAATTCACTTTATCATATCCTCCAACTTACTTCACTTAGTGTATATATCTCTAACGCTTGATTATGCTTGTAGTTCAGCTTGGTTCTGTCTGTAACCAATTTGATCAGGTATGCATGAAAAATGTCTTCATAGGAAATATTCTACCATCTCTATTCATATGACATAGTTCAACAATGAATCTCATGTCTCTTAAATAGACATGTAAACCATTTTCATATTAGCCATTAGATTTTGCCTCTTAATCTCCATCATCCATTTTGTCACTTCAAGATTCCTCAATAGATGTGTCAATAACACATTTCATTCTCTTCCCTTCAATCATATATGAATTTTTTCAGTCATGGATCTTATAACAAACTTCATCTCTTACCTTGGAATCAAACGTAATTTCCAGCTCATTAATTTTAGTCAGCTGTTATAAAATTTAATGTTTTCATCCATACTCGGTTAATACTGAATGTGCCAATGATAACTAACTCGATTATTACTATCACTCGGTATACACAAGACTGACTCAGTGTATACATAAATCTTCAATTACCAACCACATTAACTTGTTCAATTATGATCTCTTCTTCATAATAGAATAATGCAACATTCTCAAGTCAATAACATAATGCCATAGAATCATCAATAAGTTACCCAATGTATACCTTATCGTTATGTGTCATATCCATCTTGTTCTTATGTAGATATCTCATTTATTCACCATTTCTTCCTTCTATAGATGTTCAGATGTTTGTAACTATCATGATAAGTATAGTCAAAACTAGTTGACATCAATGACAACATATTGACTAATTTAGTCATCGTACATATCACTTTAACAACTCGGTGATCTCTAATCATTATCTCTTTAGTTCATCAAGATATTCAATCAGTTTTAGGTCATCAATTTGACTTGTAGATGCCTTCTCCAAAAGCTTCTCAGATCTCAATTTGCTCTTCTTCTACTTTGATCACCTCTTTGATCCTTTGATATTTTTTGATAACACAAATCTTCACTTCAATCCACATCCTTTGATCTGTATCTTTGTCTTCTATCTGTATGTCTTACTTTTGCCTTAGATATCCTCTTATAGTTGCTTGTCCTGATTAGTGTTTCTCAATCTTCCACAAACTATTTTTCTACTTTGATGTCATCCTTGCTCATAACCTTTTATTTTCCTTTCATCGCTAATGCTTTTTGATAACTCTTCCTTTATGCCGATAGCACTTTTTGATAGTGTCTATGCTGATATGTCTTTCCTTTCTTCATCTCTATACTTAATATTATTTGTCAGAAATGACAATCTTATAAAAAACATTATTGATTGTTTGTTAATTACTTGTAGAGGATTTTTTCAAGTAACATGTGACTTCTCTTCAGATGATTTCACCTCTTCCTATTTATATTCCTATTTCTCTCCTTCTTTCCTCCATATCTTCTTCATTTTTCAACCAACTTCCTCAACATAAACATTCTTCTTGCCTTTTCTATCTTTTGACTGGTAGGATGCCCCGTTCCTGAACTGACAATCTTTTGCAAGGTGACTGATCCTATGGAAAACAAAGCAAGCCATATTGGTTGACCTCCAAGGTCCAACATTACCTCTTTGAGTTCTCATTTTATAATTCATCTCTAGATGACCATAATTACCACATACATAACATGTTGCATCAAATTATCTTTCTCTTCCATTAGGGCTTACCAGTTTGTTTGGAGACCTAGGAACATAAACTTTAGACTTGCAATTCTTAGCTTTATGTCCATATTTTTAACATGCAAAACAATATCCATCAAATCTACCACCATTGGATCTATTGTTAGATCTACTATTCGATCTAGATCTACAATCATAAGCACTATGACCATACTTATGAAAATTTTAGAAATAGCCATCAAATGAGTAGGGTTTGTTTATAGGTTTACTCCTACACACATTTTCAGTATGACTGGGCTTTCCATAGTTATAACAAGTAGGTCTATTAGGTTTCTTACCTGAATTTCTTGGATCTCCTTTTTGATCTTGTGGCTTCTCAAGTTTAGATTTTGATGACTCACTAGTTTCAAATGTTCCTTGACCAGTGTAACTAGGACTAGTTGGATCTTTGTGTCTTCTTTGTCTCTTTAATTGTTCATCAATCTTTTGCATTCTTTCATTGTACTATTTCAGTTTTTCATTTGCTTATTTCTTAGATTTTAATTCATTCTTCATTTTCTCATTCTCTTCTCTGAGTCTTTCATTCTCACTTATAACTTGTAGATTTTCTTCAGTTGTATTCTGCATTTGGTTTCTATACAAAGTATGTTCATGTCTCAATCTATAAATTTATTCATCTCTTACTCTTAGGGAATTCTCAATAACTTTATTATCATCTTTTGCAGTCTTCCTTGCACTTTCAACTATTCTCTTTCCTTCAAATCTTCACACATCTTGACAAATTGACTTTCAAGCCCTCTTTTCAAAATTTCCTCATCTTCTATAAGTCCTTTCTTCTTTTCCATCATATCTGCAATTGCTTCTTCAAAATCTTCAGACATACTACCTTCAGATAGTTGCTCAATGTAATCTTGAGTCTCATTTAATTGTTCAGTAAGTTTTCTTCTTATAGCAAGTGACTTCTTTAGTTTCTTCTTTAGCTCATTAATCATCTTGTGTGCACTCTCAACTTCCATGTCATTCTTATATTTTTTCATGGTTGTAGATATTTCCCTCAAGCTATTAGACTTGTCAACAAGAGGACTAGTGCTCTGATACCAATTGTTAGAATTCTTAGGCACTGAGAGTGTGGGTGAATCAGTGCAAACAAATTATAAAATAATTCAACCACCATTGTGAATAACTTCAATAATAACATGTAAATCACAAAGCATATAACTGAAGTAAACAAATAAAAGTAAAAAATATCAAACATCCACAAAATCATCACACATGACACAATGATTTTTGTGTGAAACCCTTGGTTAGAGGGGAAAATCACAGTGGAGATGAAACCGACAAGCTCACTACTGTAGTAAAATGAGTTTTCCATGTTAGGAACTTACAATTACCCTTTCTGAGGATTCACCCTATTAGGAGTGATTAGTACCTTGTTAGAAGTACAATCAAATCTACTAAGATCTACCTTGTAAGAGGATTTCAAGATTCTATTAAGAGCTCACTCAATTAAGGGATTTATAATAAGAACCTGTTAAGCCTCACCTGATTAAGGAATTTTCTTGTTGTAACTATTAGGGAACAACAAGTTGAGTGATTTGGATGTAGCACTGACTTCTTGAAAGATCCAATTTGATCTCTTCTCTATGTAACTTCTCACTATTTTGAGTCTATCATATCTTTGATTGCAACCCTAATTTCTTTCACAATGAACTACAACAACATCAATCTTCACAACATTAATCTACTAACAATAATCTTGTAACTTTAATCTTTTCAATATGAGCATTACCACTTATATACACTTCTAACACCAACTACATGAAATTTAAATACTTTCCCTCAAAGTGATAATCCTGATGTAAAACACATTTTCCTATGACCTCATTGGCTTCCAATAAGATCTGCATTATAATTCTCCAAAATAGTTAGACAAATTTTGACTTCTCTAATGCACCACCTTATATCTTCCTTATACAATATTATCAATCCCAAAAATAACACCTCATCAATTCTATATATAACCATTATTACACATCCTCATAACATTAAGTATCATCGCAACTGCTATACTGCTTACTGATCTAGAATCTTCCAACTAATGCTCAAGGACACAAGTGTCCTTACCTATTTGAATGACCGTGTCAACAAAATATCTCTCACTGATTAACCAAATGAGTTGTGGTCAAAACCACACTATACTCTGACCATGTTGATATTTTAGTTATGACTGCACCTCATAATTCTTCATCTGTCACGACTGCTACCAAAGTTTTGACCTCTCTATCTACTGATCTTCTGGGCTTTACCAATTTCCAACATTACCAATGACTTAACCTTCACACCTATTGCCTCTTGCACTTCACCAACATGACTGGCCTGACTTAGTTTCCATCAATGAAAAAAAAACCAATTACTACCTATAACTGCAACCAATATACATCACCATGTCAACTCTTAATCTCATCATAATGCCAACAGGTCATCAAGATCCACAACTAGGATTAAAATTCATAGGTGGACTGAGTCACACACAATAATCTAGATTCAGAATGGACAAGCAAAACAATGAATATCTCAATAATCATGGGCATGAGACAAACTAGAATCACTATAAGCATACACACTAAAATTTAATACAACATCCAAGCTCAACCAGTATCGCACAAGATACACATTGACATTGACATTAACATAAAATAGCATCATATTATGATTCTAACTAATGCACAAATAGAGGTCTACCAAAATCAACTATCCATCTCTTAACATTTTATAAAAAGGATCGTGAAATTTACAATCTCATTAACATGGTATATATTTACTCAATAATAGTGTAATGCAACTACTACATCCATACAATGGAAGATTCATAGTTTCATGCATCTTTAAATCAATTAATGCTAACATGCATATACATCATTGATAACTTGCACTACTTTTATGTACACAACAATATTTTCTCATAATCTAAATAAGAAGACATTCACATTAACATATTTATAACTTATCAACAAGAACAATGTAGTATGTTCTCTATGGTGTTCTCCCAAGCACATTATATTAGAGATGCACATTGAACATGATAGAATCACACAAATCACAAAACATGGCAGCAATACTAGATATTTGGAATAGTCACCATGAAACTAAAAGGGAAAAAACCGAATGGGGAAATCATCAATTCCAACAATAAATCCCAAAAATGTGCATAGTTCAATAGCAAATCAAACATGACAAATGTCACAAATAGATAGATAAGGAAGTTTCAATGACTATTACAAGCATAATAAATACTCAAAATTCAATGCTAGCCTACACAACACATGCAATAATCCACAAAGAAACAAAATAAATCACCAATCATGAAACATTGTGACCAATATCAGTCATATAAGAGAGAGTAACCACTGATAAACTACAACTGATTGAATATCTTGAAGGAAAGTTTGACAATGGAATGGATAATTGAAAGACGATGATTTATGATCACCAAGCTACAAAAGTGTATGTAAGACATTAAATTAGTTAATGTATTGTCATTGATGTCAACTAATTTTGATTGTACTTATCATGATGGTTACAAACATCTTAAGAAGGAAAAATGGTAAAGGAATGAGATATCTACATAAAGATGAGATGGATGAGAAAGATATGGATATGGTATACGTTGGGTAACTTATTGATGAGTCTATGGCATTATGTTAATTACTTGATTTTATTACATGATTCTATTATGTATTAAATATTAGGATTGACCAAGTTTATGTGGTCGGTAAATGAAGAATTCAGTATTCACCGAGCAAGTGTAGTGTATACCAAGTATAGTGTTAACCGAGCTAGTTATCACCTATGCATTCTAGTATTGACCGAGTGAAAGAAATAAATGGAGATTGTGACAGCCGACTAACGATGATGAGCTAGACAATTGTTTATGATTCCAAGGTAAATAATAATGTTTGTTATGATAATCAAATGAATTAAAAAATTCAAGGATGATTGGATGAAGGAGAATGAAACATGTTATTAACACAACTATTGAGGAAGGTTAAAGTGGAAAAATATACGGTGTAGATTAAGAGGCAAAATCTATGGATGGAAAAAAAATGGTTTATGATGTCTATATAAAGAGACATGAGACTCATTATTGAGTCTGCTACAAGAGAATTCATGTGAAAAGTTTTTTTTTTCATGCAACACCGATCAAACTGGTTGAAGACAAAATTCAGAAAATCTGTAAACAACACCGATCGTCAGAGAAAGTAATTACCGAGCAGAACAGAGTTGGAGGAAATGGAGATATTGAATTGATTATTGATCAGAGGTATTTTTGAGCTTAGCATAGATATGAAAATCTGCAAATCAAAGTTGTATTTGAATCAGATCATTAATGTATCAGTTTAATCATTGTTACAGATAAATCTCTTAACCGAGTGGTACTTAACAATCTTTATATTTCAATATGACATTCAATGAATTCTGATTGTTTTCTTGTTGACCCCATAGTGAATTATTGGTCAAGGGAGAACTGTTAGTGATAAATCCTCTAACCAGGTCACACCTCACAGTGTGTTTTGTAACCTTTAACAAGGTTGGCTCTTAACCAAGCTCACTTCAAAAGAGTGAATTATTTTGGGTTACCGGTCCCAGGTGGTTTTTCCCCTAATAGGGTTTCCACGTTAAAAATCTATCTTATATGTTAATAGATGTGTTGAATTATTATTTTACTTTACACATTACTATAACTAGATAGATCGGTAAACACAATATTTAATATATTGGTAATCGGTATATGAAGAGAAAGGTATAGTTGATATTTTACCGAGTTTATTATTTGATTTGAAAGTTTTGTTATATATATTTGAGAGTATTTGGGACTGTAGGATAACTGGACTTAATTGATTCACCCCCCCCCCTCTTAGTTATCTAGCAACCGCCACATGGTATCAGAATATGTCTCAGCAATGTAAGAGAATGTATCCAAACACACTAAACAATGAACCATCTAAGATCTTAATCATATGCTTCACTATACTTCTAATAAGTGCAAAAATATTCTTTCCCAATTCAAACTTCTTTATCTTTTTCCATAAGGTACAAAAATTCCACTATGCAAGATTTCAATCAGAAGGAGGTCTAAGAACAACCTCAAAACATATATTGAATACAAAAAACAAGTTCACTAGGCACACTGTTGGAGATTTGCTAGCAGGCCAGTACTGACTATATGTTTGTCATTGATGACAACATATGGAAAGTAGCATGCGTGGAAGTATTATGCAGTAAGCTTTCAATATATGTAGCACAGACATGATATCATCATGATATCATGGGTGCAAAGGTTAACTATTAGTATAAACAGTTATATAGCAGCTTATCTTAGCAGTGTTCGTGACAGAGTAACATGCAGTGTTTTGTGTATGGTTGTCTGTACAGTTATCATGGAGCCTTGCACACTTGGATATATGTTTAAGACATGTTAGTGATGTTTTAGTCATGGACGCATAGTCCAATATTCAGTAGTAGTGAAGTTATGCAGTCACTATTCACCAGGAGTAGTTTCCTGTGTTTATTCATAAGAGTCAACAGAGATTTTATTGGTTATGGAGTTGTGCCTATCTTTAGGGTATGTGCCCTTGGATTTAAGCTTAGAGAAGAGTTATGGATGTTCGGTTAAGAGAACATGAAGTAATTCAGCTTGAGGAGAAAGATACAGTTGTTTTGGTAGAGCTGACAGTGTGTAATGTGCGTCTACAATTATCTTATTGGACAAGTCCCAAATTATGTTGCGTGCATAGTAGAGCTGACATAATGTTTATCAAAGTTTGTTATAGTTTCTCTAATATGATTTCAAGGTGGTTCTAATAGGCCGACTTGATTATATCATTTAGAGGAAAGATATTTATAGGCAGTCATTTGTGATTGCTTGAGTGTGGTTTATGGATGATTAAGTAGAGCAAAGCAGAGTGTGAAAAGTTTTCAGCCATCAAAAGAAGGTCTATGTGACCAAGTAAAGTATTTGTGTTGTACATTGGAACTGATCCAGACAGCAGGTCAAAGCGCAGTTCACCAAGATCTAGATATAGTGTGTATCTGTTATTCAGAAGGTTGTAGCCTTTGCCGCTTTGAGCAGTGAGCTCTCAGACATGCATCCTCTCCCCTAATAGAGACAATTGTAAAAGACTCCTAACAGGGTCCGACCCTTGACCAGGTCTACAGTACTAAATATATTGTAAAGCAACTCCTAACAGGGTTAAGGATCTTCTAACAAGGATCATAATACACTAGTGCAGAATATTAGTGGGTGTCATTTCCCACTGAGGTGTTTACCTATTTGGGTTTCCCCATAACCAAAATATTGGTGTTGTGTTCAAGTGTTCTTTCATTGTGTTTATGCTTTATGTTTAAGTATACTTAATTGGATAAAAAATTGAAACTTGTAGATAACTGATTCAACCCCCGCCCCCCTCCCCCCACTCTCAGTTATCTCTTGGTACTATTCCTAACAATTGGTATTAGAGCCAAGTGCCTTAGAGACAAAGTTTAATAGCTTGAGGTTGATCAGATGGCATACTTTAGGAAATAAAGTCCTAAGTTTGATGGAGAGAATTATCTTGATTGGAAGAACAAGATGATGACCCATTTGTAGTGCATTGCTTTTGAAGTTTTTGATGTAACTTTTAAAGAAGCCAAGATTCTCACCTTAGAAGACCTTGCAAAGGATGATGCTACTGATAGGCAAAAGGAATTGTTTCATCAGAATGCTATAGCTAAAGAAGCTCTTATCAATGCCCTATCTGATGGTGAGTTTTTAGAAATAAAAAAGGTAGATACAACCCACAAAATATGGAAGCACCTAGAAGACATATTTGAAGGAGACAAACAAGCAAAGGATGCACACAAAAAGACATGGAAGAAAAGATACAATGCATTAGAGATGCTACCTAAAGAAAATATCAGAGCTTATAATCAAAGGATAAATGAAGTAGTTGTTGGAATTAGAAACAATGGTGGAGAGATTTTAGAGGAGGACATTATGGACAAGCTAATGACTACTCTCACTCTAGAATATGAAAGTAAGATTAACATCCTAGATGAAACCATGTAGCTTAATTCTAATTTCAAGAGAGAGAGACCTTGATCAGAAAAATCTCAGCTTTTGAGATTTCAAGATTGAAGACAGAACCAAAGAGTGAGATAGCCTTCAAAGCAATAGTTCATGGTAAGAAATCTACAAACACCTTTGGTAATTTTGATGATGATGATGAAGAGAAAACAATAGATGATTTCATTGCTATGATTGCTGTAATACCCCAAAAATGGGCTATAAGTTCATTAATCTCCTACATCTTCAATTCGAATGAAATCGACATCAAAGTCCTCATCTAAGGCACATCTAAACATCATCGAATCATAATTGATTATCTTAAATTCTACATCGGGGAATATTCCTAGTAATATTCCTAATCATCATAATTATCTTTAATTTTATAATTATTTGGCAATAAATCACATTTATCCTAAAATTTGATTAATTAAATATTTTGCATATTTAATTAATTAGATTTAATATTTGCCACTTAATTGTTTAATTAAATTTAATTATATCTATTATTAATTGTATTATTTAATTTTGACAATAAATCAAAATTCCTATGAATAATTGATTAAATTCTTATTTAATTAATTAAAGCATGTTGTCATTATTTAATAATATAATTTTTAATAAAAGTTTGGTAAAATAGTTAATTAACCCATAAATTAATTATTTTATTTCAAAAAGCAGTTAAGTTGAGAATAAATCACTTTATTTATTTATTAAATCATAATTATCCATGTGCACATTCAAGGACCAGTTAAACTCAAAATTGGAAAATCAATGCAAGTTGTTAGCTTTTTGAAACTCAACATCTTTTCGAGTTTTAAAGTTGATCTAAACTTCTAATTCAAGTTGAACTGTGCTTTTGCATGATTTTTGTGACTTAATTATCTTTATTTAAAAATAACTCAAAAATCAAGTTGAGTTATTTGAGTGATTTATGGCTTTTTCCCATGCACCTGCAAAGCCTTGGATTTCTATAAAAATAAAGCTCAGCTCTTCATAATTCATCTCATATTTTGCACAATCACGCTGGAGAATTGGAATTGAAGAATCAAAGCTCTTGCGAATCAACATCTTTGTGAGATCAATCTTATTTTAGCATTCATAGCATATCAATTTTCAATAGCATTCATAGCATATCAATTTCATATTAGCATAGATTCATATCAGTTTTTATCATTCTTATTGCATAGAAAATATCAAAAATATAGATCAATTGCATTCAAATCCTTCATTTAGGTGTCATCTAGGTCACTGATCTCGATTACAATCTGAGAACATCAATCTCGCACCTATTAGAAGGCAGTAAATCGCTTGGTTAGATTAGATTTCAATTTTGCACGATTTTGATTATAGCTAACCTCTAATGTTTTAGTGAAGTGTTGTGTCTACAGATCAGGTACAATTTTCACACACACAATTGCCAAAAGAGAAAAGAAAGGAAAAGGAAAATATGAAGGTCAATTACCATTTAAGTGCTTTTCATGTAATATGATCGGTCACTTTACATCTAAGTGTCCTACTAGAGCTAGAAAGTTCAAAAAGGATTACAAGCCTAAGTACTCTAAGGAATGCTACTATGCTGGAGATGGAGTTTCAGATGATGAATCAGGTGAAGAAGAAATTAGATTCATTGCTATTATAGACAAAATGAATAATAAGATAGTTCGTGAAGATAAGAAAGAGGAACAAGAGCTAGCATTGATTTCCCAAGTTGATATAAGGACAGACTGGATTATAGACAGTGGTTGTTCACATCACATGATAGGTGATAAAGGCAGGTTTGTTCATCTAGACAAATACAATGGTGGGATGGTTAGATTTGGAGATAACACTCCTAAACCAATAGTTGGTAGAGGAGCCATCACCTTGGATGGAAAGAATAGTACTAATGATGTTCTCTATGTAGATGGTTTGAAACATAACCATCTTAGTTTTGGACAGTTACTTGGAAAAGGTTATCAATTAGAGTTCAAAGATGACAAATGCATCATTAACAACAAGGATGGTGTTATGATTGCATCAGGCTCAAAGACAAGAGGTAATGTTTTCCAACTCAATTCAGAAGTAAGTTGTTTTGTTGCTAAAGTTGATGACAGTTGGTTGTGGCATAAAAGACTACGTCATATCAATTTTGATAACATGGTAAAGATAAGCAATGTAAAGGAAGTAAGAGATCTACCTAGCATAGCAAAGCCAGTTGATACTATATGCAGGGAATGTGTGATGGGAAAACATGTGAGAAATTCATTCAGGAGGAAGCACAATTCAGTAGAGAACAAGTTGGATCTGATTCATACAGACCTATGTGGTCCAACTCAAACAAGATCATAATATGGTGAAAGGTATTTCATTTTGTTTATTGATTTTTATACTAGGATGATGTGGGTTGCGTTCTTGAAAGATAAGTCAAAAGCATTTGAGAAGTTCAAAATATTCAAAGCTAAGGTTGAAAATGAATCTGGACTAAAGATAAAATGTTTGAGATCGGATAGAGGAGGAGAATTCACCTCTAACAGATTCTATGAGTACTACAAAGAACATGGCATAAAGAGACAATTGAGTGCACCTGGAACCCCTCAGCAGAATGGAATTGCAGAAAGAAGGAATAGGATCATCCTTGATATAGCGTGCACCATTATGATAGAAGGAAAATTTGCACACACCTATTGGAGAGATGTGGTAAATACAACAGTCTACACCATCAATATAATTCAATTGAGGCTAGGCATTGACAAAACACCATATGAGCTATGGTTTGGTAATGTTCCCACAGTAAAATACTTTAGAACCTTTGGAAGCAAGTGCTACATCAAGAGGGATGAAGCAGTAGGCAAGTTTGATGCAAGAAGCAATGAAGGTATTTTCCTTGGTTACTCTACTAAAAGTAAAGCTTATAGATGTTTCAATTTAAGATTGAAAAAGATCATTGAAAGTGCTCATGTTAAGATTGATGAAAAGTTTATGGTTCAAGAAAGATATCATGATTACTCACCCATGATTGAAGAAGAACCCAGACCCTCCACTAGTGAGACATTTATTGAGGAAATTTTTGACAGTATTGATGTGTTATTCAATGATCCTGAGACAAGTGAAGAAGGTACTCCTAAGGTTGATGAGTCAGCATCACCTAAAGTTCCAAAGTTTACATCTAGAAACCATTCCAAGAAAGACATCATTGGAGATCAGAGCGACAAAGTCTTAACAAGATCACAAGCAAAGAACTCAGCTAGCAGTGAAGCAATATGTTTACTATCTCAGATAGAACCCTTAAGTGTTGAAGATGCATGTAATGATTTAGATTGGCATGATGCTATGAAAGAAGAACTTGATCAAATTATTAAGAATGACACTTGGGAACTGGTCCCAAGACCTAGTGATAAGAATGTGATTGGAACAAAATGGATATTCAGAAACAAAATGAATAAAGATGGTATAGTAGTAAGAAATAAAGCAAGGTTAGTATGTAAGGGATATGCCCAAAGAGAAGGCATTGACTATTCAAACACATTTGCACCTATGAGTAGATTAGAAGCTATTAAGTTGTTTCTAGCTTATGCTACAGTCAAAAACTTCAAAGTATATCAGATGGATATCAAGTCAACATTCCTGAATGGAGATTTGAAAGAAGAAGTATACATTGAGCAGCTAGAATGATTCACCTTATCAGACAGACCTGATGGGGTATGCAGATTGAAGAAGGCCCTCTATGGACTTAAACAAGCCCCTAGAGCATGGTATGAGAGACTAGATGGATATCTAACAAAGATTGGATTCAAGAAAGGAGTAGCAGATTGTAATCTATTCATTAGAGAGACATATGAAGGTCTACTACTTGTAGCTATATTTGTTGATGACATTATCTTTGGAGGTAATGCCAAACTAAGTGCATAATCTGCCAAAGAAATGCAGAATGAGTTTGAGATGAGTATGATTGGTCCTATCAAATAATTTTTGGGACTAAATGTGTAGCAGACAGAAAAAGGAATTTTCATTAATCAGTCCAAGTATGTGAAAGAGATACTAAAGAAATTCAAGATGGATGATTGCAAGCCAGTAGGGACTCTGATGATCACTGGATGCAAGCTTACAAAAGAAGATGACTCACCAGTAGTAGATACAACATTGTACAAATCTATGATTGGTAAACTCATATGGGTGATCCCACGAAGCTGTGTCCCACTTTTAGGGATGAACAAAATCACAGTGGGGTAAAAAAATAATTTAATGCCTTCGTACAGAGTCTATGCTTCGTGTGAAGTATCTCCGCCACTTCGCATGAAGTCACCAAACAAGAGGCTTCGTGCAAAGACCCCGAGGAGGCCTCACGTGAAGAGGGACTTCACACGAAGCCTCTTTGTGGCTTTGCATGAAGCCTCTTAGGGACTTCGCACGAAGGCATTTACGGCCAGATTGTTTATAAATTCTGGCATTTTTATTTTTATTTTATCTTTTTCTTTACACTGTTTGTGGACCCCCAAGCTTGGAGCGAAGTATCTCAGCACGACATCACACCAATGCCTCCTGACCTTCATCGATGTCTTCGGTTTCATAGCAGTATCAAGTACACACATTTTTCTCATTTTTTATTGTAAATAATATGTTTTGTATTTATTTTAGCTAATTATTTGTTTTAAATAATTTTTTATTTGTTAGAAATTTGTAAAAATGTTAGAAATTTGTTAGAAATATTATCTAATATGTTAGAAATATTATCTAATATGTTAGAAATTAATAGTAGAATGTTAGAAAATAATAGAAATATTAAAAATAGTAGTATAAATGTTATATGTTAGAAAATGTTAGAAAATCGTAGTATAAATGTTATAATATGTTAGAAAATGTTAGAAAATCGTAATAGTTTGTTAGCACATGTTAGAAAATATTTACAAAACATTAGAAACCATAGTAGAAATGTTAGAAAATGTTAGAAAACATTAAGATTAAAGTTAGAAAATGTTAAATTTTAAGTTTAAAGTTGTAAATTGTATTTAAATTTTTGAAAATGATCTAGTAGTATGTTAGAAAATGTTAAAAAATTGTAGTACAATAAGTTTCTAAGACCCTTATTCCTCTCTTATGACATATTAAGACACTTAGGATCCTTTGGGAATCTCAATATCTTATAATACATATTAGGACATCTTACTTGACACATAGGACCCCTTAGGACCCATACGACCCATTATTATATCTTAAAATGTCCTAGGACACATTCATCTATCTTAGCTTCTGTTAATACATATATGTGAACCCATCATTGCCCGCAAGAACCCTTAAGACATACTAGAGTATCAATTAATGTAACCTAAGATCCCTTAGACCACTTATCACATCTACGACCCATTAACATTGTTGGACCATTATACATCTCTTACGAAATTTTAAGACATATATGACCCATTCAGATCATCAAGACCCATTAACATATCTTAGATTGTCTTAGGACACATTTATGTACATCTTAGATTCAATTAATATCATACAAGGATCCACTAATGAAATGTAGGACCCCTTAGGACCTCTTAGGTTACCCCCAACCCCTTAAGATAGTCTAGGACCACTTATATTGCACCTATGACCCATTAACATTCTAGGACTCTTATTTGGATCCCTTATGAAATCTTAAAACAAATATGAAACCTTAGGACCCCCGAGACCCATTAAAGAATCTTAGAATGTCTTAGGACTAGACTTAGACCACTTATCACATCTACAACCCATTAATATTATTGGACCATTATACATCCCTTACAATATTTTAAGACATATATGACCTATTTGGATCCTGAAGACCCATTATACATACGAGGATCCACTAATGTAACCTATGACCCCTTAGTACCTTTTATGTTTCCCCCGACCCCTTAAGACACTCTACCTGACCCTTATCCATCCCTTACATTATCTTAAGACACATCTAGGACTCATTGTTACCCACAACCCCTTAAGACAGTCTAGGACCACTTATGTTGCACCTACGACCCATTAACATTCTAGGACTCTTATTTGGATCCCTTATGAAATCTTAAAACAAATATGAAACCTTAGGACCCCCATGACCCATTAAAGAATCTTAGGATGTCCTAGGACTGGACTTAGACTACTTATCACATCTACGACCCATTAATATTATTCGACCATTATACATCCCTTACGATATTTTAAGACATATATGACCTATTCAGATCCTAAAGACCCATTATACATACAAGGATCCACTAATGTAACCTATGAATCCTTAGTACCTTTTATGTTGCCCCCGACCCCTTAAGACACTCTACCTGACCCTTATCCATCCCTTACATTATCTTAAGATACATCTAGGACTCATTGTTATCCACAACCCCTTAAGACAATCTAGGACCACTTATATTGCACCTACGACCCATTAACATTCTAGGACTCTTATTTGGATCCCTTATGAAATCTTAAAACAAATATGAAACCTTAGGATCCCCAAGACCCATTAAAGAATCTTAGGATGTCCTAGGACTAGACTTAGACCACTTATCACATCTACGACCCATTAATATTATTGGATCATTATACATCCCTTACGACATTTTAAGACATATATGACCCATTCGGATCTTGAAGACCAATTAACATATCTTAGGTTGTCTTATGACATATTTATGTATCTTAGATTCAATTAATACATACGAGGATCCACTAATGTAACCTAGGACCCCTTAGGACCTTTTATGTTATCCACGACCCCTTAAGACACTCTATGACTCTTATCTATACCTTAGGACCACTTAGACCACTTATCACATCTACAACCCATTAATATTATGGTACCCATGACCCCTTAAGACACTCTAGGACTCTTATATATACCTTAGGACCTCTTATGTTACCCACGACCCCTTAAGACACTCTAGGACCACTTATGTTACCCACGACCCCTTAAGACACTCTATGACTAGATTATCTATATGTTAGGACCTCTTATGTTGCCCACGACCCCTTAAGACACTCTAGGTCATATTAGGTCCTAATAGGTCATATTAGGAAACAAGGTATACATTTTAAGTTTTTTCTCTACTTAAAGACCTAACTAGGACCTACTTAGAACCAATTATGACCTAATATAACCAATTAGGACCTAATATAACCAATTAGGACCAATTATGACCAATTAGTCCGCTAATAGGTCATATTAGGTCATATTAGGAAATACGACTCATTAACATTCTACGTTAACATATGACTCATTAACATTCTAGGACTGTTATCTGGATCCTTTATGAAATCTTAAAACAAATATGAAACCTTAGGATCCCCAAGACCCATTAAAGAATCTTAGGATGTCCTAGGACTGGACTTAGACCACTTATCACATCTACGACCCATTAATATTATTGGACCATTATACATCCCTTATGATGTTTTAAGACATATATGATCTATTCGGATCCTGAAGACCAATTATACATACGAGGATCCACTAATGTAACCTAGGATCCCTTAGGACCTTTCATGTTACCCACGACCCCTTAAGACACTCCATGACTCTTATCTATACCTTAGGACCTCTTATGTTACCCACAACCCCTTAAGACAATCAAGGACCACTTACGTTACCCACTACCCCTTAAGACACTCTAGGTCATATTAGGTCCTAATAGGTCACATTATGTCATATTTGGAAATAAGGATATGTCTAAGTTTTTTCTCTACTTAAAGACCTAACTAGACCTCTTAGGACCAAGTAGACCTAACTAGGACCTATTATGACCAATTAGACAGGTATTAGGTCTTTAACTAACATTCGTCTGACCAATTAGATGTATTAGGACCTATTAGGTCCAAATAGACCTAACTAAACCTATATAGACCTATTAGGACCAATTAGAAAGATAATTAGACCGATTAGGACCTATTAGGACCTAATAAGACCTCTTATGTTATCTACGACCCCTTAAGACCTAATTAACTTACATCTTAGGACCATTAAGACCTAATAAGACCTATAATTATATATATTTAGATATTTGTTTCCATTTTACATGCAGTTATAACATGTAATCAAGTACTTAATTATTAACACTTAGCTTTCACATGTGATGTATCTAGATGGCCGCTCAGGGTGCACCTCAGACTCCTAATATGCATACTATTTTTCATGTGGCTGATACAGAGATAGCTCGACTTAGACAGTCTATTGCTAGGTCTACAGGGGATGGTATATACAGAGATACGTGTGCTAGTATATTGAGTAGTTTGGAGACTATGACTGGTAGATTGAGGTCTCACTTGTCCTTTACGCCTCAGGCAGTTGAGGCCATTTTTCAAGAGTTGAGGGAGGAGGTCTCGGGTGATGTTTCCTTGGTGACGGTTCAGAGCCTCATCTCCAAGGAAACCATCAAATGAGAGGTTTTCCCACACTATGATGGGATGAGAGTGGTGAGGGCATATCAGGTCACACAGTGTGTGATACCTTAGATTGCATGCATGATTTACCCTCGACATCTTGCAACACATGACGACCAGATTCCACTATATTTTGCACAGTAGTTATATGCTAAGTTTCATTTGGGACTCAGAGTCAACTATTTAGATTTCCCAGCATATTATGGTCAGGGGCTTGGTAGGGTTGCAGACCACGATCAGTATCATAGGCTTGATCGAGTTGTGTAGCCTCATAGAAAACTAGTTGGGTAGAGGACTCCGGCAGTGGCATCGGCGATGGCTGCTACTGCAGATAGAGTCATCATTGCTTCTTAGAGGAGAGTTGTGGATAGTATAGGAGAGATTGCTTCTATGGCCACATCGATCACTTCAAATTCAGTGGGTAGATACATTTTGACTAGACCGAGTAGAGCCAAATTATCTTCTGAGGCTTTGTCTAGTACTACTGCAGGTGTGAGTGAGGAGACATATAAAGCTGCAGGTCTTCCTATACCTAGTGAGATACGAGCACTGTCAGCTCATCAGAGTACTTTAGATATGACCCTTTACTTTTTGGAGGATCTCCTGCAGGCCTATTCTCATATTGCTGATACGCACAGGATCCCCATACATTCAGTCAGGGATTTCATTGCACTTACACGGGGTCCTGTAGTTCCACCGACACAGGACACACCATCTACTAGTCAGGCATAGCATAGTGCAGAGCACCAGGCACCCACAGATCACTCTACAGCTGCAGAGCCAGGTATACATATTGGAGATGTACGCATCACCACTGAGGGCCTAGACATTTTTGATGACCAGTTGCGTGGGTTGGGTCAGGTGGACATTGGCACTGATAGCAGGTCATTTATGGATATGTTATTACATCCAGATGGTTCAGGTTCTACATCACTCCCCTCCTAGCTAGTGTCACCCCTACACTCCTCATTACTACAAAGGTTTAGGACCTTAGGTGGTGTGGCTGATGTAGTGTCAGTTGATGATACAATGGTGCAGCGTGCTGATGATCCTCCTGCTCCTAAGACTTAGGTACATATAAAATTTTCTTTTCTTTTTTATTAGGAGTTTTAGTGAACAATTAATTGTAGTCACACGTGTATTGATGTTTGTTCAATGTATAATATTTTGTAGGCACAGTTAGCAGAGCATGTTACCTCTAGTGTGGGCTTAGAGCATCTTCCACATGATGTGACACCTACTAGTAGCCAGGTGAGTTTTAGATATATGTATGTTTAAGAATGCATATGTACACATGTATTTATATATTTCAAGTACTTTACATAATATATCTACTATGTACATGTATATTTAACCAACTGTTGTACACTAAATTTGTAGGGGTTAGTCGCTACTTTACAGCCAGATGATGTTTTTCATAGGAGCAATTCAGTAGATGTGACGCCTAGTAGTGGTCAAGTAAGTTTTAAAAATATGCAAGTTTAAACATGCATTTATAATATTTTAATTATTTTAGATTATTATCATATATATGTATGCATTTATATTCGCAAGGATCAGTTGATGTCTCACAGCCAAAGGATGCTCATGGCAGTCGCTCAGAGGGTTGCTCTATTCGCATGCGCCTAGATGATTCCCTAGTTTAGGACATCTTGAACATATATTTTATTTGAGACTCAATTTATGATTTGAGACATGTTGAACATATATTTTATTTGATTAGATACATGGTTTTATTCGATTGGATGATATGATTTTATTTTATTAGATGATATGATATATGATTTGATTAGATGGTTTTATTCGATTAGATGATATGATTAGATTAGATGGTTTTATTTGATTAGATGAATATGATTGTATTTGATTAGATGATATGATTTTATTTGATTAGATGATATGATATATGATTTGATTAGATGGTTTTATTCGATTAGATGATATGATTACATGGTTTTATTTGATTAGATGATATGAATAGATGATATGATTTTATTTGAGTTGAATAGATGATTTTATTTGATGATATATAATTTGATTAGATGATTTGATTACATGGTTTTATTTGATTAGATGATATGATTTGTTTAGATGATATGATTAGATGATAACTATTCTAACTAATTCTAGAACTAACACATGTCATACGTAATATAACTAATTTCATCATTTTTTAGTGTCTTAAGGGGAGGTCTTAAGGGGATCTATAATTAATATCATAAAAGAAAACTAGTTAATACATGTAACAAGTGAATAATAACTATTCTAACTAATTCTAGAACTAACACATGTCATATGCAACATAACTAATTTCATCATTTTTTAGTGTCTTAAGGGGAGGTCTTAAGGGGATCTATAATTAATATCATAAAAGAAAACTAGTTAATACATGTAACGAGTGAATAATAACTATTCTAACTAATTCTAGAACTAACACATGTCATACGCAATATAACTAATTTCATCATTTTTTAGTGTCTTAAGGGGAGGTCTTAAGGGGATCTATAATTAATATCATAAAAGAAAACTAGTTAATATATGTAACGAGTGAATAATAACTATTCTAACTAATTCTAGAACTAACACATGTCATACGCAATATAACTAATTTCATCATTTTTTAGTGTCTTAAGGGGAGGTCTTAAGGGGATCTATAATTAATATCATAAAAGAAAACTAGTTAATACATGTAACGAGTGAATAATAACTATTCTAACTAATTCTAGAACTAACACATGTCATATGTAATATAACTAATTTCATCAAAGCATACATAAAATCTTTAACTAATATGAAATCTATAAAAATCATTGAATAATCAAAGTATATGTATAAAATTATATATATTAAAATCATTGAACCATCAAATAGGTTCATCATATATCAACAAATTATAGCCCATCATATGTTTAAATATATAAACAAAGTATAATGAAATTTAATCCAAAGATATCAAGTAGGTCCTAACACAAGAAATAAGTATACATATTATACTTTTTAGACCAACTCAAGTGACCTTCAGACCTTTCATGGAGAACTTGTAATATTCTCTCATGATCCTCACTATCTAGTCTCCACTTATGACGTCCACGTTGAGATTTAACTGTATGCAGACAAATGGATGTGGCAACTACTAGGTGACTATATTAAAACACCTTATTGTTTGGTTCATAATCAACAAAGTGAATACCATGTTGAATTACTTTGATTTTCTTGAAATATGTTCCCTCTAAAACAACTGAACCTGTAGGTCACAAATTTTAACAATATATAAATTTAAAAAAACTCAATTTGAAATTTGTTAAAAGGTTGAAATTTAAAATTTACAAATTGAGTTCAATATATTGATGTAAACCATATAAAAACCTATGGGGAACAACATTCCATCGCTTTCTTCAGGTTCAAGTAACTTCATCCTCTCTGTAGTACAATGCAATAAATAATAACCAACTCCTTCTACATTTCCACGCTCAGCAATCACTGCAAAGACATCTCCTGCACAATAAATTTATATATGTATGTGTGTGAGATCTTAAAATAAATACTTAGTTCAATCTATAGATCTATCTATATCTATCTATACACATGCAACTCAATGTACCATATAATGTGAAATATATATACTTACCAATTTTGACCAATCCCGAGATATGATCGTAATCAGTAGAAATCAAAGGAACATCATCGAAGTTTTCATCTTCATCTCTATCAAATGTATCAGTAACAACTGGTGGCACTAGATTCCATGCGCCTACATATCCACGATCTTGATTGATACATTCCTCATAATTGTCAGCAATGCAGTGACAACAAAAGCATGAGTAGTCCCTAGTGTTCAACATCCAATTGCGACAATTCGTACTCATAACTGAATGCAAAGATCACATATTTTCTATCCTATTGCAACCATGCATAATTTTTCTATCCACACCTGAACAAATGCATATATAATACATTCTATATAAATATAATTTGAATAAAAAATATCATAAAAATTTTAAACACTTTCAAATAATTTAAAAATGTGTGCATACCTTTTATCTCCTAAAATTTTCTATATGGCACCACCTGATTCAATCTTGATGACGTGTCATTTTCATTTGGTGTGAAATGTGTCTTGCACCATTCAACCACATCATGTGCATTTTTTATATGTACTCCCTTATAATTCATTTGATACTTTTGTATAGCACGTTTGATGGAAGCTCCGGCATCATCATGTTCACCTTTTCCATGTCCACTCTCAAAGAAACTCTATACATGTGGTATGTTTTCATTACAGTGATATCTACATAGTGCATAAAATGGTCTCAATGATTTGAATTGTGCAGCGCATCCATCCGACCAAACATAATGTTTATCAATTTTTATACCTCTTTCTTTTAAATTTGCAAAAAACATCTTGAAGCAGTGTTCCACATAATGAATGTCATGCTCTCTATCATCACTTATATAAAAATAATATTCCTTCTTGATGACCCGTGCTTCAAATGTGCTTTGAATACCATCCAAATCTAATTGTGTGTATCGATAACATACATGTACCATAATAGTAATTTGCTCTGAAAAATAGTACTTTGACTAAATTGCCTTTTGATGAACAAAAGAATAATTTTCTACAAAATCAACAACTGATACAATAGTTCCAAGTGGGAAATTATCTCTCAGTGTTTGAAATTGTTGTGCTTGCCACTTTGCAAAAAAAGCATGATGAATGTAGGGTTGGATCAATTTTTTAAAATTTTTCATAAATACTCCCACATTTATCTCCTCTTCAACATATTCTAACCTTTTGGATTCTTTCCCAAATTTTGTTTCATTCTTTACATATTTGTAACTCTTGCAATTTACCATCTTTGTTACATCAATATTTTCATTTTTCAAAGGAAAAAGAGACAAATCGGCACATGTTTGGCATATTCCTTTTATGCAATTTATTTGTCTAGCTACATCATCTCTTTTGTCACATAAAATGGATGAGATGAACTCACTTCGTCTACTAGGAGGAGCCTTTTCAAAACCATAAGTGTCTTCTACAAACTTTCGAAAAACCTGATAGTGGAGATCAAATTCAATATGATAATGACAACAAGTTTTAAACACTTTGTTTGTCCTGATATAATATGGCTTCAATCTTTCAAACAATGTTTGTCCAATCTTTATATTAGGATTTGAACTACAAAATGACACATACATTTCATGTTGTGTTGTGTCCAACCAATGTTTCGTATGATATTCATATTGATTAACTAAAATTCTATGTCTGATAACATCTCTAGTGTTTGATGAAGGCTGTGTATTATCATTCCAAAATGATGTGACCAATTTTTTTTTTCCTTCATCAATCCTATCAGAACAAGGAGCTCGACACATGATTGCCCAATTGCCTTCCAAGGTGCTATCATCCAAAAGTATTCTCCTATTAACATATCGTGATATTGTTTTCCTATTCAAACCAAAGTGAGATGAAACTGAAGATATCTATCTTTTTCGTCCCATAGTGTTACCTATAATGGATGTCAACATAACTTTTCTTGTAATGGACTTATCTATAGTTCGAGATTGCTTCCCTAGTTGGTTCAAACCTTTCTTAAGATTTTCAATCATATCAGTTTGCATGTCAACAACTTTTCTCTTCTTTGATGATGTGTCTATACCTAATAATTTTAATGCCCCTTCCAACTTTTTGTTTATAAGTACAATTGAAAGCAATTGAGCTTGTTCAAGTGTTTCAAAATTATCAAATTTACACAATATTTCCCTTGCTATCATATTCATTGATCTCTTCTTAGCAAGACTTAAGGGTTGAACATTAGCAAGTGATCTCAAATTCTCCACATCCACTGTAAGTAAATGATCTAAGTTTCTATAATTAATATTTTTCTTTACAGTTTGAGCTAAATTTAAAATTTCATCCATACCAGTAGAAGCACGTGATATTGACCCTTCTCCAACATCAATTGTTTGAGCTTTTATAGGGAGTAATCCCGACCCTTCTTCAATGTGCAATTCTTCGACTTGACTTGACCCTCCTACTTCAGCTTGTCTTTCAGCTTCTTTAGTTTTATGATAATATGTCAATGCAGCTTCATGATTTCTTTGTTCAGTACTAGGTGACCTTTTTCGAGAAGATTTACTTTGTCTTCCCTTCTTGTTGCCCATTTCTTTGAGCTCAAAAAATGTCTTCCACAAGATCGTCAATAAAAATTATGCATTTGAAAAAATAGAAATATCAATCCTCCTTCAAAAAGTGTCTTCAATAATAGAAAATGTGAATTTATTAATTGCAATTTGATATAAAATAAAAACAAAATGTTTTACTTTTATACCATTGTAAATTTTATTTACAAAATCATTTTACATGCCGACTTCGATCGAAGTATACAACTTTGTGCGAAGTACCCAAGATAAAATTTTGGCAGCTAGAATTTTCACTTGAGGGGCTTCGTGCGAGGGGTCTTTGCACGAAGCCACTTAGATGTCTTCATGCGAAGGGGTACTTTGCACGAAGACCCCAAAAATGAAATTTTGCTCTCAGGAAATAATAAATCTTTAGAAAAATGGTCTTCCAAGGTCTGAAACAAGGACTAAACAAGATGATTTTTTCAAATAAATGATGTCAAATGATGCTATTCGGAACAAGCTTTCTAATGAATATAATTTTAATACATATTGAGTTCATTATCACTTTTAAATATTACTTTAACTAAACATAGGTTGTTTGGTCATTCAACAACCTGTCTCTTCAAGACTTCAAGAAAAATAGTAAATGATAAATTTTTTTAATAAAAAATATGTAGGAAAAGCATATTTGTGTTACCTTTCTATGAAAAAAAGAAAAAATGAATTTCGATATACAGAGATCAAGTTAGAGCGATCCAAGTGACCTTATGTCTAAATTACAGTTACGATCACTTTAAAACTTAATAAACTATGAAATATTGATCCAAAATGAATAAAACCAATTGCATCCTTTAGATATTGAAGTTAAAAATATAATCTCGAAAGAATTACATCATTATCATATTTTAAAAAAAAGTTATGTTGATCCAAGTGACGGTAACTCCTTAAAAACATAGTTTTTTCACGCAAACCACTTTTAGAAGGAGAAGGAAAAATGAATTTAAATGATTTAAAAAATAAAATAAAAATTATATTTAGAAACTAGAAAGAAAATTCTAAAAGACTCTAGTTTACATCATCTTCAAATTCCTAATAGTTTTGCAGCAACAGATGTTCGAAAGTGAAGTTTTTTCTCAAAATGTTGAACTCTATGTCAAAGTTGGCCAAAAGTGGGACTCACTATTGTGGGACCACCCATATATCTTACTCAGACTAGACCTGATATTTCCAATACAGTTGGCATAGTTGGAAGATTTGTAGCAGAACCTAAGCAAAGTCACCTCATGGTAGTAAAGAGAATATTTAGATACTTGCAGGGCACTATAGATTATGGTCTATGGTATCCTAATTCAAAAAATGTTGAGCTTCATGTGTACACTGATGCAGATTGGGTAGGATGTGTTGATGACATAAAAAGTACATCAGGTGGAGCAGTGTTTCTTGGTGATAGACTTGTCACTTGGACAAGCAAGAAACAAAATTGTATTTCTTAGTCGACAACAGAAGTAGAGTATGTTGCAGTAGCCTTGAATTGTTCTACAATTGTTTGGATCAAGTAGATGATAAAAGATTTTGGAATTCAGATTGATTATCCTATTGTTATTCACTATGATAACACTAGCACTATCAATATGTCGAAGAACCATGTGATGCATGCAAAGAAAAAGCACATTGAGATCAAGTATCACTTCCTAAGAGAGAAAGTGGCAGAGAAAGAAGTCAAGTTGGACTATGTGAGTACTAAAGATTAGTTGGTAGATATATTCACAAAGCCCTTTCCTAAGGATACTTTTGAGTATCTCAGGGAGAATCTAGGAGTAATTCCCTTCCTTGATTCTGCTTAGAAGAAAGAAGAAAAGGCATCAGTCCTTAGGGACTGATGGAAGGTTGACTACTCTACCTCAGGAGTTGTACCGGTGCTTAAAATGAATGGCACCCTTTGCCATTGATGTCAAAGGGGGAGTAATATATAGAGTCATGAAAAATAGAAGAAAAAAGGAGTAATATACTAAGGGGGAGTAGTATTCAATTATGACAGCAATACAGTTGAGGAAATGGAAAATATTGGAAAATATTGCAGCAGATGGAGGATTCATCTTTGGGGGAGTTTTGAAGAGGAAATGGAGAATGTTATAAAAGAAATGTTCATTTGGGTTGGTGGTGGTTTTTCATTCCACATGTTTCCATCAATGCCAAAGGGGGAGATTATTGGAGATTTGCCAATAGGCTAGTACTGACTGTATGTTTGTCATTGATGACAACATATAGAAAGCAACATGCATGGAAGTCTTATGTAGTAAGCTTTTAGTATATGTAGCATGGACATGATATCAACATGATATCATGGGCGCAGAGGTTAACTGTTAGTACAGACAACTATATAACAACTTGTGTCAGCAGTGTTCCTGACAGAGTAACAAGCAGTGTTCTGTGTATGGTTGTTCATACATTTATCATGGAGCCTTGCACGCTTGGATATATGTTGAAGACATGTTAGTGATGTTTTAGTCATGGACGCATAGTCTGATATTTAGCAGTAGTGAAGTTATGCAGTCACTATTCGCCAGTAGCAGTTTCCTATGTTTATTTAGAAGAGCCGACATAGATTTTATTGGTTCTGGAGTTGCGCCTATCTTTATGGTATGCGCCCTTGGAGTTAAGCTTAGAGAAGAGTTATGGATGTTTGGTTAAGAGCACATGAAGTAATTCAGCTTGAGGAGAAAGATACAGTTGTTTTGGTAGATTCAACATACATCTACAATTATCTTATTAGACATGTCCCAGATTATGTTGCGTGCATAGTAGAGCCGACAGAATGTTTATCAAAGTTTGTTATAGTTTCTCTAATATGATTTCAAGGTGGTTCTAACAAGCCGACTTGATTATATCATTTAGAGGAAATATATTTATAGGTAGTCATTTGTGATTGCTTGAGTGTGGTTCATGGATGATTAAGTAGAGCAGAGCAGAGTATGCGAAGTGTTGAGCCATCAGAAGAAGGTCTATGTGACCAAGTAAAGTATTTGTGCTATACATTGGAACTGATCCAGACAATAGGTCAAAGCGCAGTTCACCAAGATCCAGATATAGTGTGTATCTGTTATTCAGAAGGTTATAGCCTTTGCCCCTTTGAGCAGTGAACTCTCAGACAGTGTGTCCTCTCCCCTAATAGGGACAATTGTAAAAGACTCCTAATAGGGTCCAACCCTTGACCAGGTCTACTATATGAAATATATTGTAAAGAAACTCCTAACAAGGTTAAGGATCTTCTAACAAGGATCATAATACACTAGTGTAGAATATTAGTGGGTGTCATTTCCTACTAGGGTTTTTACCTATTTGGGTTTCCCCATAACCAAAATATTGGTGTTGTGTTCAAGTGTTCTTTCATTGTGTTTATGCTTTATGTTTAAGTATACTTAATTGGATAAAGAATTGAAACTTGTAGATAACCGATTCACCCCCCCTCTCAGTTATCTCTTGGGACTATTCCTAACACACACAACATGTACGAGGGTAATTACAACCATAAGATAGAAATGCACAAGGTCAAAACATGAGATTTGGATCTCTTGGAGAGGTTCTCAACACACTCACCCAAAAGGGATGACATAATGATGGGTCAAATAATGACTGACCAAAAACCATGAAGGTTCTTCCCACATCAAGGATGTGTACAACACACCACAAGTAACTAAAACTGGGGGTAAAAATACAACACAACCCACCTCACAAGGCTATGGTAACAATCTCAACATTACACAAGGGACAATTAGTCTCTATAGCCACTATGACCTCATTGCACTTAGTCCAAGTTAATACAAGGTTACAAAGAATAAAATGCATGATCCCACCAAAGAAAACAATTCCTACTCAATTCTACACATCCACAACACATAATTCCTCAAGAGATTAGGCAACCATGTAATTTTGGGACATAAGTCATTAATCCAAATGATCTATCATATAATGCTAATTTTACTTTGCACTACTGATGAATGCTTCTTTTTATGAATGCAATGGTGCATAACTATCTCTCTACAAAATGAATGAATTTCAATGCAATAAATAAGATGCCAAAATATGACCAACATTTATCATTTCATTTAATCTCACATTAATACAATAATAACTAAAATACAATGCACCACACACCATAGGGGGTCAATCAATAGGCACTTAAGGCCTTTCATGGACACCCATTATTAACTCTACCTAATGAGGGTCACATAAGAAAACAAGCCACTCAAAGGAAACTTGACATCTCAAGAAATAAAGAATCAATCTATACAAATCAGCTATCATACTATAAGAAATGGAAACACAACCATAGTTTCCAAAGCATCCATGCACTCAGTCCACACAAGGCTCACCAAACACTCAAAGCCAAGAGAAAAAACTCCATCAAATGGTCTAAAGTGCTCTAAAGAGTTTCTCATGTATGAGTATCATCCATCCCTAATAGATGCAAAGATCTAGGAGTTACTCTTCCTCCATCACATGCTACTTGGGTTGGTTCTTCCAGAACACTCAATAATGCCAAATGTAGGCACCCAAGTAACAAGCTACCACAACTCACAACACTACACACACACACACACACACTCATGTGCCAACAACATCAACAATGCGTGCAACACATACCAAGAGATCCCAACATATGAATATGGGATCTGATACTAGATGTAATGACCTACCAAGTAACCCTTTGAACATAGGTTCAAATATGCACTAAACAAATTTTTTATTGAATATAGAATAATCATCATGTACCTAAGTGCATCACATAACCATAAAGCATATGAAAGAGATAAACATGCAAGAAAATAAACCATGATTGTCACATGATATTGCACAAGTAGAAGACTAACAAATATTTCTAAGGGTTCTAAGACAACCCAATAACATACTCAGAATAGAGAACACACATTCACAAGACTACCTTACAAGGATTCAGACAAAGCCCATGAATCACAAGAGACTAGCTAAGCCATTAATAATCCATAGTTAAACAAGAGGAGAGTAATCCATCCAAGATATCCATCTAATAGATATTTATTTTAAACCTAAGGTTAATGTTCCTAATGATTAACCATACACATTACTTTCTAGTTAACCATTAGAAAACCAACAAAGAACCATCAAACAACCACCCCATAAAAATAAGAAAAACACCTCACCTTCAAACTTGATCAGAAAGGCCAATTGGGCACAAATGTTGATTCAAGAAGAGGCCATGGTTGGCAATGAAAATGCCAGTTAGTGCAGAAATATTGATTGGCGACTGGTAAATGTTTGAGACACAAAAAGTCTTATACTTGTGAGTTGCATGCACTGGTTAGCGGTGGAAATGCTGATTTGCACAAGTGCTAATGCAGGCCGAGGTGCCAATCCATAATTTTGTAACAAAATTGAAGGGAAAATACTTCAATGCCTAAGCTGAAACCAACGTATGATTGGTAAATAACTAGCTCCACACTAAGGGGTACCAAATAGCATAATTCAAGGTCATACACACATGATACAATGCATGCTAACATAATGGAAGCTATTATAATAAGTGTAAGCATCAAATGCATGTCTATCAATGAAAAGAGATGTAAGGAGTAGCAAGGGGCACTCAATTATCTAAATATCCATCTTTGGAATAGTCCACCATTTCTACACTGGTCCCTAGTAGTGGTATAGTACAACACCACCCTACCACATGGAACCCTTAGGCCCACCCCATCATGCTTGCGAAGATAGTCACCTAGCCACAACCATAGGTACACACACAAGTAGGATGTGGCTAACAATCATGCCAATCAAATACATAATCTTAGAGTAAGGTATAGTGATCCAATGCAATACAAATAGAAGCAAAATATAATGATACATGGAGAACACTCAACATGTGGACCAACATCCAAACCACAATTACAATGCCACATATCCATAGTACCACAAGGTGCTACTCATTGCTACTGGACCTAGACACGAGAGTACAAACCATAGGGATTATCTTTTCTCACACAAATCAATATTGATATTTGGGGCTCAATTACCATCTACCACATACATGGGTCACTCATGAAATCTAGGGATTTAATGGATTCCACTACCCGCATGGGTCAATCTCTAACATTTGAGAATTCCAATTACTCTTGATTAGTGTTATACCCAATTCATTTTATTATGTTTTCACTTTTTAAGAAACTCCTTGATGCATCTATTGCGGCCACTTTCTGGGCTGGAGTCCATGTAAGGAGCTACTCCCCATGCCTACTGAAAATACCTATCCCTATGGCTCAATATCAAAGGATAGAGACCAAACAAGAAGCTTGTCCACTTGATCTACACCAAGGATGAGAAATAGGGACTTCATCCACTCAGTCTACACCAAGGACAATATAATCAAAATTTTGTCCACCAGGTCTACACTGAGGACCAAACACAAGATGCATCATCTACTTGGTCTACACCAAGGACATGATACAACATATATTGTCTACTAAGTCTACATTGAGGAAATGAGCATAAAACATACACCATCTACTTGGTTCTATACCAAGGATGTGGAATAACATAAGCAACAAAAGTAAGGAAAGCAATAACGGGAGGTCAAATCACTCCTAATCACTCAAGCTAAGAAACTGAGTAAAAGAAACACAAGGCACAAATAACAAGTTGATCGATTGGCCACTTTTCTAGGAGCATGAATTCCATGAAATCCATCCATCATCTTTTTAGAACACAAGGAAGGCTCAAAATGTCCAAAAGCATCAAAATACCAAATTTTGGTAAAAATTGACAAAGTACAAAAATCACCATTTTAGCATCAAAAGGGAAAGTTCAGATTGTGATAGCTATTATACCCAAAATGTCCTTAATCCATTCCGATAGAAAAATCCCACTACAATCATAGATTACTACAACATCCTACAATTTAATCATGCCAAACATGGCGAGATACAACATATAGATGACACACAAATTGATGCACCCATGGAAAATCCCAAAAATCAAACTTAACATCTAGCTGCAAAATTAAAACTTGTTTGCCCTTAAGGCTCAACTAACCCAAAGATCCAATAAAATTCCTATTTTGTGCACATAGGGAAGAATGGGTAGCATAACACCACAAAATCCACAATGACCAAATAAGAAATTGAATGCAATGAAATGGTTGGGTAATGCTAATTCTCAACCCACAAAACTAAAGCATCTTATTCCATTAAAAAAGATGAAGCAAATCAAGAGATATAGAAAGTTGTACCTCACACCAAGAGAGAAATATAAAAACAAAGAGAATAAAATAAATATACCAAGAAAACATAAATGGCTCCATAGACACAATAGCAACAATGAAACAAATCCAATGAGCTGCCACCCACAAAAATATGATGAGCGGATCAAACACAACAAACAAAAGATTGATTTTCTCCAATGCAATTTGGAGCAAAATCCTCATTTCTCAAAACATGAAGTGAGGAATAAACTCCTTTCCTCTAATATAAAGTCACTTTTTTCCCAAAAAGGACTTTATAAAATCACTTAAATAATTTAAAATAAAACTAGTCTTCTTGGAAAACCCTCAGGAATAAATAAACTAATTCCAATTAAATTAAATTTAATTACAAAAAATTAGTTGATAAATAAAATTAAATCCCCAAACACATAAAAAATAACATTTAATTAAATTTCATCTGCGACAACTACAAAAACTCTAAATATATAGACTCAACACTGGTGTATCACAAATGCATCTGAAATCCATATTTACCAACATGTACTAGAGGTTAATATAATAATCACAGATACATCACCCATATAGGGACGATATTGGCTCAATAATGAATGAACAGTGAAACTATCTCCTATGTCACTGCCAGGGATAAAGACACTCAATTCTTGCATCTCAGGTAGAATGATGTCTAGTACCTATTCACTAAAACATGCAAACATCAAATTTAGCTGCTCATAGTATAAATAGCTAAAGCACATGAACATATATGATATCAAACAATGAAGGAGAACAAGACATTGTGTAGATGTCACAAATGAGTGACTATGACTTCGTCTCACTTTGTATAATCACATTAGGTGTAATCCATAACAATTATACGAGAAGAATGGTGAACATCATCTCATTTAAATTAAACATTTCATTTAGATATAAAGCATTAAAATAATTATTTACGACAATACGAGAATATAGCAATAAAAATCTCAATTAAAATACCCAACAACATATAAGGCACAATATAACATAAATCAATGATAATCATCATAATATATTAATTGAATGGTCTTTAATGCAAACATACACCAAATATCATCATAAGGCATCATCATGCAAATATGATCAAAACGGTAATAACAACATAATCTAACATCTATTTATTAGTAGTAATACTAGTGACCAAAATAATGTATGATAATCAAATGCATTAGACAAGGCAACCACCTGATCACATCACATAGATAATCATAGAATAATATCCTAATGCAATATAATGATCCTCGATCTAGATACTATCTAACCAAGATACAATCATAATCTAGTAGCCACTAGCACACACATCAGTGGAATCATCACTCACATCATAAGCCAAATAATCAACAATGTCTCATAAGCCAAATACTATCATGAACACAACAATAATATCGAAATGAACACAAGAATAAACTAAACTATGTGCATCTCACAATGCCAGTATAAAATCATAACATGGGAATAGTCACTGAATCACATAAATGAGTCAAGCTCAGGGCCAAATCACCAAGAACACAATGAGTCCACATAACTTTGAATAAAGGCCCTAGAAGGTCTAGCATCACGAATCAGGTTTACAACCAACCACAGCTTACTAGTTCACACAACTAGGCATAAGGGCATAAACAACTTGCTGATGTAATCACATAAATAAGATCACCTCGAAGGTACAAACTTCTCACGAGTCCAACATGATCATACAACATGCAAATATTCAACAAAGCATAATGTGCATTCAACCAATCACACAAGGCACAAAAGAAACATCTTGAGCAAAAATAAGGCATCACAAGGGATCTCATCTAACCACACAGAGCACTAACTCACATAATGTTGAAGCCACATTAAACATGATGTCATGCAAAAAGTAAAGAGGAGAGACACTACACAATATGCATAAAATGTTAGTCCTTACCTGAACTTGCAAAAAGGATTAGCAACATAAACCTAAAAATTTGAAGCTTAAGCTAGAGAATGAATCAACATAATACAATAAATCATAAATCCAATTTAATCCCCAATTTTCAAAATTACTCTTGAAATTTATGAATAAAAAATAACAAGCATTGAAATCAAGTACAATACTAAGTGAATCAGAGGGAGGAGTTTCCCCTAGATTATAATGCAGGAGTTTTGGAAATTTTTGAAGATTTTTGTAGGGTCGTTTGTTGTTGAAGTTGAATTCATGAGGGAGGTTGAGCTTTTGTGTGTGCAGAGTGGAGCTTAAATTATTATAATAATCAAGGGATGGATAAAATTATGTCAGTATTAATACCTCCTTTCTACTATTGATTAAATAAATATTCTTATATATTTAATTAATTCATTATTATTTTTCTTTCTAATTTTAGCCCTTTATCTCATTCACATGGATCACAATCTAAATTTGCGGGTATGTGACATATGTCATTCGCCTTTTTCTTTCTCTTTTCCCAACATGTATAGGTTCATTGAATTCAAAGATGTGTTACAAAAAGTCAACATCTCTACCTAACTCTTACCTACTAATCAATCTCATCCCTTCATTCAAATCAACCTCTTAATTTATTGATTCTCACCCACCCTCTTATCTTAGCCACCCATCTTTTAACCTTTTAATCTCAAACCTTGATTTTCTTACAAATTTCTATGAAAGAACATCTCTCCTCCTCATTTGGTCTAATCACAATCACAATCACAAACACAATCACAAACACAATCATAAGCATCTAATGCAATTTAATATCACTTGAAATTTTGGAGTTTTTGTGTAGTTGCCTACTTGATATCATTTTATCATCATCTTGCATTGACATCAATCAACCACATTCCATTCCTTTTATGCCATCTTTTGCATATACTAAATAGCTAAGAGCAAACACCAATTATTACATGATCTTGAAGGATAGGAGAATAATGAAGTTAAGCATTTCATGAATGTGATGGTATAGCTTTGCTTATTTTTTGTTTTGTATTTCGTGAAGAAGAGCTCTATTGATTGTTTATTGAATTAGTTGTAGGTCTAGATTAGTAGTTGGGTTATTAGCGTTTATAAACAGGTTTTCAAATTCGACATACCTTACCCATCTTCATCATTGATCCTTAAGCACCCAACTTGAAGACATGATTGTAATGATCTTCTCAAATATAACACCCTTGAGACTTGAGAGATTAGCAAACCTTAAGAATTTAGGACTTACGACTTAGATCGGTGATAGACCTTTTTATTTATCATCTTTAGATTTGTGATAGACCTTTTATTTATTATCTTTATATTGATCATGTTCTAATTAGATTTTGTGAATATCTTTGGTCACCATAACTTTTTCCTTAATATTATATATTATAATCTTTAATCTAAAAAATTGATGAGTATGCTTTAAAAAAAAGCCAAAAACCATTGCAACAAAGTAAGTTCTGTCCAAATTTCCCCTTGCATTCTATGTTAGCGAAAAAAAGCAAAAATGAGGCTATACGGCTATCCAAAATAGCCACGGACTCTCACCCACGATAGAACTGTATAATGCTATTATAATGTAATTCTTACAAATTGAAGAGTGCTCCCCGTCAATCAACATATTTTCAGCAAATTAGGATTAAAGTTGTGGTGGACGTTGAAAATCTTCTGTACTTCTCTAATAAGCGTTAGTTAAACTTAGTTGGTTTCACTATGAGTGTGAAGCATCCATTCTTTTTTTGCAAACATCAGCAATGAATGTCCAAGCTTTGTCTCACTCAAATTTAGGGACAATATGTAATCGATGGAAGCCATTGAAACTCAGAACGAAATACGAACACAGCAGCATCTACCAGAGGCTTTCCACCAGGCCTCTTAGGATAAGAATAACAAGGGCAGAAGCAGTCAAAGACTCCTTGAATTTAGAATCACGCGCTTCCGATGATAACTTGGGAATTGTGGAATTTGAAGCAGTTGGGTCTATAGATGGAAATACGGCGAATAGAACTGAGGACGTTGGACTTATTGCAAATGACCAAAAAAATGAAAATTCTTTATCTACTAGAAGCCCTGCGAAGAAAAGGAAGAAGAAAGTAGAGGATAAAAACGATTTTACCAGGTTTAAAGTTCAAAACGGTCGAGAGGTAAGATTTAAATGTTAGTTTTTTGTTCAAGAAATGGCTGCAATCAATATCTTTGTTTATGTTTAATTTTAGAAATCTTGGCGTCTAATTTCGAACAACATTTTTATAAATTTTGTAAATAGATTGATGATGTTCGAATCTACCTTATGATTGGGATACCACAATTTTGTTATATTTTTATTTGCAGCAATTGGTTTCATTACCGTTCATTAGAGCAGATGCTTTTTCCCATACAATCTTAATTCAATCTCTTTATATAACATAAATCCAAACTACCGGGCATCAATCTGCACCCGCCTGTTGAGCACCGAAGATCTTAATGTAACCTAATCATACGTGCTCTCTAATCAAATCTAAGATTATTTATGTTAACAATTGACCCCTACACTGACTTGATGTTACCCTTAACATGTTTGAGTTGGTGGCGTTGAACTTGCGTTGTATCGTTACGAGTGCTACTTTACCTTTGCAGCACGGTGACTAGAAAAAGTGCGTAGTTTTAAAAATAAAACAAAACAAAATATACTATTCACTTCCACAGCTCACACTTAACGGCTTCTCATGAACGAAGTCTTGGCTAATTATTGTTTTGATTAGTTTTTTGTTGAATAAATTGGAAGTTGTGTGAGTGTTGAGGAAATGTGGTTCCCATAATAAAATAATATTGCAGTACAAATTGGTTGTCAAGAAGTCACGAAAAAGATAAAACAAAATAATAGAATAACATTCAATAAGACATAGATTAACATGGTAAAACCTTGACAATACATCAATAAAACATCTATGGGACTAAGCATTAGTATTCTTATCGTTAAGAAGAAAATTTGCAATTTTAATGCAGCTGCCATTACAATTTATATGCCTTTATATACTACAAATATACTTATAATATCTTCCACAAGATAGCCACCATCAAACTTAGATTTTTCTTTTAAGGAAATTATGGATCTTCTTTTAAATAAAAGGTAGATTTTTAAAGATAAGATAAAACAAGAAGATAAGATTTTTGTTTTACATTGTTGTCATAACCCAACCGTTTCCACCTTGAAAACAATTTATTTAATACTTGCCCATTTCCATTCATCTTTTTTTGCAAGCTAAGGGAAGCCAAACTCCACTTCAGCTTCTCTAACATTATTGATTTTGTAAACATGCTTGCACAATGTTTTGGTGTATGAACTTTCTCAAGAGTTACTCCTCTTCCATCAATATCTTGTCTTATATAATGGTATTTAATTGCTACATGCTTGCTCCTACTATCATAAGCCAGTTTTTTAGTCAAATGGATAGCACTTTTGTTGAACAGTTCGGATAATTGAGAGGGGGAGGGGGAGGGGGAAGGGGGGTGAATCAGTTATCATAAAATATTTTTCTTACTCTTAATCGATCCGAAGAAATCTTAAATCAATCAAATAAATAAAACAAATATGAACATGAAAGCACATAAGAACACCATATACAATGAACATTAGATTTTATGTGGGAAACCTAAGATGGGAAAAAGCACAGAGAATGCTAATTTTCAATTATGAAACACCGGTTAAGGTAATTTTTACAAAGGGTGGCTCACTGCCTCACTGCTAGTAGGCTCATTGTTCGGCTATCACAGCCAATACAAAAACAACTAATTACCAAATAGTCTTATTGTGAAAACATGAACTGATGAAGCTGCAACTACATATGCATGAAGTCAGTTCCGGTTAAGAGCACAATAACTGTTTGCAACAAATCCGGTTAGGAACCTTCTACCAACCTCAACAACCTCTTCGCACAAGCTCTGCAATACTGCTTACTACATCATATCATAGTCACATATCTCTTCCCGTCGCTTGCTTTTCACTTGCTTATTTATTCCTTGTCGCATTACTCCATCATCCTTCACATCCCTTTTTCAGTTCGCACACACACCACACTCGGATCCAAAATGATGTTCTATATATATACTTGTAGAACAATAGAAATCCAGAATAGGTTGGCTGAGCACATATGTCGGCTTGAATGCTAAAAAGCAATTTGAAATATTTATTAAGGCTCAACACGCTAGCACTGGACCCAAAGAATAGGTTGCACATAAATATCTTCTTTCCATGTTACCATGGGACCCATAAATAGGTCATACATAAGATGAGTTTGTTACATAGCATAATCATTGAAGGATAAAGAACTTTGAGGTATGTAGGATATATTCTGGTGTCGATGGGAATGCCACAGCCAAGACCAAGTCTTGATATCCATTAAATTTAGTACCAACCGGAGGAACATGATTAACAGATTCTATTCATAAACAAAATAGAAGTGATGTACCAAAAACTTGTAACATACTGCATGATTGTCCGGATAGCAAAGATACTTGGAATAAGTTTTGAACACAACAGCCAATATCAAAGGTTTAATCTTCATTATTCTGCATTTTCTTTCGCTGTTGTCCCAAAAAGTACTGCCATATCCGAATCAAAGATAAAATCCACACTACTCATCAACATAGCACACCGTATAGGATAGATCAATGCTGTACATCATCTAGAGCACAACATTCCAGATCATAGATTATGACATCAATCATATCATCAATGACAACAATCATATCTTCTCAACAATCTCCCTTTTTGACATTGATGGCAAAATAACAAAAACTCAAAAACTCCAAACTACTAAAAATTCCAAAAACTCCCTTTTTGTCAAACAATTCCTTTTTGTTTTTTCTTTTCATTTTCTCCCCTTTTTTGTCATCAAAGGCAAAGGGCCAAATAAGAACATTCTTAGGAAATCAAGTAAAAATTACATTTTTTACAAGAATTTTTTTTTGTACCTTTCTTTCATAATTGAAAGAATCTTCTTCCAAGCTTGCACTGCAGAAATCATATTAGCACACATATTATCAAGTAAAACCAACAAATCAAATGAAGATGACAGAGAAAGATTATCCGGAGACGGGCATTGTTGTTCACAATTCTCTACATCAAAAAGTAACCCGGAGAGATGATCCAACCAGACTTTGACAATTTCTTTAACCAACCAGAAAGTTTTAACGATATCTTCCCTCTGTTTCTGAGTAGACAAAATCTCAGCTTAAAAATCACCAACTCTCATTTTTTGTCTTCCATCTTTATCTTTGAAAAAGTCAAAACACCTCCCAATAGCATTTAGTTTATATTCAATAGTTTCAATTTTGCTTCTAAAATTATCAATCGACAACAGGCCAATGGAGACAATACCTGTAGATGTCGGACATCTCTTTAATACACTCTTTTCTGTCACCAATGTGTTTGGACAATTTTTGTTTGGCATTGACGTATCTTTTCTCAATCATAGTTTTGATCTTATGTCCTTCAGATCCTTCCTGTGACAACCTTTCTTCAACAACTTCTACTAGATCATCCAGTAACAAGTTAGAAATAGTAGAAACAACAAAACCTATTTTGAGTAGATAATCAACTAAAGCATCTTCAACTCTAGGCTTCTTGACCGAAGAGCAGGTATACCACTTTTCACCAATCCTTTCAAGTCACCCTCGTCCAACATAGAATGAGTTTCATCTGAATTGAAAGAGTTAGATCCAAACGGAGGCTCTTCTTCCTTCTCTTTTGAGATTTCAGTGATGACTTCTTTTCCCTTTGTGCTAGTTTTCCTCCTTTTAGGTTTTGGAGGTGAACCGCCATTGACAACTTCTAATTCCCTCTGATTGGAGGAGGAACCCTCCTCAAAATGTCTGACAGACGTAGCACCAGATAATATCAAACCAGAGCACAGATCCATCTGCAAGCATGAGAAATAAACTTTGCATGCATTTGCTTTATCTTCCATATATTCCAAATATCTGTAAACTTGCTTTTCAACAAGGATGCGAGATTTCAACTTAACATTTTCTCTTGACGGTAATGAATTCAGAAAGTAGAATACTAAACACATGAGCAGAGACCCACAATGGAAAGAATAACCCTCAACCAAAGACATTCTGATATTCTCATTTAGATTCTCCATTATCAGACCTCACAAGTCAAACTGTTAATTTTCCTTCACAATCATATGTGTAAGATGCACAACAATAGCCGATATAGAACCTTCACGATTTCGAAAATAGATTTTGTAAGTGATACCATAAGTGACATATCTGACTACAGAATTGGCAATGGTGTTTATCAGTAAAGCTCGAGGGTCTTTGTCGATATCAATAAGTTCCTCAACATCTCTGTATTTCACCTTTTTCTTCCTAGGGAGGTCACCAATGTTGCACAATCTAGTAATAACTTCATTGGCTTCCTTAGTGATTGAATAGGGTTTATCAAAAGTGATGTTGCCATCCTTAAATCGACTCAACAAGAATAAGATATATTCTTTGTTAGCAAACCAGGGGAATTCTCCCCATAGATCCATTCCTAAGGTTCTAATGTGTTGCAACTCATCAACATTCAACCCAACTTCCATTTCCCTTATCTTTCGATGATCATATTCGTCCAATTCGACCCTTTTCAGTTTCTACGGAATATTGTTGTTGGATTCTTTGACAAGCAACTTGAATTCCACAATTGCGCTTGATTTAGCTTCTTCAATCCCTTTATTGCTCTGCAACACTTCATTTTCTTCTTCACGAACCGTGAGAAATGATTTGAAACTCCACCATTTTATCCTTTATTGCATATGATGATTTTGTTGCCAAAAAGTGCATCGATGACGCCAACAATTGTACTTCAGTTTTCAATCAAATGGATCAAACTTAATCATGCCAAAGACACATCATACATCACTTCGGAGAGGGGGAACCGACATAATATGCTTTGCAAAATTCCCCCTGAGCCAAGGCAGTTGGCTCAAATTCTAGAAGTACTTGCACCGAGATCCGGTGCCATAGACGAGTTCTCTTCACATGTTTCCTTTTTCTTCCATACTATGACCATCTTCTTCTTAGATTCATCTAATTTTGCAACTCTCTTTTCATTTTCTAACTTTTCTGGAGTAGCTACATATCTGCATGTGTTAGCATAATGTTCGGATTGATTGCATTTGTAACATTTGATATTCCTTTGTCCTGAATTTACCGAGTGAACTCTAGATTTGCACTGATTAGCTTTGTGACCATAACCATGACATAAATTGCAATGACCATGAAAGAGATTATTCATTGTAGCCTGATTAGATAATTGACTTCTGCAATGGCTTGCTTTGTGACCAAACTTGTGACAATTAAAGCATTGAATACACTGTTCCTTTTTGCTTCTACACTCTACAACCTAATGTCCAAATTTTCTGCATTGAAAACAATAACCATTAAATGATAAGTGCTTTTGAGCATTTGGTTGCCCGACCGAAGTTCTTTTTGTAGGTGTTCTAGAATTCCGAACCTTGCTTGTTACTTAAGATCTTGCTTCAACTTCAACTACTTTGTCTTTACCCTTGATGTTCAATTTTGAGCTTTCACTAGAGAACCCTAGTCCTTCCTTATACTTGTGACTTTTCTGCACGGGTAAAAGTTGTTTCAGAATTATGCTACTCTCACATACTCTTGCTCCTGATTTCAGCTTCCTTAACTCTTGATCTAACTTTCATTTCCTTCCATTTTCTGTTTGATGGTATCTTTGAGATTTTCTTTAGTCTTCTTGCATTCTTCCAATCGTAGCTTTAGACTAACAACATTTTATTTTGATTCCTTTAATTCCTGGTTGACTTCTTTGTGTCTTGCTTTGAATTTCCAGATTTGCTCCCTTAGCTCGGTGATACAGTCATTTGCCTCCTTGATGTTTTTGTTCAATTCTTCATTTTCAGATTCCGTGCATTCCATATCATCTAACATTGTCTTGAGTCCTTCATCAAAGTAATATTCTCCTGCCATCTGTTCAACTTGCGAAGATCTATTTCAAGCGGTTAAGCTCTATCTACAAGGGACCAAGCTCTGATACCAATTGTTGAACAGTGCGAATAACTGAGAGGGGGGTGAATCAGTTATCATAAAATATTTTTCTTAAACTTAATTGATCCGTAGCAATCTTAAATCAATCAGATAAATAAATCAGATATGAACATGAAATCACTTAAGAACACCATAGACAATGAACGCCAGATTTTATGGGGAAAACCCAAGATGGGAAAAACCACGGAGAATGCTAATTCTCAATTATGAAACACCAGTTAAGGTGATTTTTACAAAGAGTGGTTCATTGCCAAGTTACTTACTGTAGGTAGGCTCACTGCCCGACTATCACAGCCAATTCAAAAACAACTGATTACCAAATAGTCTTACTATCAAAACGTGAACTAATGGGGCTACATCTACATATGCACGAAGTCAATTCCAGTTAAGAGCACAATAACTGTTTGTGGCAGATCTGGTTAGGAATCTTTTACTAGCCTCCAACAACCTCTTGGCACAAGCTCTGCAATACTGTTTACTGCATCATATCATAATCGCATATCTCTTCCTGTCGCTTGCTTTCCACTTGCTTATTTATTCCTTGTCGTATTACTTCATCATCCTTCACATACCTTTTTCAGTTTGACATACACGACATTCAAATCCAAAAAGATGTTCTATATGAAATTTTGAATACTCGTAGAACAATAGGAATCTAGAATAGGTTGGCCTAGCACATATGTTGGCTTGAACGCTAAAAAACAATTTGAAATATTCATTAAGGCTCAGCACGCTAGCATTGGACCCAAAGGATAGGTCGCACATAAAGATCTTCATTCCACATTACCACGGGACCCATAAATAGGTCATACATAAGATGACTTTGTTAAATAACATAATTACCGTAGGATAAAGAACTTTGAGGTGCATAAGATATATTCCGGTGCTGATGGGAATGCCACAACCATGACCAAGTCTTGATATCCATTGAATTCAGTACCAACCGGAAGAACATGATTAATAGATTCTGTTAATAAACAGAATAGAAGTGATGTACCTAAAACTTGTATCATACAATGTGAATGTCCAAATAGCAAAGATATCTGGAATAAGCTTTGAACACAACAACCAATATCAAAAGTTTAATCCTCATTATTCTACACTAACTGTCTTCCATGATTGTCCCAAAAAGAAGTACTGCCATATCTGGATCAAGGATAAAATCTACACTACTCATCATCATAGCACACCGTATAGGATAGATCAATGCTACATCATCTGGAGCACAACATTTTGGATCACGGGTTTTGAGATCAATGACAACAATGCCATATCTTCTCAACAATTTTGATTATCACAAAATAAAATCACCTTCCTCCACTTTTCCAAACTCACCTAATAAACCCTTTAACCAAATCACCTCTTTGCATGCATGCGAGACAGCCATATACTATGCTTCAGAAGTAGATAAAACAATTATTCCTTGAAGATTTGACAAACAACATATAGGTAGTCCTATAAGAGTAAAGACATAACCTGAAGTAGATCTCCTATTGTCCAAATCACTTGCAAAATTTGAACAATTGCAACCATTATAGGTGATACAATAATCATTTGTGCCTCTAAGATACCAAAGCACCCATGTCTACTACCCAATGCTCTCTATCTACTGAGAACACCAACTGCATGTAAAATATTTGGTATTGTACATGCCATTACATACATTAAACTTCCTATTGCATTTTAGCATATGGTACACGAGATATATAATCCTTGTTCTTCTTTATTTCTAGGACATAAACTTGAAGAAAGCTTAAAATAGGAAGCCAAAGAGTGTCATGTCCCCGTCATGCTAGGAGGAATCACAGATCTTAAACCTTATCAGGAGGCATTGACTCATTCTCGGTTAAGAGCTGATCCAGGGAAAACACCAAATAAAACCATCAGAAAATTGTCTTACTTGTAAGACTTTACAATCTTCAAAACTTAACAAACAACAACTCATACACAGGTGGCTGAAGAGATTGATTGATGCGGCTCCCCTAATAAATAGAAGAGACTAAATTAAAGATGGTGACTCCCTTCACTAAAATTACACCTATTTATAATGACAAGCAATTAACTAATTAAGAGGCATGACATTGTTAAAAGGAGGCCAATCTACAGAGGGACGACATAATTAAATTAATAATAAAAAAAACTGATTCAAAGGGTGCAATCTAGCCGAGTTCCAAGAGGTACAATCTTCTTATCAAACAAGTAGAGTTTGGAGATACCTTTCACTTTGATTGAGATCCATCAAGCAAGTTAGGTATCATTTATAATCATAATTCATAAATATATTTCTTTAGTTAGAAATAAGCATATATTGGAAATGTAGATCAAATCACTAGATTGCTTAAATCAATTTTGAGATTACTCAACCATAGAAGAGATAAGATAGGGTGACTTGATAGGGTTCCCTAGAGACTCTCTACCCTAGGCCCAAGAGTGGATATACCATCCCTCTTGGCCTCATGTGGCCCGTGCCATCCATATGAGGGGGGGTACCCAATGAGGTGTCCTATCATCGTTATCCTCAATCTTGCCATGTGTATCTTACTTCCAATGATTGAACATCCCGATGCATTCGTTTGCCATGATAGAGGTCACGAGGAGTATTCACAACAGGGTGCCTAGAAAGTCCATCCTTCCTAACCTCAAAGGCAGTCCCCTTTGTCCCCCTTTGTCCCCATGGGACTCCTGGTCATATACTATGAGGTGGGTGTTTATAAGGTGACCCCATCACCGTTCCCCTGCCTACGATCCCTCATTTCTGCCACCGTGGCTGGTTACAGCAGTCAGAGAGTATAAACATACATAGCATTTCATACATATCTCCTCTATTAAAATATTCCCGAATCAGCAATATATCTATGATACTACAACAGATAATCATGAAATGCGTATTAAATCAAAGGTATGTAGATGTACACAAAATTATCTATAATGTATGGAAACCCATACCACAATATTGTAAGTCCACAATATATATGGTTAGTGCTGTAAGTATGACTACCTTTCTTATGACTTTATTCTCTTCTCCCATTCGATGTTTGAATGATTAATACAGACTGATTGAATTGATGGAAGAATTGATTGGAGGTCTGTTTGCTTGATTCCCAATTGATGTTTGATGAATGATAGAATGATTTCCTTTGATTTGATGATTTGATATATTAGTGAATGATGGTTGAATGAAAGTGGAATTCATAGATTGAGGAGTGATGATTGAGTGAGTGCTGATTGGATGTATTGGTGAGTGATGATAGATAAATGATCCTTGAATGCTTTCTCCTTTATACATTGTTGGTAGAAGGGTCACCACCTTTTATAATAATTTAGTCACCACCTTTCATTGTTGCCTTCGAGAATAATTAATTATTCCCCACATTGATCTCGCTTGGATGTCTTCAAATGAAATCTTCACCCCTTTATGTCTTACAATGTGAGGGAGAGTCACACCTCTTTATCATGTCTACCCTTTTCAATGGTCACAACTTTTCATAATTACCACCCTTCGGAAGAGTCACAACCCTTCATCATTGTTGCCCCTTCAGAAGTTACTTCCTTATTCTCTTCCCCTCCTTCCATTAATCCTTCGTTAAGTCCTTTGCTCCCTTTTATGCTGATCAAAACTGTCTTATATTTCAGAACAGAATTTACTTTGATTACCTTCCTTATGATGATCCCTTCTTCTATGCCTTCAACAAATGTCTTTCCCTCCTATTTATATCTTCATGATGGGAGAGTCACAACCTTTCATTATTACAACCTTTCAAGCGAGTGACAACCTTATTTTCTTCCCATTCCTTCTTTAGCTCTTATGCTCCCTCCTTTCTTCCTTCTTCCTTTCTTCCTTATTCCATGCTTTTCCTTGAATGATCTATTTTCATATTCTGTATATTATTCTCCCTTTCAAATCTGTTTAAACATATTCTTATATCTGGTGTTGTATTATATATATGTGCTCTTAGTTTGACTGATTTATCGTATATTCTACTTGCAAATCTCTCACATGTATATTTTCTCTATGTCTAAACAAAATCTGTTTTTATTTATATGATAATGTATTGAGAAACTTTCCTTTGCATGCAAACCTTCGACACAAAAGTCTGCACTGAAATCTGCTTTAATGCTTTTCTAGACCCAATGATTTCTCTTTCTTCTTTATCAATTCTGTTTTAAGACTGATCATAAGTCTCTCACAAAATGAACTTAGTTTCCTCTTCAACATCTGTTTGTTGTCTCCACATTCTTTTTTATCAAATCTGAAACAACCTTCTTATATAATGCCTAGGTGTATATCCGATATGTGTATTTCATACACACCCCCACACCATTCCAATGCTCTCTTTATATCTTCATTTTATTGAAGGGGCACACTCCTTTTGATATTAGACCTCTCCTAGAGGAGACATGTCTTAATGAATGTACCTTTTAGGAACAAATCAATTTGCGCCTCTTGTATTATATATAATTAATTCCTTTTAGTGAATCATTGCTTCTTAACTGTTTTTTAATTGTTTGTTTGTTCTAATCAAATCATTACATTTTCTTGTCGCTGTCAATGTTTTTATGAAGTCGACAATATTGATGAAAACTCACCCCGCATTCTTGTCAAAAGAGTTTGGCTATATATACAACTTTGCTGTATATTTCATTATTGTTTTTCTTTATTGATCACTGCTTTATCCTTTAATAAAGTCTCTTTGACTGTTATCTTCATCATTTGTTTGGTTTAATCCTTAACAAGAATTTGTTTATTATCACTGCTGATAGGAGAATTAATCACTGTGTTGATTGCTCCTTAGGTTCGATATTTGCAGAAAATTGTGAAGTCTTATGAGTAAGACGATTTTCTGATGCTTGTCTAGGTGTTTCATGTCAGGGACATGACATCATGAAGAGATGCAATTAGCAAAAAGGGAGGGATATGGGGGAAGATACATGTGTCCTCTGCCCCAAAGGATAAGATATAAATACATTAGAAACCCCAAGACAATCAGCGAACAAGGCAGGAGAAATATATAAAAAAAAGCAGCAGAGATAATCATTGAAGATAATAGAACACAAGAAACAGCAGTCTTATTATTCAGCAAAGGACGCCTTTATGGAATATTATCATCAGATATTGAACAGAGAAAGGAAGATCGAGAGCAACAAAATATGAAGAATGACTCAAACCTATACTAGGTATACAAATTAAAGTGTTAAGGTTGTATTACTATTATATGATGAATAGTTTAGGAGCAGATTGGGAGCAATAAAAAATCACATTCTAAAAGTCGACCTAGGAGGAGATTTTGTTCCAACCAGACCTGAGTGTAAATTATAGCAGACTTATGAGCAGATGTATATGACAGTAATCAAGTCAGAGTTACATCTATACAAGTGTCAATATTGTACACCTCAGACTTTATTTGCTATGCTCATTAAAAGAGGCTGTTTTTGTCTCTGAAATGGGTTGACGGTCTTATGACACACTCACATTCTTTCCACCTTCCAACATGCTGATATACACATAAACACATGTATTTAGTACTTAGTAGTATGGTTATCAGGTATTTGAGGCATGATGAGAAAGAGCTCAGGCTTTATTTGCTATGCTCATTAAAATAAGTTGTTTTTGGCTGTGAAATTGGTTGACAGTCTTATGAAACAGAAGATGTTTTATGGAGTGAAAAAGTTATATTTGAACTATTATTTGCTTGATATGCTTGATGCCTTTTGTTCTCGATGCAACTCAAACTCTGATAGTTTTTATATTCCTTCTAGCAATTGAATCTTATTTCCTTCTATATATTTATTTTGCTAAAACATAATAATCTTTAAGTTGTGGCTTTTTTGCTATTGTTTACATTGTTTGTAAGTATCCTTTGTGACAATATCTATGGTACCATCAAATTCATTGGGATGTTTTCAATATTAAATATTACAGGTTTTTGAAGAGAGAGCATACCTTGTTGGTGTTGAGAGAAATGGAAATAATGCCTTGTTTGGAATTGAAGATTCACTCAACGAATTATCTCAACTAGCGGACACAGCAGGATTGAATGTTGTGGGATCTACATATCAAAGGTGTGTTTAACATTATCTTGTCTTATTTTGTAACAATTTTGCTTGTCTTGATTTGGTTCTTTCATTGTAATAACCATCCTGGATTTTATTTTTAAGATCACATCAATTGAATGTGAGATTACAATGCAATACTATTCCACTTTTTTATCACTCAGTTCCCAAAATGGGCAAAGTGAAAGCATACTGTGAAAGGATATACATATCAAATTAAATTTAATTTGTAGTAGTTGAAAGAGCACTGATGGCAAGACAACCAATACCATTTATTCAATGGAGTGCATATGCAATACTGGAAATAAAAACAATCTTCTTCCACTTATTCAGTGGTTAGCAAATACAAATCCTCCACTTATTCAGTGGGAAACAAAGGGGCAGTTCCACTTATTCAGTGGCAAAACTTATTACAAAGTAATCACTTATTCAGTGGGGTAGGTACATCATCAATATCAAAGTTTAAACACGTAGGCGGTAGTGGTACTACCATCCAGTGTTTACAATATAAAACACATAAAAATAATAGCTTTGGTGGTATAACTATCCGAACCATTACAATGTTAGTTCATATGCATCATAAACATCAAAATAAGAAGACTGGCAGCTGATGAAAATAGAAACTGTTGTAACACTTCAGAATATTCCAAATGCCATGAACAGATCATCCGACTATGAAAAATTAGCAATATACCCTGATGAATGATGAGGAATATGCTGGTATAAGTCTGGTAATGCTCTGTAGATAGGTTGCAACAGGTCTGGGCAGCAAGGAAGACTCCTAAAAACCTCACCAACACACGTCCAACATGCCCAAAATGATAATAGGTAGAAATGCCTTTTCAAAGCATGCCCAAAATTCACTAAATCATGCTAAAAGGAAAGTATGCCAGACTAAAACACTGCTGGTGGAACTTTGGAAATGCCGTAAAGGAGCACACAAACACACCCAACATTCTCAAACTGCATACTACTCAAAGCATTTCAATAAAACTCCTACACACACCAAATGCACAATAAAGCATATTTCGAAGACTCTGTGAGTACTTTGCAAGACTTGCAAAACTCTTGAGACTTTGAGCTGGTTGAGCTGAGTTGATTAGATTCTCACACAGAGTCTGGCCAGGTCTTGGAAAGTATTAGGCCAAGTCCTATTCCAAGACTCTTGAGTCTTAGGTTTGGATTTCTGAGTACTGAGCTCAAACTCTTTTTGTGCCTAAACATAATAGACACAGTGACTGAAATTTCAAGTTTTGAGAGTTTGAGGATCATATGACACGTGTAATCTTTGAACTATTGAAGTCAAATTAGAATTTACGTTCTCTAAATGCATTGGTTTTTTTTTTTTGTGTAATTGCGAGTTTTTTTTTTTCCAATTATCTATTGTGTTTTTTCCCAAGTGCATGCCGAGTCTCGAGTCCGAGTCCAAATTTGTGCTACTGAGTTGAGTTCGAGTCCAAGTTTTCAAACTATGCTATAAAGGATGAAAAAACAAGTTGATAATATAAATCAGCTATATTCTGGACTGTATCAGCATACTGAGCTATTGTTAACACTAGCATAGCTAGTACAAATCATCATTAAACTCTTCAGACAACGTCTTTCGAAACCATTTATGTCTTGTAAACTTTATCTAATAGCCAAGCGACTCATGATAAAGAGAATTCAGCAACAAAGAGGAGGCATTTTATCTTTTGCAATTCACATAGCCCAAAAAATTGTTGAATATTTTGTCATTAATGTCAAAGATTGCTGATCATGGTCGTATAAATTTTGAAGGATCACTCAAAGTGATTAAAAATTGAAATGAAATGCTCATCAAGCTGCTGATTATTCATCAGATCTTCATCAGCTACTTGGTTGTTTGGTTGAGCTACTTGGTTACTTGGTTGAGCTGCTTGGTTGCTTGGTCGAGCTACTTGGTTGTTTGGTTGAACTACTTGGTTATGTGCTTGAGCTGCTTGGTTTTCTGCTTGAGCTGGTTGGTTGTCTGTTCAACTTGGCTGCTTGTATACATCACTTGCTTGCTTGTCTATTTCGGTGCCAAATCAGATTGAGGTAGTCGAATAGGTGGATGCCGTTCCACATGGGTTGATGCATTGAATTGTTGTGTATCCTTTGATTGGTTATAGGTGGATGAGTTTCAAATGGGACGATGCATTAAATTATGCGATGACTATTCTTTTATTAACCAAACGATGATTAAATATGGGAGGCGTGAGTGCTTTGGTGGAGAGTATGAGAACACTATAATATTGAAGGAGTTTTAATATTGACTTGGTCTCTGCTCATGTTGGCTATTACTATTATTGGCATGACATTTCTTCTATTTGTGTGTGTAATCTCCTGTAGGGGGAGCGATGTTATTACGAGCCTAGCATTTTAAGGAGTCGTTCTGAATATAGCTGATGTATGGTTTTCAACATTGCAGTGTTATTTATTCTTAATGTCTAGGTGGTGAGTAGATACAAGGCTACAGATTTGAATGAAAATTAATTAATGACATGGCATGGAGGGAGGAGATATTGAAGTGACTGAAGGACCGTGCATATTAGTTTATTCTTGGGTGTGAGTACAGAGTCGAGTATGAGGATTATTTCATTTATTTTTGCTAGGTGTTTTGGATGTTAAAGTGTCGACAATGTCATGGAATTGATTGACTAGCATGAGGGAGCCGGTTTTTGAATATAGTCATAGTTGATGTATGGTTCTTGGGGTTGTGCAATATGTTATCATGACTGGGCAGTGTCATTATGGAGTCAGGCTGCAATTTCGAAAGCAGCGGTTTTTGATTTGAGTGAGGTGAGATAAATTCCAGCAAAGAATGATGTTCTAAGTTGGGTATGTCATGGAGTGGGAATATGCATGAGATGGTGGATTCAAACAATATTAGACAGATACATAGCAACTACCTGATGTATGTTCTTTTGGCTATCATGTGTACTTCTGTGCATTTCTAATTTTGTTGGTTTCATATCTACTGAAGTGCAGATGTGTGGTTAACCGCTGGTGGTCTTTTGGTTCAAGCATGCTACCGAGGGAGTGTTGTGTAATTTTTGCATGGTGTCTATTGTGCTGTGTGTATTCTGAATGGTTTTATTGAATTTTGCATTTGAGTTGGTGCTCAAACTGAGGTTGGCGCCTTAGCTGAACAAAGTTGGTGTTCACTTATGTAATTTGGGTTGGCAACCATTGTGTTAATGAAAGCTATTGTGTGCTGTGGTTTTTTAACCGAAAGGGTTTTCCACATGAAATTTGGTGTTTGTATCTTGATGTTTTCTCTCTCTGTGTTTTATGTGGTTTCATGATTTTAAAAGTTTAAAATACTAATTCTCCCCCCCCCTTCAGTATTTTTTGTGTGCTCTTAAAAAATGACATGTACAACCTCCTTTGGAAAGGTACGACTTTCTCATGACTCCAATCTGCTGTTTAAATAAATTTACGTGTAGCACAGACATTGCCATTGGCAATAAAAAACAATGTGGAAAGAAAGAATAACATTCACAATTTAGTCTTTTGAATGATATGACTAGGTTAGAAATGGTACTTGTAACCAAAGGGTACCACCTACAACAAGTCTTCAAACTCACTCAAGAAAACTAAATCAAATCAGCATGTCTAAAATATCAGCTCCAAAATACATTGAAAACCTCCATATGTGCAACCAAAATCAAAAGCTTCACTTTGCAGCTCACTAGTGATCTTTGTGCAAAACCACTCCAACCAGCAAGGGGGTTCTCTTCCCCAAAACCAGCTTTTGCAAGAGGGTTTTATGTCGTCAAGAAGTTTTGGAAGAACTCAAGTTCTTTCCAACCACAAAGGCGAATAACATTTTCTGAGTCTAACCTACAAATGAGCCCACCTCCTTTTATAGTTTTTTGGAGGGAAATTACCAAATTTTAAATATAATAATTTCTTTTTTCCCTTACAATGACCTTTTAGGAGAATTAATATTATTTTTCATGTACAAAGTTTCCAAAGTCTAGGTGTCTAAATTAAAACACATTTTAACACCTTTTTAACAAGATATTACACTAAGTTGTTCCTTTCTTATATTTCAGCATAAGATAACTTAAGTGAATAATTAATTAATAACTCAATAATTTAATTGAGTTGTAGAAAGCATCAAAACAATATAATTATGCAATTCTGATCATGCCAAAGTGATCTTGAGGTCATAAGATGATGATCAGAGGTAATTGGGTGACTTGTTCAAATTAGTCTACTTCAAGAAGTTTGGAGAGCTCCTAAAAGCCTAGAAATAAATTTTGAAAATGTCATGATGATCTACCCCACCAATTGAGCTCATTGCCATGAACAAAAGTCATTGCTTAACCAACCCTAAGAACTCCAAGAAGTTTGGAGGAACTCCAAGAAGTTTGGAGTTCTCCTTAGCACACCAATTAACCTTTGACAGACTTGGAAACTGACTGATTGTTCGCAAATCAATATTGCTTTAAATGAGGACTAGATATTCTTTTTGTATGAAGATTTTAAAATCTATTTTAATTTTTTACAGTACATTCTTTATGAATCCTTCTTAGATTCCTTGACCAAGGGTTACATTTGGCTTCAAAGTCACCTCGGACTTGCTTTTGGCCTCATTTAATGGATATGCCACACCCCAACTTGGATATGGTAATTTTCATGATTTAAAAACTCAATTCTGGTATATATTAACATGAAACTTGTCTCTTGGAGATTTGAACATAGGTCTTAACTATGGAAGCCTTAATGATTTACCACTTGAGGTTATTCCTTTTGACATAGAAAACCTATTATGAATATTTATATTGAATCACTTTTGAACAGGAAAACATTTTTAATTTATTTAATAGATATAGCTTTGTTTAAATAGACAATGGGCTCTTTGCTAATTCCATTGATTGAATCTTTTTATAATTTAGAGTGTTCTGCCTTAGATTCTTTTTTGATCATGATTTGTTGAGTACTGAACTCCTCAACAATAAAACACATGTTTACTACTTTTGTACCTTTTTTAATGCATGGCCAAAGGATGTTGGCTAAGAAAACGCTCAACATATTATTAAGCTACGCATATAATTGTTCTCGATAATGTATTGTTAATAGAGAGGGTGCATTCATGATTGTTCTAGTAGGTCTCTTTCATGTTCTAAGTTTAGTCATCTTTTTTTTTAATAAATACCTTTAGTTTTTTTTTTTTGAAGATTTTCAACTGAAATTCAATTGCAATGCAATACCTTATCACTTTTTGATCACCCAATTTCCAAGATGGGCAAGGCGAGAGCATACAATGTAGAGGATCATACCAACTATCTAGAATGCAGCAACTTGAAAGAAAAGGCACTTAGTGGCGATTCTGGCCAAACTTTACTTCTTTAGTGGAGTGTGCTATGCAAGAACTGAAAGAAACCACTTCTACGCTTAGCTAGTGGAGTGTGCAATTACAATGAGTACATACACTTCTCGCATATTATGTGCAGTGTGCAATTATATATCACAATCATTTCCACTTATTTAGTTGTTAGTACAATTACAATAGCCATATGCTTCTGGAGATTTTGTGACGAGCCCACAATGATACAACAGGCATATATATGTTTGGGTGGCAACATAAGCGGTATATTTTCTGATTGATGGGATTAAGGCATGAAACAAGTAATTAAACTGTTTTAAGATAACCAATGGCATTAAGGCATATTAACGTAACTCTTGGCATTAAGAATCGTTACCGATTAATTAAGGAAAGAGACATGACCTTTCAGAAATGACATTAACTCCAGCAGGGGGTTGTGACCATTCGTTCTCTCCCATGGATATATATAGTGCACCATTCAGGTGGTGAGGAGGATTGAAGGAAGAAATAAATAAGAAATACGAACAGTAGAAAAGACAAAGGCATTTAATAGAAATATAGTTTATACAACAATATAAAGAAACACCATCAGAATTCTTCAGCAATAATGCTCAACTGAATTCTGAGCAAAGACAATCAAAGACATACCCAGTGTGGGCATATAGATCCCCTTTTTTCAGACTGTCATTTGTGGCATATAATCATCTTGTACCAACTCTTGTGGTACTATCACTGCCTATATATTATTCGACAATCAATTAGTTTTATAACTATTTATTTGTGATTGGATAGATATGCATATGCCTATGATCTGCTTGTAGACCCGCATTATTATAGAAGGAAGATGGTGTAAGGGAAGAGGGTTTATAAGGATTGCCATCTAGGTAGGGACCCCTGATGGATGTCCTTGTTGCTTGTCATTGAGGCCAAGAGGGCCAAAGTTCCTCTCTTGGGCTTAGATAGGACAATCAAGGATCCTCTATTATGACCTTCTCTCCAGCTTTATAATAATGGTTACTAAGTCTCATGGGATGAAGCATGGTTAGGGAATGCAAATACAAGCACCCCACTCCTACCACCGGGGCCAAGAGGGCCAAAGTTCTGCTTTTGGGCTTTAGTGTGGGATAGGTTAGGGCAGACCTATTGTGTTTCTTCTCTCATGTATGGTTACTAAGCCTTAAGGGGTGAAGCATGGATTGTGAAAGCAAATACAAGCACCCCACTAGGTAGGGACTTAGATGGATGTCCATGTTGCTTGCCATCGAGGCTAGGAGGACCAAAGTTTTGCTCTTGGGCTTAGTGTGGGATAGCTTTGGGCGGACCTATCATGCTTCTTCTCTCATGCGTTTGCAATGATACTATAGATATCATATGAATATTATGTGTTATGGACTAATCTGAATCATATATATATATATATATATATTATGCATGTGTATATTTCTCTTATGTTATGATTGTAGGATTCAAACCAAAGATTGCAATATTTGAAGAACCCCTAATTTGTTGCTATTGTAATTTTAGGGCAAATTTGAGGAATGAGTGAACAAATGAGCAATGAGTTGAGGGCCTTCATGGAACAAACAACTCAAACCACTCAAGCTCTCATGGAACAAAATGAGAGGAATGAAAGAACCAACCGTCTCCTCCTTCAAGCCATTCAAAATATGAGCAACAATGGTAGGGATACTAACCCCAACCACTCCGCAAATAATAATAATGGCTCTCCTAGTATACCAAATCCTAGACCAACAAGAACTTCCTTCTTACCTAGGGAGGAATATATGAAAAAAGAAGAAACATAGACTCCACCTATGAGTAATATTGATGAGATTGTAGAAGCACACTCTAGAATTGACCCTAAACTTAGGAGGGATATCTCTTTTTAAAGATTACCATGATGCCAAAATGAGGACTGCCCCTAATAAGAAAAGAAAAGGACAACCAGATAAAGACCTAAAGGAAAGATTGAGTAAGATAACCCTTCCTAACTTTGATGGATTGGGAAAAATCTCAGCCCGTTTGTGGGTGGACAATCTTGGATTCTTTGTCACTACTATCCTTGGTACTCATATCATCGTTTATCTTCCTTTTTCCTTGAGTAGATGTTTTGGATTTTCTCTCGATGTTCATGGCCCGGTTATATGCATTGGCGTACGATGATGGAGGTGACACCTTCATTTTCTTGAACGATGACTGAATCGATCCCTCAATGAACTAGCGTTTGTTTTTGGCCATTGGTTGATTGATTCTTTAGGTTGACCAACAACTCCTTGAGCCTACGATTGTAAGCTTCATATACGTTCTCATTCTTTCATTGTTTAGTGTTATAAATCTTCGCCACTATCTTGTTTTCATCTCTCAACATTTTAAACTTTGCCTCAAATGCCTTCCTTAAGGCTTTCTAAGATTCTGTGAATTCATCATCAAGCTCTGTAAACCAGTCAATGGCTATTCCCCTTAGCGTTGTTGGGGACTCTCTAAGGCAATAGGCTCTGTCCTCTTGACCGCTTGCTATCTAGATGGTTGTGCACGTCTTATAGTGCCTTATGTTAAGGAATTTGGATCAGTTATAGAGAATAATAATAGTCCTATTATATATTTCAGATTGTATTTAAGTCTGGATACTAGATATATTAATGCAGAGATTGACAAGTAAAATTATTGCAGAAGATATTGAATGCTTGCTGTGGTATATAATTTCCGTTGTGATTGATTATTACCCACAACAAGCATCGATATAAATATGTTTGCGTAGAGTCATGTCTGTTGGCATTAAGTGATGATAACCGGTAAGCCTGTCACCGGTACTGGTGTTGTCATTGATTGGCAAAAAGAGCATAGAGACTTGTCATCTCTATAAAGTCCACAGAATCAAACAGATCTATGTGAAAGAAGGATGGTTTGGCCGATGCTGTCAATATACAAGAACGTTGTGACTACATGCATATACCACCGGTCACTATACAACTCCTTAGCCATTGGGCTATGTACACAGTAAAGGAAAAGAGGATTCTAGCATCAGCTGAAGGACCGTACTGCAATCGGTAACCAACCGAGGACGGTGCAATTGGTAAGCCGAGCAAAGGATAGAAAATCGAGGATTGTAGAAACCGGTAAGCCGCAACAGGTCAAAGACTCTTACCTGTTTACAGCATAAAGAACTCAACCGATATATTATAAGACTCCGGTATGAACCAAGGAAGTCATAGTCAACTGTTTGTTCCAACCAATTCTTCTTGACCAAGATTTATTGCAGTAAATCCGGGTGACTTTGAGTTATCTTGGTGATCGGTTTGAGACGCAATTGAAGAATTTACAGCCGGAATCAATGGCTTTTTGAGGTGTGGTTGAAGGATTTAAAGCCGGAATCAGTGGCTTTTTGAGGCGCGGTTGAAGGATTTATAACCTGCATCAGTGGCTTTAAATCAAAGTGTTATCTCCTATGAAGGAAAGTTGCCTAGCGCGCAACCACTGTTTTCTTCATTAGGCAGATAAAGCAAGGGCATGCATCAAATGTTTTCCTTTGATAACTGACACTTCACTACATTATGAATCTGATAAGGATCTGAAATTAGGTCATGCATGATGAGCACAATTAGGGTTTGGACCTTATATATTCTCTTGCCTAAGGCAAATAAAAGTTGCCTTCATTCTGCCGAAAAAAAAAGAGTGAACTTGTAAGTTGCTGAAGCTAGGGTGAAATAGAAAGAAGTGAAAAAAAAAGAACTATGCTGGGAAGCATGGAAGTAGAGGAGAAGACACCTGCACCGACCGGTGTTACTTCTCAGTTGAGCACGAATAGAGATCTTATCAGACTGTGTGTAGTCAACTGTAAAAGGTCATTCACTCTATTGTTTTCTAGCAAACTACAATAGTTAAATCCCAGAATTTGGGTGGACTCTAACAGGTCCCTTGTATCAAATCCCTTAACTGGGTGACATCCTTCAAGGTGTTCAAAGTCCTCTAATCAGGCAGGTCCTAACAGGCCTTATTGTAACAAATCCCTTAACCGGGTCGCATCTAGCAAATGCGTTATTATCCTCTAACCGAGAAGGCTCTTAACAGGGTGTACTCCAGAAGAGTACAAATTTTGTGAGGTCTCCTCACACCGTGGTTCTCACCCAAATCGGGTTTCCACGTGATAAATCTGGTGTCACTGTGTGATTGGTTGCTTACTGTTATTATATGCATGAATCTGTTTTCCTTTCAACTATAAGTTAACTTCATCAAATTTGTAGGAGTAAAGTTTTAGTGGTGCTGATTCACCCCTCCCCTCTCAGCACCTGTTGGGACTGTCAATGTCTACGTAGAGTCATGACCATACGTAAACACAATAACCAATACATTAGTATCATGCTTTACTAACCTTGTTTGCTGATAACAATACATAACAAACGATATATCATTATTGTGCTTGATTGCCGATAACAATACATAACACACGATACATCATTATCGTGCTTGATTGCCGAGAGTGTTGTGGTTTGATCTTAACATATTGTGGATATGTTAAGCATTGTGGAGGGTATCAAATATGCTCGGTTATATAACAGTCATGTTATGCCATCAGTCGATAATGTAATAACATAAGGTTTGATCGATTTATATGTGTGATCTCATTTTGGATGATATATATATATATATATATATTTCATTCTGGCATATGCATGTGTTAATTGCATGTATGCTTCAATTCAAATGAAGCTATTTCTTAACACCTTACTTGATTCTATGATCTATTTCCCGTAAATTTATGGAGTTTCTGATTGTCGACATTTGAACTCGCCGTGGGAGTCACCATTTTTCTTAAGCAATACACACTTGGTGTCTTGGATTGGTTTTTTCTCGAGTTTTGGTGCTTCACTTGCACTCACAGCTAGTACGAGTCCTCTACATGTCCACCTTAGTGTCCCTTGCACTTTGGTTACCTTCTGCTTCGTTCTTGGACTCTCTCCTCCCTAGAGTCTTTTGCTTTGTTTCCCCGATTCTTGGTTTTTTTGATATGGATAGTTGCTTTATGCAGTGTATGTTTATCTTGAGTATCTCAACAAACTTTGTCTCAAGGTTTTCTTCTTCCTCTTTGTCTGATATTGACTATATGGACTGGTTGTCTATTTGGTCTACAAGTTCTTCGTATGCTTCGTTTAGGAGTGGTTGGTGTCTTGCAAGTTTCACCCACTCACTCTTTGTTTGCTCACCCTCAGTGAGATTCTTCCTCTCCTTCCAACTAATGCTTCGACTTTTGCTTCTTGATGGACTTGAGCTTTCCCTTAATTATCCTTCGTTTTCTGCTTTGGCAATTCCTCTTAGTCATCTTCATTACTTGCTTTGTTCTCTTAGCCAAATGGATCTTCTTATTGATCCTTCTGTGACTTATAAACTGCTTGGGATATGTCTTCTATCTTTGTTCGGCTGCACGAGCATTAATTTTTGAAGCTACATCTTTTGGTAGTGTCACATTCTCCCTCCTCTAGCTTCGTGCTTTGTATCATTGCAGTATCTGTTGTCTATGTTGCTACCAATCCCTCTCTTCTCGGAAGTCTCGAAGGTTAATAAAGTTATGTGTGAGCAACCTCGGCAATCTCTGAAGAAGATGGTTGACTTCATTGTTCACTGTTAGGTTATCCTAGATGATGCTCTTGGGAACCTCTCATTGGAGAGCTTCCCTTCAAACATACGAGTTTACAGATACTTCCCACAAGTAAACCAAGTCTTGTGTCACTTCGTCTTTTGTTGTGTATTTCTCTTCTTTAGTTTCTGTTACTTTTATTTCTTCCACGGGTCAGCCCATTACATTGCCATACTACCTGTTTGTAAATTATATTTTTCCAAGATTTATATCGGCAATAGTGCCAAATGTTCACTGCCAAACTCTAATAGTTACATAAATGAGTGTAAATATAACAATAATGTAGAACAACTATGCATTTACACAATATGTGAAAGATGCGTGATTCCCATTCATTATTATTCAATGACGTGCAGTAATTACAAATCAACAAAATTCATATGCCAGTCTCCAGTCGGTTGTGAGTCACCGACTATGAACAGAGGATACAATATATAGTAGGCCGATGCTGGATAAGATGACCAAGCGTTGGTAATTACTAATCGACAACCATCAGGAGCTACCAGTACAATGCATAACAATCTGATCAACAAAACATAAGGAAATAAACACTCGGCCAGTACAATCACGTTTACTTTAATTACTTGGCCGACTATAGGCTTTAAAACTTGATACATTGTCATATGTAGTAGAATGTTGTTTTTCCTTGGCAAAACTTGTGAAGCAAGTTGAACGGGATTTCTATAAGGACTTGAAATCCTTAGTTATAAGGTAACGTTAATGAGATTTGGTATACTCTTCATGTCCCGTGCCTTGCTATATTCCTTGCAAAGTTTCCTTCTCGTAGGTTCTCTTTAGAAAATTCTCTCTGAAATGCACCCGTGTTGACAATATATGCTTCACATCTTATAGCTTCCCACTTATTTTGTCCAGGTTGCTGATCCTTCAGTAATGGCTGATAATGGGTCCTTGATTAGCCGCTTTAGCACACAGACATCTGAGAAAATTATCTAGGATTTTGGATGCTTGAATTTATTCTATTAAAAATTTAAAACTCATATTGCAGTAGCCCTTCTATGATCACCGTTAAATCTGAATTCCTGCTAAGATTTAAAATCTGTTTTTTCTTAATGTATGAATGTAACTATTAGGACACTTCATATTTAAACAAAACCAATAATGATTAGTTCATAACTTCATATGGTTCTTGGTAGCAACCTGTTGCCTATTATGATATTATCTCCATGTCTTTTGTCGGTATTATAACACCACATGATAAGTGTAGATTACCTTGTTTTGGTTTAATGTTCTTTTTTATATAAGATATCATTTTGAAAGAGTTGAAGATGGGAAAACACATGCATAACACTATTTATTCTGTTTACACAATTTTGATACAGGTTGGACAGACCAAATCCTAGATCATATATTGGATCTGGTAAAGTTGCAGAGGTTTTAACCACCATTCGAGCTCTGGATGTCGAGACTGTAATATTTGATGAGGAGCTGTCACCTGGGTAGGTTTGTTTTGTTTTTCTCTTTATGGGTTCTGGAAATTTAGTTCAGTTTGAACAGTCACTGGACTGAAACTTCTTATCTAGAAAAGTCTGATTGATTTAGGGTTATCCATGCTTGGCATTCCTTGATTCCTGTTTGGTAAGCTATCACATGTATCCTCAGTTCAAACTGTTTTTAAGGGTTCTTGATATTATAGAAATAAAACATGCTAAATTTGGAAAACTTTTGCAATAGTATAGGCTTTCTAAAAACCTTTTAGAAATTTAACTCATATAGGAGTTTGAATTGATTTTCCAATATTATGCTTGTGGGTGTGTTTTATGCTTCTTTTTTAAGTTTCAAAAGCATCAGTGGCAACGTATCAGTTCTCATTTGTCCAAAGTACAACGACAGAGGAGGTGATTTCAGACCTCTATTGGTCTTCTAATTCATCCATTCAAGGTATCACATTGTTATTACATAGTTAGGTTATTAGATACATGTTATTTGGCACTATTGTGGGGTGTTTCTGTTCTTTTACATCAGCACTTTATATGAGCAGCTAATCAATCCTCTTATCTTGGCGTTCACAAAGCATATGTGCTAACCTTGTAATGGTTTAGATGGATATTCTTTCTAAATCTTCAATTTCTATGTACTTTATTTTGTAAGCACTGGATGGAAGTACAGCCTGTGGGTTTAAATTTGTTATTGCTGACATAGTTACTCAACTGAGTAAGTGTTAATGTTGTAAGTGGTCACCATTGGCTAAGTGGAAGAAGGTAATTTTACATTTCAATATTGTATAAGCTTTCCCATTGAATAAGTGGATTGACCCCATCGCTTACCTCTAGGGAAGTCAAAGATGTATATTTTAATTTCCAATAATGCATATGCACCGACTGAATACATGGTTTTGGTTGGCCTGGCATCAGGTGCTTTCCTTTCAGTTGTTGCATTCAGTTATTGTATATCCTTGAACACTGTTTTCTCTCACCTTGCCTATTTTTGTGATTTGGGTGTTTAGAAATTCGGAAGGATTCTGCATTGCATCTTACTTTCAGCTGGAAGCTATACTACAATATGCTTGGCACATTACATATTGACATCCCATCCTCAAAACACGTCGCCCTGTCCCCCCATCCCAGAAACTTAGTGGAACATAGCCTAGGAATAGAACCTACAGGTTATAAACTTATAACTTATTTTACAATATTGCTGCCAATTTCAATTAGTTGCAGTCTATCTACTGTGATATTTTGTTTTTATAATTGTATCATCTATAAGGTTCCTGTAGAAATATAGACTAGGTTGGGAACTTGTACTCACATTACTCACACTAGCCTATAACAAGTTCCAGCTTAGGCATCTAATTGCAATTTTTGTTTAGAATGTGATACTGGTTGGAACCTAGGAGAATTCTTCAACTTCATCTGAGGCATTAGAACAGAGCTTGACCTATTACCATGATTATTCATTCTACCAAGTTACACTTTTAACCAACTTTTACGAAAACACACTTATAAGGCTCTTTGAAAGGTTTTAGTTAGCTGAGAAGCTGGAGTAGTTCAGGCCCCAGAGTAAGCACCCATGAATTTGAACTAGATAACATATGCTATGGATGGGAAGAGCCAAGTAGGTGCTATTTAGTATTTACACAGTAGTCATTGAAAGCAATCATGACATCTCCATCTCCCTGAGATTGTGAGATGAGCCTTATATACTGACAAAACCTAGAAAATATAGAAAAAAGCCAAACTATAAAGCAGGACTGCTTGTTGGGATTAAAGAAACATTCTCTATATCGCCAATTACAAAAATAGATTGGAAGAGTAGGCGCTAAAGAAATATTAGAGGAGAGTGTCAAAATTGTCTCACAAATTTCTATATACCACCAAAATTTTGTGAAAATAAATATTTCAGAAACAGGGAAATGGAAATACTTATGACACTCAGAATTCAAAATAAAGAGAACATACCAAATAAAATGAGGAAATGGAAGGAATAAATCTAGAGTTTTTTGGGTCCAGAATGAAGTCTTCTAAATTTTCAGAAGGAAATGCAATTATTGTCGATGGTAAATTTGACACTTGATTTCAGGAAAAAAAAACAGAGAAAGAATAACACACATGGAAAAAGAAATTTTAAGTGTTAGCATTTGCAAAAGGTATCATGTAAATGGAAATAATTACTATCAAGTTGTTTGGTTGTTTTGCTGATATTTTTCTGATTTTCTCTTCCTTTAATCAGCCAACTTAAGAATCTAGAGAAGGCTTTTGGCCCAGACGTTCGTGTTTGTGATCGTACAGCACTTATTCTGGACATCTTCAACCAACGGGCTGCAACACGTGAGGCTGCTTTACAGGTAAGGACTACCTAACCTTAACTGGGTTACATGACCATAAAGCGTTTACAGGAAATGCAACTTACTTCTTTTGGCAATTTACATGTCAATACCTATTGTGATCCTTATCCTCTAACAGTACTTCCATATCTGATGATTATTTTGTAGAGCTGCAAGTAGTACTGCTTTATCTTATCCAACAATGATTTCAATTCAACTGTAGACAATCACCTAGCATATTTATTAAGAAATCGAATTTGGATATGGCTGTAATGCCTTAAATCTTGATTATTTACATAAGTGGATATCTGATCAAGAGAGCTGCACATCAGACAAGAAAAGCTAATTCAACAAAATTATCAGTTCAATGCACAAGCAAAGAGTCAACAGTTTACTCCGGGAGCTTATTCTTAATGAATTTATCCTAGCTGATATCTCTGAATATGTACTTCTCATAGGTGTATTCTTACTAGACTTCTAGTTACATTTCCAGCTCTTAGGGTTATTTGACCCTCTTATTCTGTTGTAACAGACTGTATGTTTAATATTTGACCTCCATTGATCTACTTTGGTCCTTCGCTAAATCCACAAATCTTTGGCACTAAATGAAAAAGGACCAACATATTTTATGCGGTAAGAATAGATTACCTTTCAACTTCTGTCTCACATATAACTTTCAGATGCAATTCAGAATCCCAAATGTAAGTAACTGGGATTTTATCTTTTCTCTGAGGACTATCGATCCATTCAAGTACTTATTCTGTAAGTGGAAGTACCATTGTAGGAATTTTTCTTGCCTTGGAATCATATGTACATGAAATAACTTTTTTATTGATCCAACCTGTTCTTGATTATTCATGCTACCTTTGGGCTTGAACTCTGACAACCCATCCTTATTGAATTTCTTTACTTAAGGTGCTACCAGAAGGTGGTCTTGAATCCTAGTTTTCAATTATCTTCTATATCTCCTGAGCTGTGCTAGAACAGCTGAAAGGGGACATCAAGCTGCATTTCTGCTTTCAGCTTGAGTCTTAATTTGTTTTCACATTGGAGGCCATGACCTCCTCCATAATTCCAACAGTACATAGTTTAAGCCTAAATTTGATGCAATCTATCTCAAGTGATCCCAGTCAGATAAAAAGAGAACTGCAGTATTTCATGCACTAACATGCATAGAGGAGCTCAGCTATTTCATGCATTAACCCAACTTGTCCACTTCACAAATGATGATAATCAATTATTGTGGAGATCCACTAACTCTAGGGAGTATGCTGTGGCCTCAACATATGTTTTTCTAACTAGACAAGACATCTCCCCTCCTTAATTTGCACATTGGTCTACTGCTGCTTGGCTTAAAATCAAGCATTTCCATGTATTGTCTTGTATGTTAAACTGCTGATTACAGATTCAATTGAAAAGAAAGTATAATTTGGATTGTAGATGTGCTCAAGTTGCAAACAAAATAATCAGTCCATCTATCATCTTAAGCACGTATCAGTATGCAAGGGAGTCTTATCTTTGCAAATATCGAAATTGAAGACAAGTCCCAATAGACCACTTCAAGAATGCACAAAATTTAAGATAGATATGGATATGATGAAACTCCTTCACGTGATTACTCCTGTATTTGTTTTCTTGAATTTTTTACTGCAGCAATGCTACAGATCTTTTGAAAACATTATCTGGGGAGCTACTTAAACCAGCAAAATTTTGACTGGTCCTGTGAAAGCACATAATGATATATTCACAGCAGATGGAGAACAACATTCCCTAACTATAATAGGTTTGTTAATAGAAAAATAGTGCAAACTAACCTTTGACTATTAATATAGTTGATTCAATGTCAACTTCAAAGCCTACATTGAATCTTCCCTAGATAGATGGGTAAAGGTAAACTTTGATGGAGTGGCAAATGCCAATCTAGGTGAAGCAGATATAGGTGCATAACAAGAATACACACGGGCTCTCTTCTTATTGGCCTCAAAAAATGCATAGGTAATTAAACATATTATATTTTAAAAGTGTATGTGATGCGTATAGGTCAGGTACAAGAAGGCATAAGCAAAATTCAAATTGAAGGTCACTCTAAGTTAATTGTGAACAACATTTAGGTCAGGCTAATCACATAAAGTACTCCCCAAATCGGAAAATAAACTCAACAATCAATCAAATTCTAAGTTATCTCCAATTATTTGAAGATACCATAGTACATCACAGAAGGTTGTTGCTTTCAATTGCAGATGTCTGGGAAATCCGAAAAACTAAATGGTTGAACACAACAATCAAGGGCAATTACTCATACAAAGTAATATTAAAATAGTGCTAGGATGAGTACAAGTGCTAATAGCAAAGAATCTCCAACTTAGATAAAATATCTATGCCACACTTAAAAATAAAATGGAAAATGAGGACTCAACCTGTAAGCTGGGCCATCAAAGGATAAGGCTTGATGCTAAGTCTCATACATCAAGTTCCAAAGTGGAATTCATGTCCATTTGTCATGTTTCAACCTGAAATAGCTTGATTCAATTACATCTCCCATATCCCTCTTTGTGACATCACAAAATTCATACCATAAGTTTCAAACGTCCTTGCTTTCAAAGGTCAAATTAAGTAAGAGCTCTCCATGTGAGACTAACCTGCTCTTTCATTGTATTAATCCTAGTTGGAAGCTACATGGAACCCATGGTCCATGCTCCATATCTTGACTCTTAGACTTAGAGGGGCACACCTTTAAAAATTTCTTCTTATAAATTAAATAAGAATTTGAAGAAAACCCCTTTCTAGAATAAACGCACATCCATGTTTCCCTTGGAGATCACCTACTGCGCATTTCTCACACATATTAACACTTCCTCTCGTTTTTAGAGAAAACAACATTATTCCATTAGTTTATATTCATCAACCTATAATCACTTAGCATATCTGCCTTCCTCATCCTTGTCTAATGTAGTTTGTAATTGTAAAAGTGATTCTACAATGTCTTTCCTTAAATGACACATGGCTCTTATACATAGTTACCTATGGCATATGCAATCCATACTCTCTTGAATACTTGCCCAAGCTTTAGCAAATGCTCAAAATTAAAGGTTGAATGTATTCCTGTTGATAGAGATCATGCTAGGTTACCGGATCCATCTCTTAGACCCCCTAGGTCCTAGTCCGGTTCGAGCTGGGTTCAGATCCACATATGGTTCATAAGAGGTTTGAATAAGGACCCCTCTTCCTGTGGATTCAAACAAATGAGCTTTTGACGAATTTCTAATGAGTTTCAAATGAATTTCCTATTACCGCGATGAATATGTGGCATTTTTTGTATTTCTGCCATAAATTTGCCATAAAGAGTTTGGGACAAATTTTGCTGGTTTTCTTTGCAGTGCAACACTATCATTTCCCACCAGTTTGGCTAGAATGCGCTTGTGGAAGAATTTGTAAAGATACTAGTTGTCAAAACAAAGACCTAAATCCAATAATTTCAGTGGAAGAAGTTGAAGCTGCATTAAAGCAACTACATCCGAGTAAAGCCTTGGATTGGATGGCTTTCCTGCTAGCCTTTTTCATAAAAATGTTGGAGCATCATTAGGGTGGAATTGAATGAGACTCTAGAGGAAGCAAGGAATTCAGGTAGACTACTAAGAGAGATCAATTACACACTCATTGGTCTCATTCCTAAAAAGGAGAAATCAATTTGTCTAGAGGAATTCAAACCGATCTCTCTCCGTAACACAATTTACAAAATACTGGAGAAAAGTCATTACAAATAGGTTAAAGAAAATGCTTCCAAACATCATCTCTGAGGAATAGACTAGGTATGTGCCGAGAAGATCAATATTAGATGGGGTAATCATTGTACAAGAGGTGATCCACTCACTTCAATGCGACTAGGAGTTGGGGATGCTCATCAAGTTAGATATCAAAAAGGCTTATGACAAGGTGGATTTGCAATTTCTTTGCAAAGTGTTGGAGGCATTATGCTACCTGGATCCCAAACCAATCTCAGGGAAGCTGCTCCACCGACCTGTCGTGTGTAACTGACATAGTCATTATGCTCCGATCTGTGAAGCCACTCACTCTATAACAAAACAGCAGCCAAACTAACATCAGGATCCCAAATCACTGCAGGATCAATTGTAATCTGTCCTGTGTTGCCGTCATCTGTAAGAAGGTCCTCGACCCAACTGAGAAGCTCACTCCAACTGGGATCACCAATGCCTCGACGGTCATATGCAGGGGGTAACCAATATTGATCGGCTCCCAAAATGAAAAACATCTGTGAGTATATCCCTCCTGGACCCCATAAACACAATGGCCACCCATCTCCCCAGCTGGCTGACGCTCTATGCCCACACTGAGTGAAATACCAGAAGTGTTCATCTGCCATAACACTGCCCCTCTGATCTGTAGCCCAAGCCAAAAACTACACTGAAGAGGCAAGCTGTCAAGACTGCCGGACAAGGCTTCCATCTGCAAGCAGAGAAGCGTGCTCAACCAATCACTCATCCCACCCCTATCCACTAATCGGAAAAGGAGATCCCCCGTAGGTGGGCTGAGTGGAAAGCAAAATGCATCCCATGCAAGGCCAACATGCGATGCACTGAGCAACTCTACTGGGAATCCTAAATCAGCATAAGGATCCCATGAATGTCTCTCGATACCCGGAGTCATACCATGTATACTATCGTGGTGTGCAAAACTCGCACCAAATAGCATACTCATCATCCCAAACTCAATAACCCTGTACTGGAAAAGTTCTATGCGATCAGCATCATCCACGAGTGGTAGTGCAAGGAAAAACATATCCCTCATCATGTCACAAGGCATAACTGCCTCTCCTGGACTGCGGGTGCACAAACCAAACTGCTCAGCAACTGAGCTCATCTCGCTACTCCAACCTGGTGACCAAGGCTCACCTTTGATAATTGCACCTGGGTCCTAGACCTTGCAACCAATCTCGTCCTCATCCTGGGAATAGGAAGTATCTCCCTCATCTATCTCAAAGAGGGGATTATCAAAAGTCAACTCCGCACCCATCTCAAACAAGGAGTTATCCATCGTCTAGAAGTGGTCTAACTCATCAAGAAACTCTTTGTGACCCAAAGATCTTCTTGGACAATTGTCCAAGTCATAGGTCTGCTGTATGCTGTCAAGCTCTTGAATCACCTCCTGATAGAATTCAGACCTATCCCTATCATCCCGCTCCTTGTACTGGCTAGAGACCACAATCTGATTTCTCGCCTCTTGGAGAGCAATACGGGTATTGTCCAAAGTGCCCTGAGAAGCACTGAGCTCCCTATTGAGCTTATCGACCTCAACCTCCTTATTCCTCAACTGCTCAACATATGTCCCGCCAACGTGTAATAGGTGGTCACGGTCTGTAAGTAGTCTCAAATACTCTGATTTCCAATCCTCAAAATCTGTCCTGACTCCCTGTAAATCAGCAGTATAGGATCCAATCCTTATGCTGTCTTGCCCTTGATCTCTTTGAGCTGTCTTGTACAGATCATCAATGATCTGGTGAGTGCTATCATGGTGAACTAGTGCTGCAATAATGACGTTATCACTAACTTTCAGCTGACTCTTTAAGACACTTCTTATCAGTGTTATCCTGAGATGTACTGCCAAAAGGGTCGTCCATATCCGTGTGATGCAAAAATGAAGTGCTGCTAAAGAAGTCACATGATTCCTCATTACTGGAATCGCTGAAGGTCTCCAATTGGTTACCACAACTTATAACCATGGAGTTATCAAACTCCACCATCAAGTCACCAAAGTAGAGTTCTGAATACTCACCACTATGTCCCGAAAGTAGGCTAGTCTCAACTATAATGTTTCTATCACTAGGCTGCCATCTATCTTCCCCTTGATCAACCTTGCAAACATGCCCCCTGGCATAAGAAACAAATCCGCCCTATACTCACTAGGTCCTGGCCTATCATCGGAGATCTTGCAACCTGTAAGCCTAATGAGACTCGTTCATTTTCAGACAATGAACTCATGAATCTTTTAGCCTAAAGCTTGATTAACTTAGCTGAGAGCTCATATATCGTGGATGCGTACCTTATTCCTCCTCTCCATACTGCCAACAATTCAAATTGTAGTTGTTTGCATATGTCATAGTCCTCATTTAAGATTGAGGATAAGATAGTCCTTATGCATGTTTTTACCCCATCTGGATGACGCTCCCTGTAATTGTCTAGGAGACACTGAAATACTTGCTGAATCATTTCATCATAACCAAGATTCAGCATGTGACTGAAAACTCTAGTGCTCGCCATTAACTCCAAGATTTTCAAATGTTTCCCGAAGGTAGAACCTCTGTCATCTCTCAGTCCATCTAAATTGTCAACCATCCGCTGTAACACTTGTCTCCAAATGTGCTCGGTGTAAGGAATGATGGGGGCTCTAATTCAAGTGATTTCATTGAGACATAAGGGGACGGCAAGCATAACATCTCGAAGTGGATGACTCATAAATCTGCGTTGCACTAAGGCAACCATTGTGGGATGCATGGCCCAATTAAAAAGCCTGCAATCAGCTGGATCTATCCGGGATAGATATGAATTTATTTCATTTAGTTTGGCAAGTATGTTGCTTGTAATTTTCTGCTCCTCCAATTGCCATCCAAGGCAACATAGCTCATTGCCTATCTCCATTTCCTTTCAGATATCTTTGAGCTGCACATCGTAAAACGTGCCATTGAACTCCTTAGAGAAAATCGGACTTTCCAAGGTCTCCATGATTAAGTTTTCCTCCAAGTTCATGCCAAAGATTGAATCACTTCTGACACTGCGAAATGCTGTCACTGCAATGATAATTCTGATTTTCCACCAGATCTAATGAACACTCACACAAATTGTAAAATGCCACCGTAAAAAGCTTCCCTTGTTCTTGGAAATAGATTTTGGCAACTGCCTAAACATGTCTGAATAATTTGTTCCTTGTCCTTATTGTTGTTTTAACAAGCATCACACTGCTAATTCTGTCATGTAGTAATTTTAGTGGCTTTTAATTTCCTATACACCTGTAACTATTCATTCACAGTAACTCTTAACAGTTGAATGTTAAGACTTTGATCTCAGACATTCTTTAAGGTAATAACAAGCCCTTCAATGTCTTTTCAACAAGCAATTTTGAATAACTACATCCAAACCATACATTGATATGATACCAACAAGCTGCCAGGAAAAATGAAAGACCAAGCCACAACAGAAATGAATTTACTGTTGTAATTAAGCCATTGGTTGTCTAGAATATTTTAATTGCCTGGATTGAGAAGTGACTGTAATCATAATATTAATTCTGATCTTCAAGCAGCTATCCTGTGTATTTGTTTTCAAAGATATATGTGCCTCCACTCGTGCAAACAATACACCAACATCCAAGATATTTCTGCTCTCACCTGAAATAGCTCGAATGCCATTGTGTAAAGTAAAGCTGCAGATTCTCTTCTTGAAAGGATTGCTGCAGATGACTTGAACTGCTGGGTCTGGTTAGTTGTCTATGTTCAACAGTGTGCTTTTCCTCCAATCGCGTCACCAGCATATTCATTTCCAGACATACAAAATTTTAACTGGACAATAAACCGAGAAGATACTAGTCTCTAAATGCGGCAATGGGAGAGTCTCCTATCACAGAGAACCGCTCACTGACTGAAGCTGCCAAAAATGCAATGGGTGTGGACCTGTGCGTGCTGGCTATACTAACCTCAGTTGATACTATCCCGCTTCTTTCACCAGCACTGTCAAGGAATTAAATGCGTGTTTGATCACAAGGACACGGGAGTCTACCGTGGCTCTAACCAACTAGGGACTCAGTCTTGTACCAATACGCAGAGTATGGATGCAACTCGATACTCCAATGTCTTCCTTAGCGTTACCGAGCACTGCTGCCACTGACCGCAATTCCTAGCCCGATATTCTTAGACTTTGAACGTGACCAAACGCTCTTGCTTCCAACTGCAAATTCCTTTTGAGAATATCACCGGAGTGCATACTATTGTGAGTCTGTGCTATGGCGGGAGTGTGCTATCCCCCAAGTCCAGAATGCCCGTTGCATACCCAACATGCGTGCCAAGCAATACATGCCACCTGTAATGACCGTTAGTGTGCCTCCCAGCTTGTGCAACAATAAACCAAGATACTGTGCATCTAGGAAGGCCCGCGACCATTATTTACGAGCTCAGCTTGCTCGCTTAGGCAGTTCACGCACATCGAAGAAGGCATGCCACAGCTTGTTAGGAAGCTGGAACGTCAACTTGCTGCTGGTGGAGGTGTCGAGAGTGCTGAAGACTCAAGCTAGACCCCACAACCCGTGCTGTTAGATGTGTGGAAGAAAAACGGACTCAGCCAGTGCCAATAATTTGTTCCACAATCATAAAGTCAAGTGAATCGTTGCAAACAAAATCTTTACCAATGGTGTTTCAGGACCCATGATAAAAAATGTTTTTTACTTTCATCTACTAACAAAATTTAATAGTCACACGGCTTGCTGCCTGGACGCTGTCTGGGTGGTTTACTGTTATTTCCTTGCTGACTGTGCAGGCTGTCTGTCTGCAAGCTTAATAAAATGTAAAGCCGATATTCGAAACGACAAACCCTTCATAAAATCTTTCTGAAATTATATTTCTGCAAATCTGATTTTGAAGGAAAACCTCATAGGCTGGCAGAATTTTTAGCTCTGATACCACTGAAATGACCCTAACCGGCCATTTACTGATTTCTACCAATAAAACTCATGCAGATTGGAAAACCAATAGAACATGCAAATAACTGTCGATCCAATAACAATAACCAGCAGATATATTCAAATAACCAGCAAATACATTCTCATGAAATAACTTAGAAATATGGTTTTGTATTATACAATAGCAATACAATAACCAAGAATTACAATATCCAATCTGAAATACAGAAATAACAGTAAGATCAGATGACCAAGAATCTGGTAAAACAATGGCGAACTTTGAAGTGAATCCACACTGGGATGAATTGGGTTTCCGTCCAATCCACCGAGAAATGCCTAAAGGTTTCCATCCTCAGGATTCTGATTCGAAAGCTGAAGCTTCCCAAATTCTCAATGAGAGATAAAAATCCATCAACTGAAGCATGAACAATGAGACTCTCAACCTCCTCTTATGGGTGCAGCTGTGACTCTTCAGTTTCCCCCCCACTGTGACTCTTCATATTCCCATTTCATCTCTTTATAATTCCACTTTAAGTCACTTTTAAAAGAAATGACCGTTGAGATATAAAGTGAAATAATAAATAAAGGGAGGAATCTTTCGGTATTAAAATGGAGGCCCAAACAAGCTCGGATGATGACGTATGATAGCTTGCCGGAACACTCTCGGCGAGACGCTCCAAGTCCACTACTAAAAAGCCAAGAATTCTGAACCCTACCGACTTACTATAAATAGTAAGTATCCTGGAAACCTGCGGAAACTGCTCTGATTGGCCTGAAACTGGAACCACCCAGGCCAATTATCTCCTTGAACACTGCTACGCCACGGTTAGCCCTCCGGACCAAGATAAAAAGGCTAACGACACGGCACAAAATAATGTACCCCAAAAAGGGGACATTACAATCTATGCCCAAAGGATGTCTTGAGGATCTTTTCAAATGCTACTGCTGTCTGCCTCATTTGAATTGGCTTTTCCCGTTCCATCAAAGCTTAGTTGAGTTTCATGCATTCTTTATGAGGTATTGTCCAATTTTAATTAGGAAACTCTCTTTTTTCCCATCAACCCCTTTATGTGGGACAACTAAAGCACATTTTAGAATAACAGATTTTATTTTTCTTATTTGAGTTATTGAGAATTTTGTTATGGTTCTTAGAATATTCCAATAATGAAATCTCAGTGTTTTCGCATTTTCAAAATGTGAAAAGGCATTTCAATTCCATTTATTTGCAACCTCAATCTTTTACATTTCATTTGATGTAGAAGGATGGGGGCTTACTATTTACTTAATTGAGCTTAAAGCAGCCTCTTCCATATAATATTTTGATGTTTTGATTAGACCTCTCTGAAGTCTTCCCAACGTCGCATCCAAGCTAAAATTTCCCACACTCAAGGTGTACAGTCCAGTTCCTTTTCAAGAAAATAAATTACTACAGTATCCAGTTTCACTTAATCTGAGTACTAAATTTCAATTTTTCTGTATTTTAATGTTATTTTGGCTTAATAGGCTGAAATTTTTATGCAATTTTGGCCTCAATTAAGTTTGTTTGCTTTTTAAACTACAACCCTACATATTTATATTTTTTTGGTAAAGAAATGCAACTTATGATAGACCAAAGAACAATAATTACAACAGCTGAGCAAAATAAGCACATTGGAAAATTTTCTTGCAAAATGTAGAAAAGAGAGTGTTTGAGACTTTACCTTAATGGGTAAAGTGTTTTGTATCTATCCATAAACAAATAATATGCAGATCTCTTAAGCAGAGTAGAGAATTATCTGAATTGTTGACTTAGATTTTTTCTTCTAAAGAAATTCAATGGAAGACAGCCCTTTTGTATGCCGGATGCCATATGTTGTTCCAGCTATTGAATTAATTATAACATATTACCTAGCAAAGGTTATAGGGGTAGCTTTGGCATAATATAGATTACCTATTTCACTGTGTGACAGCTAACTCATGTTGTAGATAAATAATGCAGGCCCCTCACATTAAAATGAAAATTGAGAAAAATACTGTGTCGGGGTTAACCATAATCACGATTTGTTGTAAGATATCCTAGGACTGAATATAGCATGTACTGAACTTTTCAATAAATGGTGCCCGTGTAGCTACTTAGTTGTCTGTGACATGTGACAGTGATATTCTTGGGACTAATTTATAGTGCTCTTATTCTTCCTAAACAGGTCACACTAGCACAAATGGAGTATCAGCTACCCCGGTTGACTCGAATGTGGACTCATCTTGAAAGGCAGGCAGGTGGCATGGTGAAGGGAATGGGTGAAAAACAAATTGAAGTAGATAAGCGTATCTTACGTGATCGAGTAAGTAACCAAGACAGCTGTAAAACAATTTTATGTGTTTTGGATTCTTAATTGAATTGATATACCTTCTAATTGAACTGTTTACTGATTTCAGAATGGAAACATTAGGTTAAAAATATTATGTTGGCTTAGGTCACTCCTTTTCTACTGGATGAATGTTTTTATTGTTACAAATGTTAGCACAACTAACAGCAGGGATACAACTAAAGTTTCTTTCGATGTATGCTAGCCAACGTAGTATTTGTTTCTGTGCTCCAAGAGGCAAGGAATAAACCCCTTTCTGGAAACTCCTGAATTTGAATTTGAACAGATTAGCCGAAAGTTTTCTTAAAAATTTCTAGCTCCCATAGACTGGGAGGAAGGATCATAATGAAAGATAGCCTTACACCTGGATTCCAGAATAATCCATTAGCAGTCAAATGAATTGTTTATGATAGCAGTTCACAGGTGTCCCTAATCATTCTATTATCTCAAAGGAGAGGACCTTTCCAAGATGGGGGGATAGTGAATAACTTATTAAACTCAGCTTGGATTTAAACCCAACAAGTCTTCACAGGTGGGCATTTCCAGAAAACATGCTCAAACTGTATCATTTGTAAGAGACAAAATCATATGCAATTGTTTTGGCTGCTAAACCTTGGTAGATCATTAATCACTGCCAAAAAGTTATGCTTGAAATAATACTGTGCTTTCCAAATTAACTTGCACATCCTTCGCTAGTGCAATTGAGTGTTCTTTAATAAACCTAATTAATTTTTAAAGATCCTTCGTCATATAGCTGTAAAGGATTTCTCACTATTCTATTTCCAATCCATTGGTACTGTTATAGAGGAAAAGTATCATTGCTACTGTAAAGGAATTCTCACTATTCTCGATATTCTATTCTATTGGTACTGTTATGTAGGAAGATTATCATTGTTTTTCTCTGCTGCTCATCTCCAGAAAAACCTGACAAAAGGCTTGGTATATGCACACATCAAAACCTGGTTTGAGGTCAATTGTTTTAAAATAAAAAGTCGAGCTGCCCAACTTTAAATTCTGGCACCTATGGATTGAACATGTTGAACAAGTCTTAAAGAGGAATCTGGATCGCTCTTTATTGCCCTATAAAAATCCCCCTTGGTTTTCCCCAACTCTGGTTGACCATCCTTACTGATAACTGGCTAAAACTTAAAAGCTAAATTACCTTCAACCACTATCTTTGGCAAAAGTTCATTCTTTATTTGGATGGTCATCTTTGTGGCATTATCCAACAGACATACAATATTAGTTTGCAATTAGGCTGCTTCATCTCCCATGTCAGTTCTCAAGCACTCTACCGCCACTTTTGCATGGGGATTGCAACATATATGAAAACCATATTGCTGATAAATATTCTTGACTGCTCAACTAGGCATGGTGCTACATCCTGGAACATGCTATTAGTTTTTCCAAATTCACAGTCACGTCAAATTTGTAACATCTTTGCTGTCTACATCTCCTTGGAAGAGTCATGCAAACTTATCTCTCTTTATAATACAGTCTTGTATTTTTATTATCTATATTTTCTTTAACTATTCTCGGAGTTGGGATTCCTTCTTTATTCTTAGACTTCCTTGATAAAAGTTCTTCCTCAAACCTGATCATTCATAGATTCCTTTGGCTTCTTCCTTAATTTCTTGAAGAGCTTGCTTCAGTTGAGCCTTCGGAATTACTAGGTTGGCATACATTCTCTTCGTACTTTGACTCATAGTTTGCATGAATGCTCAACAAACTGTTTTGGGTACTTGTCATTGTCTCTGTTCATCTGCCACAACTTCTTAACTTATGCATCTTGCGCTGGAAAATTCATGTTTGAACTTTCCACACTTGGAAGCTCTCATATCATTCTGCAAGGGCCCATGGTTCTGATTCTGGTTCAGGTTGTTCTTGACGTTTGAATTACATGAATCATCAAAAGTCAAAACTGCTGAACATAGATTTCCTCTTTAAATTGTGTTTTTTTTCTTAAACAAATTTCTTATATCCTTCTCCATGTCCCCAAACATTTTACCCTATAAGCTGTGTCCTCTTGTTTATTAAATCTCTAAATTGTCTCACAAATTTTGCAATGAAACCAGAATCTTTTTCTTTACTGCTGCTGAATATATGATTCTTCAAGTTTTAACTATCAAATTGCAGGATGACCTTACTGGAGAAGTGTTCTCACATAAGTATCTTCGTGATCGCTTAAGTCTTTAACCTTTACCAGTTAAAAAGTGTTCAAGGCTTAAATGATGTTGAATCTGTTTTAAGGCTTCATATAGGAAGTGTATAGAATCTACTCTTTGGGACTTTTAGAGATGATTTTTGTGATGCATATTAACTATTATCTATGCATAGCCTTTTCCAGAACAATGTTCTTGTGCCATAATGTTTATTTACTGTCTTTGTAGATCAGCTCTTTGAAAAAGGAACTGGAATCAGTGCGCGAGCATCGTAAACAATATCGAGATCACCGTTCATCTGTTCCTGTACCAGTTGTATCGTTGGTACATTTCTCAGCATTCTTAACCCTACAACACAGTATAAGATAGACCAGCTTCAAGTGAATAAATCTGAATCCTTTACTATTCTTAGAAATTTTACAGGTGGAACATAGATATTATTAAAAAATTAAAGGTAAATACATAGGTGGCATGGCCAAGCCAGCAGGCCAAATTGGTGTATGAAACCCTTCTTGTGGAAGCCCAAAATGAAATTTATTTTTTCTTATTTTCTTGTATTCTTTTCAAATTGTAACCCTTGATTTGTGATTTCATGACCAAGATTGGTAGCAAACTGAGCCTTGCCAATTCACTTGCCAGTAGTGGATTTACATAAATGCATCCAGCTCAATGTATAAGTTAATGGTTCTAATATTTTTTCTTGTAAATATAAATGCATGTGCTGTTACAGGTGGGCTACACAAATGCGGGGAAAAGCACGCTTCTAAATCATTTAAGTGGAGCTGATGTTCTTGCCGAGGATCGCTTGTTTGCCACTCTTGATCCTACTACAAGAAGGATGGAGGTCAGGTTTGAAATGTACAGTACTGATTGCTTGAGAATATCATAATTGCTGGTAGGGATCTTGACAGTTAAATCAATATTACAGCCATATCTAACAATGGAAATGGAAATATACCATACATTGCATACTATATTTGTAGTAATACCATATAGATATCCCTTTCATCTATCTGATTTGACTGGAAGGTGGACTTTTTCAAATTCAGAGAAATGGCTGTACATTGTCTTCTCCCTTGAAATTTTCAACCAGCATATGATATCTTCACTTGAAGTTTTTTTTGTGTGTTTATATATACACTTCACATTCTAGGAGTTAGAGCCTGCATATGTCAACTTTTAGGTTCATACCATTTGTTTCATTACCTACTTTTGGGTCTAAAGTTTATGTTTGTAGCTATGGTTTGTATCACAGAATAGCTAAGTGTCTCCTTCTGAGGGACAGATAATTCAAACATTGTACTCTTTTGGAAGTGATCTTATTGTATCTGATCTGAAAACCAGATCTGTGGTTTTTGATATGAAACAGCTAGCCAATGGCATGGAGTGCCTGCTCACTGACACTGTAGGGTTCATTCAAAAGCTTCCTACACAGCTGGTAATGGACTTCTCCCTTTGTTACTGTAAAAATAGTGTTTCTATGTTGCAATAAATGTTTTGAATTTCAATCTTCTCTAGAGACAAACATATGCATAGAAATAATCCTAATGTATTGAATAGGCAAAAAACAATTAACCTAGGAGGCTAGGCCACATTGACATTTTAAAAGAAATGCATTGTTTAATGTAATTACAAACAAGAATAAAAAATGGACTGTGAACTAGCATTCAGTCTTCAATATATTGAATATCATTCCTCTCCAAAACTTATCCACTCTTTGTAAATTTTATGTCAAAAAAATTATTCATTTTCTCTTCTTTTAAAATTATTTCAGTTTGAGAACCTTTTTCAAATTTTTTCCTTTTGTTAAAATGTTCAAACATTTTGAACTGTGGAAACCTTTAGTGGAATGTAAAAGGCCCACAAAGCCATAGTAACATTTAGGTAAGGCTAGTCTTTTAGGTCAGCAAATGAGACACTAATTTAGTGTTTGAGAGCCATCTTTTGGATGGGAAACTTCACATGAAATGGCATATTGTCATATATTTATACACTTTATGATGATTTAGTTGTTTTTAGTTTGGCAGATGCCACATGTTATCACTTGTGGGGTCAATCAAAGAACTGATAAACGTTAGCCATTCTCACCAAGTAACTCTTAACATGGTGACAAGGACCCCACCCTTCTTTGTGTACATGTAGTTTTTGTCAACTATATTTATATGTAATATAGCCATACCTTTATTCATTTAATCATGTATCTTGATTTGAAATGTTGTCCATTTCAATCAATTAATTGATAAGCATGATCAATTCTCATCAATTAATTTGACATTAGATGAGGACCCCATCCTTCTTTGCATACTTGCATTTTTGGTTGACTATTTCTATGTACTATAGTCGTACCTTAATTCATTTAGGTCAATCAATGAATTGATAAACATTATCCAATGTCAAAGTAACTTTGACATAGGGATGAGAATCTATCCTCCATGATATTGATTTTATAGTGTTTAGTTATTGTCTGAGAACTATTTTTTGGTTCGACACTTGTTGTGCCCAAATCATGATCTGGTTCATACTTGGTCTAGATTTGGGGCCAACTCAATGGGGGGTTCTGCTTAGGTGCGTTTGGAGAACTATAAATTTCTTGTGAATGAACTTGCACAAACCCATGAAGAATCTATAGAAGAATCATTTGCCTTGTGTCAAACACTATGTATATTACCTTAAATTGTTTTGAAAATATCTAACTTTTTTTGTCTTATATTTCAAAAGGAAAAAACAAAAGGGTGAAAACCCTAGATGGCAAAAGTCAGCCAACCTTAGGATCATGGGAACAAGTACATATTGGGAAATAAAGCCCGCAAGAAGATTCTGAACCTTTCAAACCATAGGTACAAGACTTGGACTCGCCCGGACTTGGAAAGCTGATTTTTGACTCAGACTTGGACTCGGCAAGGACTAGGCAAATTGAAAAACCCAAGAAATTCAAAGATTTTTAAGGATTTAATACTTTTTTCATCCATCATTTAATAAATTAACATCAAAGACAATAATTGAGATAAATAGAAGCTACTTTGCACACACACACAAGTTTACATTGATCATATAAGTATAAATGCGAATTTGTGAAGGAAATAAGTTAAAGTAAATAACACATTAGAAATATAAATAGTGTCATTGTCAAATGTCTACAATATTCATGGAATATGAAATCCATGGAATCAAAAGTTCAAAACATATATCAAAATTAAAGCTAGAGCCTAGAAGACTAAGGCTCAGAGTAGCCTATATCAGTGACCAGTTGACCCTGCAACCTTCCTACGTGTATGCCTAAGATAGGTCATGGAAAATTCTGCAGTCATCTTCTCAGCCCGTGTCTGAGGCTCAACCTCAGTGACATCCACATCCTCATCCTCATCATCCTCATCATCCTCACTCTCAGCCTTAGGGTCCTCCAATGGGTCTCCTCGTGCTCTAGCATCCTCTATGATCACTACCACCTCTTCCTCTCGGTTCACCTGATCAACCCATTCCAAGTCTTCATCCCTGAAGATAGGACCGTCAACCTTAGTGTTACACTCTGCTTATGGATCGACCTCCTCTAAAATGATAGGAGATGTTATGAAATAAAAATATCATAATTGAAAAAATAAGCATCTACAATTTCTACACATTCTAATTAAAATTGAAATAAATAAAATAAAGACAAAACAAAGCTAGGGTTTCTTACTTTTCAAGTTTTCCATCAACATAAAATGAAACAAAACTAAAACAAATGTAAACAAAATAGAAGTATGAATGTAGAATTTTTAGATTTAACAACACAAAAAAAGTATCTCACCTCTTCAAATTTGCTCCAAAAATGAAGAAATACACTTCAAATTTGTAGAGGCCTCCTCCAAATGCCTTGTTTAGCTCCTCTCTATGTTGAATGTAAGCTACAAACTTGCACAAACAATTAACAATCAATATCTGAGAGCTAGTCGATCTGCTGGTCTATTCTCTAAAACCCCAATATTCTTCTCTCATCCCTTTTTTCACTCTGCCTTGTGTTTGCAAATGAATGAGTGCTCCTTTTAGGTTTGAGAGAAGGCAATAAACATAAAAAAGTCAAAGCAAAACTTAAAAAAAATGTTTTTTTTCACTTTAAGATGTTGTTTGTCTCGGCCGAGTCCTAGGCTTGAGACTTGACGAATTAACCTAGACTTGGTCCGACTCAACCAAGTCCAAGTCCAAGGGCAAAAAAACCCATTTTGACTGATTCGGCCTTGGACTCGCAGAGTCCTCTAACTATGTTTCAAACGCAGCCACTTGCGAGAAGTCAAATAGATACTTGTTTTAAGCCATCTGAATAGAAAAAATAACACTAGGATGGTTAACTATGCAGATTGTACGAAGGATGAATTACTGTCGCTTGACTACTAAACAGATTGTTGACTTCAACGTTGTAGAAATTCCTCCTGGGGTTGAAGATGATGGTGACATTCTTGATCCTAATTATACTAACAATCATGTTGAGAGTTTGCCTGTTTTGTTTCCATCTTGGTCAGGTAAAGAAAACATTTCTGTGTGGGACTGTTTTCAGTCTATTCTTGCAAATACCAATATTTGGCTGAAAAGAAGGGGTTTGAAAAGCATCAAAATTAGATCAGGGAAGGATTTTGATCATGGTGGTCCGGTTGGTAGGTTAGAGATTAAAGGTAGAACCAAAGATGGCACTTCCTCTTCAACAGCTGAACCTATCATTCCTACCATTCCTAAGCTTACTATCAAGGGAGGTAAGGACACTGGAAGAGTTCTTGAAGTCAAAAGCACAAAACCTGAAAAGGTTCAAGTGGTTTCCAGTGATGATGAGATGCTTGATTCACCTAACGTATCTTCACCTGTTGCACCTCTTCCTGTGGATACTTCTGTTACCACAACACTTCCTGACCCAGCGCCTGTGTCAGCTTGATACCACTTCAGTGCAGTTGGAGCAGTTCATGTCAGAGGTCACTCATAGCAGCCCTAATCCCATGGCAATCTTAACAGAGGCTCCTCCTCTTGTGGCTACAGTTGCATAGGCAGATTCGGTTACTACTCTAGCCATTACATTTGTAGCAATATCATCTTCTTCATTTTCTTTTCCTTCTTGGCTAAGTGCCATGACCCAAAAAAGGAAGAAAGAAGAGATTCCGTTGGAGGGTTTTGATCTCAAACAAGTTTCAAAGCCAAAAGCTCCAAAGAAAAAGAAGGCCAAAACAGTGTCAAGGATCGTGGTTGAAGACAATGCAAGCATGTTGAGATTGCTGAGCCTTTGATTGATAGGCCTACAAAAGAGGGGCAACTTTCTGATTATAAATTCACAAGAGTAGATCTTGGTAAGCAAGCATGTTTGAGTTGTCAACAAGATGCTCAGGATGCTGTTGCACAACTCACAGAAAGGAATGATAATTAAAGAAAAACAGGTTAAAGGAAGAAAATGCACGCCTCCTTGAAACTATAGAAATGATGAATAATTCTCAAAATGCTGCTCCCATTTCAGTATCAGGCCTTGAGGATTATGAGAAATGCCAAAGGAAGGCGAAAGCAGTTGATGAATAGTGCGATCAAATAGAAACACAAGGAATGCAGGTGATTAAGGTTTCATTCAAGGTTTGAGGCATATACACTTGACTGTCAATGAAATAAGGGAACTTATTTCATCCTTTTATCAACAGCTGAAAGTCTTGAATGAAGATTTAAATGTCTGGAGAACCATGTAGGAGTTCAATCTTAAAAAGTTGTGTCAGTTTGAAATCATTTCTTCTGTTGATACATATTTTGAGTCTCTTGACTTAATGATCAACAATGAAAGAGTCTTAAGTAAATTGGTCACAGATTTGCAATCAACATTAAACTCATGGAATGAACAGGGATGTCAAATGAAAAATGAGTTCAATAAACTGTCTTGTGAAGTTTTCTCAGAAGATAGTGAGCTGATTGAAGGAGTTGTGATGACGAGGTTTTCAGAGACAATCCGCCTTCAGCTTGATGCAGATGATTTCAATCTCACCATTCTTGACCGATTCATGGAATACAAGATGTCCTTGAATCAACTCCAAAGCCAAGTAACCAGCTATACTAAGTCACATGTTCTACGCAAGGTTACTACGATTTCCCAGCATACAGGTGCACCTAATCCAGCTATTATATATGAGTCTCTTCATAAGTTCGAGGCTTATGTAAATACCCTCTAATGCTGATTCCCAAGTGTTTGTGACGCTTTTATTTTGTTTTATTAGCATATGATTGACAGATTGCATGTAGTACATGTGATGATTGTAATTACAGGAAAACATATTCATGTATACCAGTATTATGTAATCATGTTGCAAGTGTTTTAAGCTTTGTAACATTGAATAAGTCAAAAGTAGTTAGTAGGTTGTTGAATAAATCAAAGTGGTTGAGGGTTTCCCTTTTTCTCTCCACTTTTCTCTCTCCTATTTTACTATATCAAGGAGAGAGCTCATTGTAAATATTTTTATCTTTTGTTTGAAGCAAGAAAGCTATACTCAAGAACTTGTGTGGTGAAAACTGTGTTTCATTGTGCAAATTTTCAAAAGTGAATGAAAGTAACAGGGTTTTCCAAACTTTGTGTTGTAAATCTTGTGATTGAATGATGTTTTCTTATGTTACATTGTCTAATCGTTCTTGAATTCATTTTATAGCTTAACTTGTGTAAATCATTGGAGTTTCAGTTCACCTTTTGAGAGACTTCGAGTTACAGGAGGAGGATTGGTATAGTTAATAGTGGCTGTAAATGCTGAGAGTTGAAGATTTTGAGCTTCAATTTTGAGTGTTTTTCTTTTAATTTCAGAATCATTAGTGAGAGACTTTGAGCCTCACTATTAGTTCTTGTTTTCTTCAAATAGGATTAATCGCAAGAGACTTTGGGCCCTTGTATTAATTCGCCAAATATATTTGTAACTGTTGCCTTATGAGTTGTTCTTATGTCAATTGCTAAGTCACCAGTATTATCGTAGCAGTAGGAAATCCTTGTAGAATTAATAAGTTGTTTTTACTTGTGAATCTTTTCTTGAAAAAAAAAGAAAAGGTTGAAAGTATCACCCTTCATTCGGTTTCAGTCGAAATCCTACTGAAGCCACCTACGGTAAGAAGGGAGCCTCCCCTATTGCTGAGAGGAGAGATTTATCTTATTATACCGTTGCCTAAAGTTACAATTTTGTAAGGTGTAGTCTTAGTAGCTTACAAAATTTTTAGCCAACAAGATCTATCATTGAAAGCCAAAGCTGAATTTTCTCATGGATCCAATCTCTTCAGATAATGTAATTACCCTTTGGAATTTTCATGTTGCAGCATAGGATATGTCAACGCTAACAATAACCAAAGGAAAAATGAAATATCAATATAATAAAGAGCTGGCTCATTCCACAACCTCACTCGTTTCATCATCTCTGGATCAAATCTTAGATACAAGAATTGGGTATGTTGACATGACCAATTTCTTGCAAAGGCTTGAAGATCCTGCCAACAGGGAACTACGACGCATCAAGAGGAGTAATATTCACTTGATTTCTACTTTCCTTATGGCTGCTTTGGAACCTGAATTTGTTTTTGAGTGTGCATGCCATTTCAATCCCAAGGGCAAGACAGTCAAAGATGCAGATGGAAAAGTAATTTTCAGTCTAGATCCGGATGTCATTGAACAAATTTTCAGGATTGCTGCAAACCCTGAATGTGCAGATTTGTCTAAGGATATATCTATACAGCTGTGGAACCAAAATAAGTCAGATTATCAAAGATACATGAATGATCAATGGCTGGTTAATAAAAAGTCAAATTTCTCTAGATGGCCAAAGACAATACATAGATCTGACTTCTCTCTAGAAGTTAATGATTTGATAACACTCAATAGAATCTGTGGTTTCAAGGAATCTTGTAATTTTGAACCATGGATGTATAAATTGATTTTTCAAATTCTTGAAAACAAAGAACCTATCTACTGGGGAGAACTCATAAGCACAACATTGTGCGAACAATTGAGCCATGTGGGCATATCAGTGCCTTTCTATATGAATTCTTATTTGGTCTACATTGCTGCAGCCATGGGGACATTCTCTGGACTCTCCACCAAAGGTGATCGATCACTGATGCCCATTTGGGAATATCATGATCAGATCACACTTACACAAAGAAAATACCATTACATGAAGGTACAAGATGCGTACTTTGGGCATTTCAGGTGCCTTTTTGATAAAGAATTAGCAATGAAGAGACTGCCAGATGAAGCTTGGCAAAAGGTAAATCAATTTGGGTGTATCTTCCTGCAGTTTCCAACTTTTACCTATTTGAGAGTTGTTTATTTTCAAGGAGAACCCTATACCTTATCAAGATATCCTACTGATAGGATCATCCTCATGGAGATGGCGAGGCAGCTCATGGAAGTGCAATCATATCAACACAGTCAGCATAGGCCAGGTTTTGGTATCACCACCGCCAAACCCCTCCAAATTGGTCGATATACACTCAACCCAGTGTATAAGGCAAAAGCAATGGAAGCAGAACTTCAACTTATAACATTGAAGAAATTCAAAGCTAGATCTGACTTCTATTGTTGAGGAATGCATTAAAAAATCAAAAGGTCCTTCACCCATGTTCATCACATGGAGGATGTGTGGATTGATTTACGCACTGAGGTGGACATCATGATAATGGATTACTGTAGGCTCACATTACGACAAATCATTGATCTTAACATGATCGAAATTCCATAAGGCTTTGAGATTGAAGATGATGGCCTGGTCCTGGTCCTGGATCCAGAGTATTACAATACTCAATTTGAAAAGCTTGTCCCTTTTCCCATTCAGTGACAACAAAAAGAAGGGAATTCTGTCTTTGATAGATTCCAATCTATTTTGCTGAATACAAATTAGTGGCTGAAAAGCAAATGCCTCAAGAGAGTACATCCAAAGATTGGGGTAGATTGCAATCATTTTGGCCCTATTGGAAAGAGATCTCAGGTAGAAATCAGAAGCAAGGATGATTCTTCTTCTTCCCAACCAGTTAAAGCTATCAAGTTTACACTCAAAGGAGAAAAATGGTCAAATCCAACCTTAGGTCCTATTCAAACACCCCTGCAAGAGGAAGGATCAAATGAAGAAGGAGAAATAATGATCATATCTCCTCCTCAGTTGCCAAACAACGAGGATCCATCTAATCAGGAGGAGCCATTTCTAAATATGGTAGATAATGATGTGGATTCATTCTCCACTGTATTCACTCTTACTATTGCTATTACGGAGGTGAATATGTTTGCTTTTCCTATCTCTTCTGCAGCTCCTCCCATCCTCACAACAGGGCAGTGTGATAATTTGACAAATGTTTTTGGTGACTTCCCAGCTCTCATGGAAGGTCAAGTTTCTCAACTTGATACTTCAGTTGCAGGTTTTGAAGCATTCATGACGGAGTCATCTCAAAGAACACCTGTGATTTCTATTGTGCAAACGGAGGCATGCACCATGACAACAAAGATACTGACAGTCCCAACCGGTGCTGAGAGGGGAGGGTTGAATCAGCACTTCTAAAACTTTTCTTTTTAAATCTAGTGAAGTATACTTATAACTGTAAGCCAAACAAATTCAAGCATAAAATAACATCAAGAAAACAATCACACAGTGACACCAGATTTATCACATGAAAACCTAATTAGGGTGAAAACCACGGTGTGAGGAGACCTCACAAATTTTGTACTCTTCTGGAGTATGCCCTGTTAGGAGTCTTCCCGGTTAAAGGATTACAATGCACTATTAGATGCGACCCGGTTAAGGGATTTGTTACAATAAGGCTGATTAGTGCCTACCTGGTTAGAGGACTTAGAACACCTTGAAAGATGTCACCTTCCAGATTACCTGTGTACAATTGATTATAGCAGCAACATATTCAGCTTCTGCAGTAGATTGTGAAATGCAGTTCTGTTTCGTACTTGTCCAAGAAACAATTCTCCCACCAAGAAAGAATGCACCACCACTTGTGCTCTTTCTATCATTAATGTTGCCAGCCCAGTCTGCATCAGTGTAAACTTTTACTTGGAATCCTCCCTTGTGTGGAAACCACAAGCCATATTCCTCAGTACCCTTTAGGTATTTGAAAATTCTCTTCACTACTATTAGATGTGTCTCTTTGGGATTTGCAGAGAATCTTGCCACTATGCCAACCGCATATGCAATGTCCGGTCTACTGTGAACAACATACTGTAATTTTCCTATCATGGATCGATACATTGTTTCATTTACTTCTTTTGCATCCTCCTCCTTTGATAACTTGAGGTTAGTTATCATTGGAGTTCCAACCGGTTTAGATTCTTCAAGTCCAAAAGTCTTAAGAATTTCTTTTATATACTTGGACTGAGAGATAAAAATACCTTCTTTTAGCTGATGGACCTATAGTCCAATGAAGAATTTTATGGTGCCTATCATAGACATCTCAAATTCTTTCTTCATTTCTTCAGCAAAGGCTTTGCTCATCCTGTCATCTCCTCCAAAGATGATGTCATCCACAAAGATCTCAGCAATCAGATTTTCATCTTTTCCGGTCTTGAGATACATGTTGCTGTTGTCCCCGGTTCTTGTGAATCCTATGGTCAGAAGGTATGAATGCAACCTCTCATACCAAGCCCATGGAGCTTTCTTAAGCCCATAAAGAGCCTCTTTCAGCTTACAGACCATACCATCATTTTGTGCAGATGTGAAGCCTTCCGGTTGTTCAATGTAGACTTCCTCCTCCAGTATTCCATTCAGGAATGTAGACTTGACATTCATCTGATATGCTTTAAATTTTTTGTGAGCAACATAGGCAAGAAGAATTCTCACTCCTTCCAATCTGGTCACTGGTGCAAAAGTTTCTCCATAGTCTAGTCCATCTTCCTGGGCATACCCTTTGCAAACCAGTTTTGCCTTATTTCTTATTACTTTTCCTTCTTCATTCAGCTTGTTCTTGTAGACCCACTTGGTCCCAATGACATTCTTGTCCTGTGGTCTTGGCACAAACACCCAAAGTAGACAAACTCGCCGAGTTGGAAAAATTTGCCGAGTTTTCCAGCTCGGTGATTAACTCGGCCAACTAATCGCCATTCCAAACTGCCGAGTTTTTGAAAAAACTTGCCAAAAACTCGGCGAGTTTTTGAAAAACTTCGTGAGTTTTTAGCAAAAACTTGCCCGCGTGAGCAATATACAGCTGCAAGTTAAAAAAACGGCAATTCATTGTTTTATTTGGGTTTTTGCTGTCTCATTGGCGACTAGGGAATAGTTGGATTGACTTTCCAAGCCATTTAAAGGCATGTTCGAGTAGATTGAAGGCGGATTTGAGTGGATTGAAGGCAGATTTCAACCGTTTTTGAAGAAAAAACACATTTCCAGGTAGGGCTTTGCTGAGATTGTTTTTATTTTTTTTCAAACATTCTATTTTGTTTTTGTTGAATCTAAATGAATGTAAAATCATTTCTAAGTAGTTAGAAATGATTTTGAATCATTAGAACAAGATTCAACCGAGTTTTGGACAAATTTTTAAGAAAATAATGAATCTATCAATGTTTTTTTTGAAGAATATCTTTTTAAAAAAAAATATCAAACCCTACCAGTTTGTTTTTGTTTTTTTTCAACTTTGAATGATGTCTAAAAAGATTGAAACTAATTTAGATAGTTTCTAACTTTCTATTTTTTAACTTTGTTTATTTTATTTTCTAAAATATTTATTAATTTATTTTATGTTTTAAATTTCTATGTGTAGGGCAGCAATTAACCATTAAATCAGCATGGCAAATTTAGGAGAAGTGTGGCCACAAACACCATGCTCTTCTGGATTTATAGGCACCCGGCCTACAAATGCTAGAGATAAAGCATGGAGGTATGCCTATGAAGCACCGAATGAGCCCGGGAAAGTAATTTGCATAAGGTGTGAGAAAGTAACTTCTGGAGGCATAAACCGCCTCAAATATCATCTTGCAGGCATTAGCAAGCATGATACAAATCCATGCCAAACAAATACAGAGGAGATAAGAAGATTTGTTAATGCCCTACTTGCAGCCAGGGAAGAGAAAAAATTACAAAGCGAGAGGGAAAAATTAGCTGTGTGGGCAGCTATAGCTGAAACTGAAGGTGTTCCTATAGACATTGAGGAAGAAGAAGAAGCACTTGAGAGCATAGTGGGCTCTCTTCGTGGCCCATGCATCCACAAAAATAGGGCCTCTTTTACTGCTTCTGCTTCCTCTAGTAGAGTGCCACCAGCACCATCAGCATCAAAGATAGACAATTTTTTTGTGCACAGGAATACACCTGGTGCACAACCATCATTAGAAGCCACTGGATGGAACAAGAAGGCACATGACAAAACTGATATTGCATGTGCTGATTTTGGGTTTTTCAACAATATCCCATGGAGAGTGATTGAGAGCCCCTATTGGCTCAATTTGGTGACCACAATGACAGTTTCGGGAAAATGGTACAAGACCCCTTCTCGCAGGGATTTGAGTGGGAAGTAAGTAAATAATCGGAATCTACTTGGTTTCATTTTGAAATTTTAATTGTTATTTCTTGTTTATTAAATCAAAATTGAGTACTAAGACTTGATTTGACTTTGATTTTGTAGGTTGCTTCTAAATGCTGTTGATAGGGCAAAACTAGTGGTGAAGGAGCAAAAAAAAGAGTGGAGTAAGTATGGCTGCACCATTCTTTCTGATGGGTGGACAGATGGAAAAAACTGAACCATCATTAATTTTTTGGTTGCTTGTAAGGATGATGTATTTTGGAAATCGGTTGATGCCTCTAACAAAGTAAAAAATGCACAAACTTTGGCTTTAATGTTGGAGAATGTTATCATGGAGGTGGGAGTAGAGAATGTGGTGCAAATCATCACAGATAATGCAGCAGCATATGTGGCAGCAGGTAATTTTAAATTTTAATATTTATGTTGCTACTTGCACATGATATTTAATTTAGTTTTTAGGTAAAATATGGAAATTGGAAACTAATTATTGCATTGATACTAATATGCCAGGTAGAATCCTCCAAGACAAGCACCCCACTTTTTTTTGGACACCTTGCGCAGCACATGTCCTTGACCTTCTTTTGGAGGATATGTGAAAACTTGATTGGGTGACTCCAATTGTGGAAGATGCAAGGCGGATAACAAAGTATATCTACAATCACCCTTGGGTTCTAAATTTGATGAGACAATTCAGCAAAGGGAAAGATTTGGTGAGACCCGCAGCCACAAGATTTGCAACAGTTTTCTTGACATTGCAAAGTATTCTTGAGGGCTTGAATTCTTTGAAACAAATGTTTGTGAGTCCACCATGGATTCAATCACCTTATTCAAAGAAGCCTGAAGGACAATTTGTTGCGCGGATTGTCTTTGATCAACCTTTTTGGGCAAAGGCTAAAGACATTGTGGAGGTAACTTCAAGAATCAAAACTTAAATTTTTAATTATTCTTGATTCAAGTCTATCATTATTAATTAATCTTGTTGTAAACTAATTTGTATTTTTAAAATTTCAATTGCGGGTATCTGAGCCCTTGGTGAGAGTTCAGCACATGGTTGATGGGAACCAAACCCCAATGGGGTCTCTGTATGAGGCCATGGATAGGGCCAAAGAGTCTATCAAAAATCACTACAAGGGGGATAGACTCAGTTATGACCCCATTTGGGAGATTGTTGATAGGAGGTGGAACAATCAACTCCACCAACCCATTCATGCAGCATGATACTTCCTGAACCCTTGTTTCAAGTACGGTGATTGAGATTCTTCATCAGATTTTACTAAGACTTGATTTCATTTTGTTTTTGTAGGTTGGGTACTAAGACATGGTTTCACTTTGTTTTTGTTTTAGATGTGATGATTCCTTTTCAGATCCTAATGGCGAGGTCATGGAGGGCCTCACTACATGCATTTAGAGGATGATACTTGATGTTGCTGAGAGAGACCATGTTGTGACCGAACAACAAATGTATGTGGAATCAAAGGGTAAATTATTCTCTTCAGAGTTGGCAAAGAGAGCAAGAGGCACTCAAACCCCAGGTAAAAGTAGAACATTTGCAATTTTTCCATTTGGTAAATTATGTTTTGCTTGTCTCTTTTCTTTCTAACTTCTCAATATTTTAATTTGCAGAGGCTTGGTGGCAAAGTTGGGGTGGGAATACTCCACATCTAAAGAAATTCGCTCTCAGAATCTTATGTCAGCCTTGTATCTCATCCCATTGTGAGCGAAATTGGAGCTTATTTGAGTCCATCCACACAAAGAAGAGAAACAAGTTAGCTCAAAAACGCCTCAATGACCTTGTCTATGTGCAATACAATCTTAAGTTGCGCATGAAGAGGGCAACAGAAGAACCAGTTGGTCCAATTGATTTGGACGATATAGATCCTTACTCTGATTGGACGGCACAGGAGCAGCCTCCATTGTTTACAGAGGATGACATCGCTGATTTGGAGAGGCAGGCTATGGAGGGGGAGGGGGGTGCATTTGGTTTCACATTGGATGACATTGAGGAGGAGGATGCGGAGGAGGATGAGGATTCAGACGAGGAGTCATTACCAGTGCCAGTGCCAGAGGTAGGAGATACATCAAGAGGGATACCGAGTGAGGAGGCACAGTCACGCTCAGTGCAGGCTTCTACTTCTAGGACTAGGCCCACTACTTCTAGTTCCTCTCCCAGTCCCTTCTTTGGTCATAGACTTGGGAAGAGGAAGATGTAATTCAAATTGTAATTTGTAATGATGTATAACTTTACTATTTTGCTTCTAGACTTCCAGTCATCAGCATTCCACATGAGAATGCGATTTTGTACCCACTATGCATTTATATATATCTAAACTTAGCTTGTTTCTTTTGTTTTCTCATTAATTAACTCATTGGATGCATCTTCTCATAGAATTTTGCAAAAATAATGCATTTTTAATTAAATTTTATGCTATTTTTAAGTTGCCGAGTTTTTCCAAAAACTGGCTGGTTTTCCCGAATAATCTTTTCCAGGGCTTGGCGAGTTTTGGGCGAGTGAGAGTTTGTCAACTTTGCAAGCACCCATGTGTCATTCTACTCAATTTGCTCAATTTCTGCCTCCATGGCCTTGACCCAATTTTCCTCTTCTAGAGCTTCCCTGGTGGATTTGGGCTCTATACAAGAGAATAAATAGATATTCTCTTTGGCCTTCTTTCTGGTCAAGACATTTGCATGTTTGTCCCCAATTGTATTGTCAGGGGAGTGATATGTGACATACCTTGGGAGAACCGGTCGTTGTTCTCGGTCAGGTTCTTCCGGTTGAGCAATTTCTTCATCATGGTTCTAAACAACTTCTTGTTCACCATCCTGTGTTGGCCTGTTAGCTTCAGGTATGGACTCTCGCTTCAGATGTCTGTTCATATGTTGTTCTTTTTCATCTTTAGTTGTTGCTTCATTGAATTGAAAAACATTTCCTTTATTTTGACCTTCCAGACTACCATAATCATTATGACCGGTCTTCTTAATTTGTTCTGAAGATTCATCAACTTTTACATTGATGCTTTCAATTATTTTACCTATTCTCCTGTTCAAACACCGGTAGGCTTTGCTTTTGGTAGAGTAACCCAAAAATGTTCCTTCATCGCTCTTGGGATCAAACTTCCCAGAGTACATATCTCTTTTGATGTAACATTTACTACCAAAGATTTTGAAGTAACCTACACTAGGAGTATGATTGTAGTTCATAGGGGGTCTTACCGGTTCTCTTTTTGACTTGAACTCGGTTCTGTGTGTAGACAACGGTGCTAATGGCTTCTCTCTAGAAGTGATGAGGTAGATCCTTCTGAATTAGCAGGGTCCTTGCATAGTCGATCAACGTCCCGTTTCTTCTTTTTGCTACTCCATTTTGTTGAGGAGTCCTTGGTGCAGATAGCTGTCTCTTTATTCCATGTTCCTCACAATAGTGAGAGAACTCTTGAGAAGTATATTCACCTCCTCTGTCTGATCTCAGACACTTCAAGCTTTTACCGGTCTCCTTTTCCACTCTAGCCTTGTAGATTTTGAACATGTGAAAAGCCTCTGATTTCTCCCTAAGACAGAGTGTCCACATCATTCTTGAGAAGTCATCTACAAAGAGCATGAAGTACCAGTCTCCGTAATAGCTCTTTGTCTTCATCGGTCCACACAAATCTGTGTGCACAAGATCTAGAACATTTTCAGCAGAGAAGGATTTACTGTTGAAACTTGTTTCTGTCAGTTTTCCTAATTGACAATCTTTATAAACACCTTTGATGGGTTTTGTAATCTTAGGGAGTTCTCTAACCAATTTCTTTTTGCTCACCTTGACAATACTGTCAAAGTTTATGTGGCAGAGTCTCTTGTGCCATAACCAGCTATTGTCTTCTTTGGATATAAGATAGATTTTGCTTAATTCTCCTTTGATTGAAGCTATGAGACAAGCTCCTTCCATTGAGTCTAGGTAGAACAGATTTCCTTTGCTCTGTCTACCGGTTGCAACATGAGTTCCAGACTGATTCTTGACTATAGAGGAACCTTGTCCGAATTCCAACATGAATCCTTTGTTGTTCAGTTGTGCAACACTCATTAAATTGTACTTTAGTCCTTCAACCCAGTACACATCTTCACAGACAGCGCTGTTGCAGAGTGCAATAGAACCTTTACCTTTAATGGCACAGGAAGCATTATTTCCAAAGGTTATTGATCCGTTGTCATTGAGCTCCAAGCTAATAAACTTGTTCTTATCACCGGTCATGTGGTGAGTGCATCCGCTATCAATGATCCAATCATCATGTTGATGAGATCTTGAGATAATTTCTATTTCACTTACCACTGGGCTCTCCTCCTTTATTGCAACAAATGCATTTTTTGGGTCCTCAGAGTCTTTAGATTCATTATTTGTGACTCCTTCTGCAAGATAGCATTCCTTCTTTGCTTTGCTCTTGAACCGGTCTCTCTTATCTTTATTATCATTATCATGACATCTTGCAGCAATATGTCCTATCTTGTTGCAAGAGAAGCATTTCAGAGGAAGCTTTCCTTTATACTTCCCTTTCCCTTTGGGGAATCTCCTAGCGATGAGTACTTCGAACTCATCTTGCTCCATTTCTTCTGAGAGCAGATTCTCAACAAGATTACCAATCTTGCCGGTAGAGCAGTTACCGGTTTCTCTTCCCTTTTTGGTGGAAGAGATATTGACAGAAGACTTAAATGCTGCTTCCTGAATGGGTAAGCTATTATCAAAATTACTTAATTCAAAAGCAGCCAACTTACCGATCAGGGAGTCTAGGGTGACTTGATCTGTGGTCATCGATCTGAGCTCTTGAATAGCAGAGATCTTGATGGCATACTGAGATCTGAGCGTTCTCAGTATTTTGCTAACCACCTCTTCACTGAGCTTTTCTCCAGCACGTTTGATGGAGTTGATCACCTCTTTGATCCGGTTGCTGTATTGCTCAATGTCTTCTCCTTCATTCATCCTCATGTCATCATATTTTCCTCTGAGGCTTTCAACCTTGGCTCTTTGAACATTTGGGTCTCCTCCATATACCAATCGTAGCTTGGCCCACATCTTGTAAGTAGATTCTAGATATTCAATCTCAGCATAGACATGATCAGGTAATGCGCTAGCTATCATATCCATAGCAGCCGTGTGCTCAGTCTTGATCTTCAATTCATCAGGTGTTAGGATGCCAGTGGGTTCATTGTAATCAGTGGTTACATGATTCCACTATTGATCTCCGGTGGTCTTCATATACAACTTCATTTTGTTTCACCACAATGTAAAGTTTTCTTTTGAAAACTTTGGTCCTTCCTTTCTCATCATCTTGACTTTTTCTTTATGCAGTTAAGTAGTAAAGAAAATAAAACTTGGCTCTGATACCAATTAACAGTCCCAACCGGTGTTGAGAGGGGAGGGGTGAATCAACACCTCTAAAACTTCTCTTTAAATCTGGTGAAGTATACTTATAACTGTAAGCCAAACAGATTCAAGCATAAAATAACATCAAACAAACAATCACACAGTGACACCATTTTTATCACGTGGACACCCAATTAGGGTGAAAACCACGGTGTGAGGAGACCTCACAAATTTTGTACTCTTCTTGAGTACGCCCTGTTAGGAGCCTTCCCGGTTAAAGGATTACAACGCACTATTAGATGCAACCCGGTTAAGGGATTTGTTACAATAAGGCCGGTTAGTGCCTGCCTGGTTAGAGGATTTAGAACACCTTGAAAAATGTCGCCCGGTTAAGGGATTTGATACAAGGGACCTGTTAGTGTCCACCCAAATACTGGGATTTAACTATTGTAATTGTTAGAAAACAATAGAAAAATTGACCTTTTACAAATGGTTGTGCATAGCCTGATAAGATCTCTGTTTGTGCTCAACTGAGAAGCATCACCGGTTGCCGCAGGTGTGTTCTCTTTTACTGTTGTGCTTCTTTGCACTCTCTTGTTTTTCTCTCTTCTTCTCACTTCTTTTCACCCTAGCTTCTTCAGCATACAGGTTCACTCTTTTACCCGGCGGAATGAAGGCAACCTCTATTCTCAACAGGCAGAGGAATATATAGAGTTCTTGCCCTAATTGCGCCTCTCATGTATGACCTAATTACAGATCCCTTTCGGATACATCACTCAGTGGAGTACCAGTTTATTGAGGAAACATCCGATGCATGCTTTTGCTTTATCTGCTTTATGGAGAAAGCAATAGATGCGTGTCAATCACCTTTCCTTCATATGAGATAACTCCTTGTTTTAAAGCCACGGATTTCGGCTTTAAAACCTTCCAACGCACCTCAAACTGATCATCATGTTAACTCAAAGTCTTCCGGATTTAGTGCAGTAAATCCCGGTCAAAGAGTTGGTTGAAACAGATAGTTGACTATGACTTCCCCGGTTTATCGTATCATACCGAAGTCTTTTCTTGATCGGTAGAGATCCTTATGTTGTGAATAGGTAAGAGCTTTAACCTGTCACAGTTCCTTCCTTTTCTTACCGGGTGCACATTATCCTTGGTTGTGTTGATGACACCGGTTTGCACCTTTTCTTCCTCTGTGCTTGTTGACACCGGTTGTATCCTGGTCCTCGATTGACGGTGAATCCTCCTTTCCTTGACTGTATACATTACCCAGTTGCTGAGACTTTCCGTAGTGACCGGTTGCCCTTGATTTACAGTCTTTTCTTTCTTGCATAGTGTCACCGATTGCCAAACTAGCCTCTTTTCATACAGATCTCCTTAGATCTTTAGACTTTAGAGAGATGACACATCTCTATCCTCTTTTGCCAATCAATGACAATACTTGTACCAGTAGCAGGCTTGCCGGTTACCATTGCTTAATGCCAACAGATACATTTAGGATCAATGCCTACCACAATCACTGTTCCAGGTCCAGTAAAGGAGGGTCTCAGTTTGCCAGCATGGCTGGGAAAAATCACCATGAAAAGAAGAAAGGTCACATTACCCTTGGATGATTTCTCTACCAAGAAAGGTAAATCTAAGACCTCAAAGGCCAAGGTTGTCTCAAGAATCATTGTTGATGATGAGAAAACCAAATATGCTGAGATTGCAGAGCCCTTGGTAGACAAACCAGCTGAAGAACTTACTTGCTCCGATTACAAGTTCACCAAGGTTGAACTTGGTAAACAATCACAGCTGGGATGTTTGCAGGATGCTCAAGATGCACTTTCAAATGTGTCAAAAAGAAATCACGAGCTCTGGGAAAAGAACTTGTTAAAGCAGGAGAATGCTCGTCTTCATGAGATTATTCATCAACAAGCATCTCAATCCGTCACCATTTCATCACAAATGGCTTAGGTGAACAGGAGAGAAGAAACAACAAATGCTTGGTTCAAAGAAGTTGTCTCAGAATGAGTTCAATCAAACAAAAATACGCACAAAGTCCTTGAACGTATTAGAGATATTGAGAAAAAACTCCATGATATGATTGCTTCCTTCAACCAAGACATCAGTAATCTGAAAGAAGATTTAGGCACTTGGGAGCAAATGGCTGACAATGATTTAGATACTCTTATCTCATATGACATCATTCCATCCAAGAACATGTTCTACCGAAATTAGGGGCTCATGAATCACAAAGTCCAGGGAATAGAAAAACTTTTGACAAAGCTGCAAGAGGAGTTAGAGAGTTGTCAGGCAGTGGAAGAGGATGTCACCAGTAATCTCAAGCAATTGGGATGCGAAGTTCTTACTAGAGATGATAAGCTTTTCACTGAAGAAGAAATAACCATAGGGTATACTGACAGTGTTAATGCTGATTTCAATTCTGAAAAATTTGGAGCACAGACAATGAACAAATTTGCTGCATATAAATTTGTGGCAAAACACTTGAGGGATTCTCTTGTAGATGATTTCAAAGTTGTGAAATCAGACGAATGCAATCAGAATTGAAGCCATTTTAGAGACCATGACGATTTCAGATCTTCGTATTATTCATGATTGTATTGCCAAATATAAGGTCTGCCTTGATAATTTCAAGGATTGATTCACTTTTCTTCGTCTTTCTATTTTAGTTTTTATGCTTTGTAGATTGGAGAAGATGAATTGCATGCAATGCAATTACATGTAATTTGATTGCATGTCCTTATGACATGTAATCCAATAATTCTTCTTACCTAGTTTTACCGAGTCAAAGTGGTTGAGTTGCTCCCACTTTTTCCTCCTTTTTCTCATTTCTTTTCCTATAAAGGAATGACTCTCTCATTGTAAAAACCATCTTTATTTTATGCAAGAAAGCTCTGCCAAACTTGTGCAAGCATAACTGTGATTGTGTAGTACTATTTTGGAGTAAAATAAATAGAAATAAACAATTGGAGCTGAAGCTGTGATTGAGTGCAATTGTGGTGAATCAAATTGGAAGCTGTGACTGCAATTTGGTTTTATTGTCTTTATATTTATGTATTTTTGTATTTTGTTAAGAGCAAAGTGAATATCAAAAACAATCAGAGCCGAAGCTGTGACTGGGAGCGGTTGTGGTAATATAAAACTAGAAGCTGTGACTGTAGGTTATATTACCATCTTATTTTCACGCACTTTGTTAGAATAGTTAGAAAGTCTCTACTTCTGGAAGTCCGTGTTCCCCAATGGTAGAGGTATTTCTTATAGAATAGATAAATAGGTCTTAGAGCCAAGCCGGTATGCTTTTCAATCAGCTTGTGAGTTGGTGTTGGTTTATCGGTATCACTGTTTCCAGCTTTTAGATAGAAGTGTAGTTTAGAGATTAAAGTTTTGCCCATTACTTGTTTTTCGGGTAAGTGGATTCCGTCTTGAAAGATAATAAGGAATATTTGTAACATCCTATTTGATAATCTCTTAACTTCTTGCTTACCTTGAGTTGATCCAAGGGATGGTGAGAAGGGGGAGCCTTCCCTTTAAGGTAGGAGAGACATTGTCTCATACGCTGTGGCTAGTATACCTATTTTGCAACTGGATTTTTTCCCAAAACTGTCGGTTGCAAAATAACCACCCAACATGTAGGAGCCTTAACCAAAAAGCTACTCATTTTCTTATAAATAAGCAACTAATCCCTCTGCTTTGATTATTCATCTGTGTCTAATATGATATATCAATAGAGTTACTCTTATAGGGTAGTGTATTGTCCTTTGGTTTCTTGGATCTGCAAGTGAAATCCATCTTTTGGATGCAGATACCCCTGTTTATTATATGTCGAGTTACTCTTATAGGGTAGTGTATCATCCTTTGGTTTCTTGGATCTGCAAGTGAAATCCATCTTTTGGATGCAGATACCCCTGTTTATTATACGTTGTTTGTGTACTTGTTACTGCTGATGAGTGGATTTATGGCAATAGATGTCTTCATTCTGATTGCATTATAATGGAGGTGATTTTCCATAGAACAAATTGGACCATTAGTTAAGAACTATGCCACGGTTCTGGTATGATGGGAAAATAGTAAACTCACAACGAATGCAGAAGAGACTTGCATACTCTATACTACATAAACAAGAAGTCCATTTATTGTTGAGAATATGGCTGAAAAGTTTGGTTATCCGGCTGGTCCAAGATTTTAAAAATTTGGGGGAAAATTCGACAATAACTTTGTAGCTTTATGAATTGAAACACACACACACACACACACACACACACACACACACACACACACACACACATATATATATATATATGTTGCATGGATACTTGTACCCATACCCCTGGGACGTGTTTTGGGTACTGGTACACGTACCCAAGTACCGAGTACTTAGTGGGTACTTTGTGGAGAGCATCATAGATAAGGACCTTGATTAAGATTTCTGATTTTTGTTTGTGTATCAGCTTGCTGTTTATCAAGTTTCATTCAATACGTAATCAGTTTGAAACTTTGATACAATACTGATTAACAGTAAACTTATCACTGTTCAATTCAGAAGTTTATCATTCGCAATATGTCATTGTTATATGATTTATGATCTTGTTCATGTTTAAAGTTTTCCTTCTTTGTTATGCATCTAAACATTTAGCATATATTATTATTACAAGCATATTGCAAACTGAAAACAATACATTACATCTGCAAAATTTATCATTGTTCTTGTTTTGAAAACTCATTGTCATGACTCATATTTTCAGATTTTTTATAAAATATTAAATTATATTAAAAAAAGTTGACATACCCAAGTACCCCCGTACCCTATTTTGAAAAATAGCCATAGCCGTACCCAAGTACCTCCGTCCCTGTGCAACCTTGACACACACACACACACACACCCACACACACACACACACATATATGTACATATGTATGTATCAATTGAAAGATATTATTATTCTTTCAAAGAATTCTTAAAATATATGCATATTATTGAATCTATAGAAAATATTATTGATTTCCTTCATATATAAATTAAAAAATTAGAATTCAATATCCATCATTGACAGAAAAATGAGTTCAAACTTTCACTACATGTGAACTTGAAGTATCGATATCAATAAGAATTGCAAACTCATATATTTCGTCTATGACTTAAGCTCAGAAAAATCTGTTGACACCATATGCTGGTGTTGTGGAACTGAATGGAATAACTACATTTTCTAAAATAGGAGCCTGAGGCATAGGTAAACCATAAAATAAAAAAACAAAAAAGTTAATCAAAGTTATAAAATTTTGATTAAAATTTTTAAAGTTTAAAGTTTAAACTTCCTAATGTAACAGACCTGAACTGAAATATGTGGCTGGTATAGAACAATAATGCACAAGCACATACCCAGAGCTGCGACTGGCTGTATTCCTGGCTTGTGATTCTGCTCTGAAGCTACTAACCATCGACTAGCCTCAGCAATCAGCAAAAAACCGTGGAAATTTTGTTCAATGCCCAAAAATGAAGCTATAGACATAGAAAAAGCCTCCCATGATTTTCTTTTTTTCAGTTTGATTTTTGTTTTGCCATAAATGCAAGTCAATGGTGTTTTTACCGGCAAGTTTGGCATGTGAAGGATAAAAATCACTGAATTTTTTGCTATTCACTGATGCTGATTTTTTATGGTGAGTACTCGTCTGGAGTTTGGGCTTGTATGTACTTTCAAGTTTCAGGTACTTGCTGAATTTTGCAACTATCCTCAGATGCTGTTTTCTGTCAATGGTGTTGCAAAAGGATATTATGTGACTGCTAAGGTGTTATTCATTCCCACATTAGATATACATGGCATAACAAATATCTAGAGCACCAAGGGTTACAACCCTCATGGACAGTGCTAAGGGATCAAATCCTTGCCTCTAATACCATGTGGGAATCGATCTATGGTAAATCATTTACATAATGAAACAATTATTGGAATGCATTGAGCACCTTATCAGTAGTCATTTGGTGGTCTTTCAGAGAAGATTTTATGGTTGAAATTATTTATACTAATCCTTAGTCCTATCTAAAAACATCCATTTTTACAATTTTATGACAATACCTTGTTGGTGGCAGTATGTATTGTACAAAGTAGTTGCTTATATCATTAGTATTCACTACACATGATCCTCACATGAATTTCTCCATATTTTTAGTACCATCTGTAAGGGTTCTGACCGTTCACATTAATAAGTGTTGCCTACAGTAGCTGCCATCTTTAGTTTACTTTAGAACTTTCCAGACGAGAAGAACAATAGATGTGCTAATGTTTTGGCAGAGTTATTTATTTGAGAATTGTTTTTAGCAAATAGTTGGTTCTACTTGATTTCTAATTAATTTTACAGGTCAAAACAGACTCATTACTAAAATGTTCATTATGCTGTTATTAGGCTGAATAGTTCTATTGATGTCAGTTTATTTCTGAGATGAGTTAAAGTTTCAAACTTTTTCCTTCATGCACTTCTTATTAGTCTTTTCCTGTAGGTGGCTGCATTTAGGGCAACATTGGAGGAAATAAGGGATTCTTCATTGTTGGTGCATGTGGTAGACATAAGGTAGCTTTTAACTTCAGACCATTTTCTTCAATAGCATTTATTTGGTTCTGACTAATGCTTCCAGGGTTCGTAACCAGTCAGTCGTAGGTTGAACTTAAATTATTTCCATGGTAGTTTATGCTTCTTGTTTCATTATCCAGTAAGATATGTGGAATGGCATGACACCATTGTTTTTATTTCAATTATAGCCATCCTCTGGCTTCACAACAGACACAAGCTGTGAAGAAAGTGCTTGCAGAACTTGATGTTGAGCACATTCCAATGTTGACTCTGTGGAATAAGGTGATGTACTCTTTCTCTGATTTTCTCTTGCAAATAAACAAAATCCACATATTTGCACTGAACATGCTCAAATGTAATGATTCATAATATAGGTTGACAGGGTTACAAATCCTGACAGAATCAGAGTAGAAGCAGAGAATAGAGGGGATGTTATTTGTATCTCAGCATTGAATGGTGCTGGTCTGCAAGAATTTTGCTCTGCTGTTGAAAATAAGTTGAAGGTTTAGCAAATATTGTTTCTGCAGAATTTTTAATATTCATTGCATAGAGACATATACTCAGTGCATATGATATCTTCTTTATCTATCATTCATTCATATCACATTTGCATGCAGGATTCTATGGTCTTGATAGAAGCATCTGTCCCATTTGATATGGGTGAACTTATCAGTACAGTACATCGTGTTGGGATAGTTGAAAAAGTGGTATGTTTATCCAAACTGTGAAGTGTTGTGCATATTTCAGGTAGAAATGGTATTAAACCTTTCCGCTGCTAGAAAGCAGTGATGAATTATAGAACTTCACGGATGTTATCACTAGGTGTTACTCTTGAGAATTTTAACTTTAGATGCTTCTGTCATAGTTGATTGTTGCTAGTCTAGAGAGCTAAATATTTGAAACCTAGTGAAGAAACTAATGATTACAACCATAGTGTTGATACTTGACTCAGAAATAAATTGGCAAGCTATTTTATGACTTGCTCTCAGTCTTGGTGGAAAACCTGCACAAAAAATGGTATGGAAATAAAATTCAATAAAGACAAAAAACAATCAAAATCATTTTTCATGACCTATAGCATTTGAAAATTCAAAATATATAGTTCATGAAAAATGATCACAATTGTTTTTGTTTTGAGTTTATTTTCTTATTGTTGAAGACTCAGCTGAGTCTGCAACTCAAGCTGCAGACCCACTGAGCCTGACCCTGTCTTGGATCTGCAACTCCTTGCTCAGTTTCAACTTTCAATACTACGATAAAAAAAAATCATATAGAATAGAAGGTATGAATCTTACAATTCCTTGATTTATTGATATCTCACATCAGTTATTTTGAACACATTCTCCATATTCCCAAACATACTGCATCGCACAATCCTTTTGTTACACTATTGTTATGCACTGACCTATCATGTCTGTTTACACAATGAAAGCAAGAGGATTCGGTTAGATGCATTGCAGTCCTCAAATATTAAGTGAGCATAGATATGCAAATGGTCAGGGTGAATGCTCAAATGAAGGATTGTATTATGGCCATTTCTAATCTCTGAATGACATTCCGGAATAAACAGTTGGTACTCATGGCTAATATCCTATGGGTATGAAGCTTATTTATTTATAGATTTAATCAAATACATTGTTCCCATGATATAATACTGATCTGAAAATTCTTAAATTTATAGAGTTAATGAATCGTAATATTATTTCCATCTTTCTACTTCCTTAAACAAATGGGCTATTTAAAGGGTTATGAATATTATGAGTAAAATGAAAAATTTATGTTGCAAGAACATAAATTAATCAACTCATAGAATTTAAGGATTTACCTTGGAAATCTCCTGGTGGGAAAAACTAGCTTTTGTTGAGGCAAATGCTCTGCAACCCTATGGTATTAACTTGGAAGATCTAGTACAAGAAGTGGTTCAAACTGGCTATCCTCTACCATCTTGCCTAACCTCCACAATCTAATGAACATCTAGACCTAATTGTTCTCACTGCAATACTCAAACCATTCCTCCCATGCTAAAACACATCCCAAACATTTCAATTTTCAGGTCACTTTTGAGTTTAGGGAGAATAACATCATGGATTTTGCAAAAAGGACCTGCAAAAAGCCTGAAAGTTTGGATTTCCTGGTCACAATGACATTTCCAGGTTATTACGGAGAATTTCTTCAAAATCTTCTTGCACTTTGAGTTGGATTGAATGCCAATGAATTGTGGGTTGTTCTTTAGACATGCTGTGATAGGAATGGAGTCCGTATGGCTGTGAGAGGAACCGTATTTAATTCTGTGGTGTGCGAATTTGAGTGCAGCTGCAATTTAATTCAGAGCTGCATTTTATTCTTGGGAGGGTTGCCGTCCCATCTTGGGCTTCTCTTGTTGCTACGGAAGGTATCTCCAATGCAAGGGAGTCTTGGTTAATTTTAATTGCTGGTCTTTGTTTAATTTATTTGCTGGCGTCTTCAAGTAGAGGGCTGTGTTTCATGTTGAAGAGGCTGCAATTTCTTTATAGAGGTTGTGGTAGCAGCTATAGTGGCTGCCGTACAATCTAAGGTGGCTGCGTACAGTATATTTGGGAGGGGCTATTTAATTCAAGGTGCCTATTTGCATAGAAATATAGATATATTGTTTCCTGAATAATTGCAAGCATTTGAATTAAATAATTATTCTCATGATCTTGTATATATTTGCAGGGAGAAATAAATATCAGAAGTTGAGTTATTTGACTCTCTCATACATACTATTCAATTTCAAAATAAACTCTTGCATACACACAAAATCAGAACTTGACTTTGCATGCTAAGTGTTTGACAAAATGTCAAACATATTAAAAATAAAGCAATTTGATGTTTGTCAGAGTTAGAACCAGCTGGGGTTCTTACAGTGGTTTCCTCCCATCCTGCGGGTTTGGAAATCTTGAGTTCTCATGTTTGATTTGTGAGTGATCAACACTCTAGTTTTATTTCACTTATAGATAAATATTGGAAAACTAGTAAACAGGGAAAGCAGTTGAATAGCATGGTTAATCTCAGGAAGCAAACAAATGCCATGATGGAAAGTATGGAAAAACTTAGACAAAATCAGGAAATGATTAATGCTTTGCTTTCAAATCCGTCAACCATAGACAATGCGGTAAGGTATATGGTTTCCATTATTAAAAAGTCTTCCTTAGAGAAAACAGGAAGAGAATTAGGAGGATTGTACAAGTGTAGCTTCAACAACCAACTAACATCAGGTAGTGGATCCTTTGCTCAATACGGCAGTTACTAGTCCCTAAACGTGTGATGCTGGACGCTCTTCTCAGGAGCATGTGGCTATGACAGACTTGCTTGAGGACAGCTGCATTGAGTCTCATCATTTCCATGAGACATGAACTCGTGATCATGGGAATGTTGATGACATGATAGCCACCATTGATTGCAACCCTACATCAACTGGTAGCAATGAAATTACTAATGATATAGGTTCTGATTTTTATGACAGCAATCCTATGTTTGAGCTTATTAATGTTGTTGATGACAGGGTAAGTGTAGAGGATGTTGTGGGTATCACAATGGGTTTTGACTCGCATGATGAGAGTGTTAGTTTTCAGGATTGCATGGAAAATACGAGTTCTTCCAATTCTGATTTGTATGATAGCAGTGAGTCACGTTGGCAGTAGCATGAGATATCAGAGGTTTTACAGGTTGATGAGATTGACTTTGGTGATGTGGACACTACTGATGTTACTTATGAGGACGACTCATGCTGTAGTGAGTTTGATTTGTCATATCAGACTTTAGAAAATGGTTCAGAGGACTCGTTGATTGATGATAGGTCCCAAGATTGCAACTTGCAAGGACTTACAGTTGCTTTGGTAGTGGGTGCATGCGAGGAGACTGATGTAGTAACAACTACTGATTCAGATGAGTCATTTGTTGAGGTGCTTAGCAGCAGTACCTCGGTTGTTGATGTGTGCACTGATGATAGCGCACATGTCGTTGATTATGAGGTGAGTGATGTAGAGACAATGTCATGTTATAGTACAAATCAGCACAGTGGCAAGGCTCACTTTGTGGACAATCCTCTATTCGAGATGGATGCAACATTGTCTTATGACAATCCACTTTTTGAGGTTGATGTTGATCACTCACCTAAGTGGAGCTGGGAGTAGGTTACACCATCTACTGACACAATTCAATTTCCTATAGCAGCAGTTGGTGATGTCCTTATGTCCACAAATTATGTTGAGGATGTGGCTACATCCATTGCAGTTACAAGTGTCGTTGATGCAACTAGGATGAGTGCATCTGTTGAGAGAAGCAGTGAACCACATGTTGCACCAAGTTCTCCTATGGCTACGTCTATTGCTAGGGTTTTTGGTGATGGGTCAGATGACAGAGGTTATATTCAGAATTATGAGAGTCAGTACTGGACTAAGGTTGGAGCTTTTTATTGTGATTGCATAGGGATTACTCATCACAACTTTTCTGATCCACACACAAAGAGTTTGATGATGCATCAGTGTGGATTAGGTCTGAGGTTGTACCATCCTTTGTGGGATGGGTATATGCCACCTGCAGCAGATGGGATCAATGGCTGCAAGTTGGATTGCTGGTAGAAACAACACATCCATGGGATCCTAGTTGAGGACGGAGATAGTGGCTATGATATAGACACATTTGGATGTTCTTATCTCCACTGTACAGATGGATGTGAGTTCAGTGTCCTTTGGGACCCGAGTGATGTCAGGATTAGCACTATAGTTCTGGCGGGTCTCATAGATTGGCTTCACCACTTTGGACATAGTGAAGTTGAGTTCAGAGTCGAGCAGCAGAAGTCGGAGATTAGTTTTCCTGGCAGGCTTCTACTCAGAGTTTGGGATCCTTCCAGTGTATCGGGATTTCAGACTGAGCTCGCAGAGGAGTTTTGGGGTGTGTACATGGTGCCGAGTACATATGGTTTTACTTTTGACCTTCATGTGCATGACCCCTTTTAGATGCACAATTTAGTTGCGCATGGGTTGGACATTGTGTATGACAGCTCACCTTGCGTAGTTTCAGGAAGCAAGCTTTGTCAGCCTTCCAAGTTGCTTCCCTATGAGATATTCACTCTTGGGACATCTATCGTCGGATTTGATTCAGTTTGGCAGGTTTAGTCAGTTGTACTGGTGATGACGTTACAGTAGCTAGTTGGTGATCACAGGGACATTATACATGTCTATCTGTGGGATCCGGGTGGACTATTGTGTTGCATTGGTTTCTGGTGATTGTTTGGGGACAAACAACCTTGGGGAGGGAGGGCTGTAATGTTCCCATTCTAAGCGAGCATCCGAGTTATTAGATTTAGCCTATCAATGGGTCTTTGTAGGCTAATACTGGTGATTAGAGGTCCCTGATGTGGGTTTTGGCCTGTTTTGAGGGACTTACTATTTATAGTAAGTCAACAGTTGGTTCCGATGAGCTCTCAGATGAATTAGAGCAATTAAATGATACTCTTAAGTTTTTATTTTCTGCTTTCGGTTTGGGCTCCAAGGTTCTTGGAGGGAGCGTCTATTTTTAGAAATTCACTCCGTCAGGTATATTCATCGGCTTTTCATCATCAAGGTCACGTCTGTGCTGTCAGATTTCGATTCTGATGCTTCTTTAGTCATTTTTGTAAGATGGGTGAATTTTTATTATTATTTAATCAAATTGGTTAGGGTTGCTATTTTCATTGGGATTGTCTATTGGGCACCTTGGTGTTATAGCTCCTTGGGACCGGGTTGAGTAGTTTTAAATCTTGAGCTCATAAAATAGGGACCTATGTGTCAGAATAACATTTTTTTAATGAAAGGGTCATTTTCAGCATTAAAGTGAAGGAAAATATAATAGTTTATTATATTTCAAATGTGCAATCATAAAGAAAGAGGCTTTTAAGTGAAAAGTGTATTGAAGAAGCCTTTGTTTTTTTAATGCTTATAAAAAGAAGCCTTGAGGATTTCAAAAATCATTCTATTATGCATATTTAATCAAAATTGAAATTGGGAGAAGTCATATTCAAGGGTTTGGTTCTGCATATGAAGAAACGGTGAATTTCTTTGAAATCTTCTTGCACTTTGAGTTGGATTGAATGCCAATGAATTGTGTGTTGTTCTTTGGACATGCTGTGATAAGAATGGAGCCCGTACGACTATGAGAGGAACCGTATTTAATTCTGTGGTGTGCGAATTTGAGTGCAGCTGCGATTTAATTCAGAGCTCCGTTTTATTCTTGGGAGGGTTGCCCTCCCATCTTGGGCTTCTCTTGTTGCTACGGAAGGTATGTCCAATGCAAGGGAGTCTTGGTTAATTTTAATTGCTGATCTTTGTTTAATTTATTTGCTGACGTCTTCAAGTAGAGGGTTGTGTTTCATGTTGAAGAGGCTGCGATTTCTTTATAGAGGTTGTGGTAGCAGCTATAGTGGCTGCCGTACAATCTAAGGTGGCTGTGTATGGTATATTTGGGAGCAGCTATTTAATTCAAGGTGCATATTTGCATAAAAATATAGATGTATTGTTTCCTGAATAATTGCAAGCATTTGAATTTAATAATTATTCTCATGATCTTGTATATATTTGCAAGGAGAAATAAATATCAAAAGTTGAGTTATTTGACTCTCTCATACATACTATTCAATTTAAAAAATGAACTCTTGCATACACATACAAAATCAGAACTTGACTTTGCATGCTAAGTGTTTGACAAAATGTCAAACATATGAAAAATAATGCAATTTGATGTTTGTCAGAGTTAGAACGAGTAGGGGTTCTTACATTTTCTTCCACCAAATCCAAACGCTTACTATTAAAGGAGAGTTCTTTGGCATTACTTATCATTTGCAGCTTGTTTACAATTCTTTTCAAGTTGCATTTGATGCCTTAGATGCCATTTTTCATGCATTACATATTGCATATGTTTTGGTCAAAATGGTTATTATTGTGAACCTTTTATCTCCAACTTCCCACACTTGGCAAGCAACGAATCTTGACTCAAAAATGCATTCATTTTGCAAGGATTGAGTCAAGATTTGAAATCTATTTAAGTCCCATTCTTGCAATCTTTCTAAATCCGAAAATCTTCTTGGATTTATCTCAGATTTTGTATAGAGATTTGAAGGGATTTCTTCCTTTGTTTTTTGTGGAAAAGAGATAAGATTTCTTGTGATTTTCATAGGGAAAATTTGTATATATGTTTGTTCTTTCATTTTTTGCAAATCTCTTCATTTCATTTTCAGATTTGCATTTGGTTTGTGATTTGTTATGTGCTATCTTTCGTCTTCATTTCTCCAAGTTGCATATGCAAGAGTCTCCACTTGCTTGCATATGTAGTCGGGATTAAAAACCCCGTTCTTGAATGAAACTACCAAGGAAAGCAAGCTCATTTGGCACATGCTTTTGCACCCAAAAAGTTCATCTTTACGTTTGCATGCACTTCATCCATGCTTGTTATATTGCTTCCATGTGACTTAAAACTCATGATGGTGGTTGCTTGCGCACTTGCTTATGATGAAAACATAATAATTCATTATAAATAGATGTTATGCTGCTCATTTTCAATGCATTTTCCATGCATAAAGCTTTCTGTCCGCATGTGCTATTAGCCTATTACCCTTCAAAAACCCATTTTTGGGTTTTCCTACCATATAAGCATACATTTTGAGCTCAAACACATATATCCATTGGCTGTCCCAAAAGTTTCTAGCCATCTTCCATATGCAATGCTCCCAAAAAATCTCATTTTTGAGTTTTCCCTCATTTGAAGAGTTAGTTTTGCTTAAAATCCTTCTCCCCTTGTTACTCAAAGGCCTTCCAATTTTTATCCTATACGCATACTCTTCTAGATATGCAAAGTTTGAGCTTGAAAAACCATTTTATGGCTTTTTCTGGAAACTCAAGAGTGACAACATGCATAACCCAAGACATGCACAAAAGAAAGAGGGACACAAGGCGAGAACAATCACATAATGAAGCCTACAATAAGGTGAAACAATGATTGCATGCATAGAATTTTTTCAAGACAGAGATGGAAAGAAACAAATGTGCTTATCAAGAAACAATCACCATTATGATACAAGACAACCAAGGATGCAGGTTCTTGTTCCAGTTCAAGATGCTTTCACCAAACCAGAGCATATCAAACATCGGGCATCCTGTAGCAGCATGGGGACCAATAAAGGATGATGTAATAAAAGTCGTGGTGTCTTGTCAAGCACTTAGAATATTTTCATCATGTATTTGTAATTTGTATTTGACAGATTATATGTAATGTAAAAACAAGATGTAATTGCATGTGATAGTATCACATGCAAAGTTGTAACATGTAATCAGGTTGCAAGTGCATTAGGCATGCAACTTTTAATAAACCAAAGTTAGTTAGATAATAAGCTAAGTTGCCATATTCACTCGTCCAAGCCTAGATTCGCTGGTAATTCGAATTCGTTATTTTCTTGTGTCATTCGGCTTAAAATCGTGAAAACGGACCCTGGCCGACTTTTTGACCGTTTTGCGCGAATTTGGAAATAAAAAATCGAACCTAGGCCGAATTTAGCTGAATTTCGGCAAATACATGCAAATTTAGGTGCGTTTTGACTTTCAACGCCGGTCGTTTTAATTTTTAACTTGTTTTTTTATTGTTTTAAAACATTTAAACCCTAAAGTTTTAAATGCGGGTATGAAAGGAAAGTGAAACCGAACAAGTTTATTATTATCGCAAGACTCTTGGTATTATTATCGCAAGACTCACAGGTTTTGGAGTTTATCGCTCGGCTGCAAGAGTTTATCATCGCAAGGGCTCACGGTTTATCGCTCGGCTGCAAGACTCACAGTTTTAGCAAACTGGTATCAGATTGCAAGACTCGCGGTTCTAGCAAACTGGTATTAGATTTTGAAGAGCAGCAACCACAAGACTCATGGTATTTAAATCTAACCTGGTATTTACTATTTGTTGCAAACTGGTATTTGATTTTGAAGAGCAACAACCACAAACTTAGTTGTTTGTTGTGACCAGTCTTCATCATTTCTTGCAATCTTCCCCTTGTTAACCAATGATAGCTATTCGATCTCACTGTGTTATGATGTTGATTATAATATTATAATTATATCAATAAAATTTTAATTAAGATGTATGTTCTAAAATCTAGAGGTCTGTTTAATTTATATTTTATTAATTTGATTTGTTTGTTGTTTATAGATTCTGATTCATCATTCAGACTCAAAGTGAAAGAATGGCTACAAGTGCTTCTAGCACCGAAAACTCCCGCTTCAAAATTGACAGACGCTCTCCACTATGGAAATATGTGGAAATGGTTAGACCAATGCCAGGTGGAGGAGGTTATTTGTGGATTTGTAGCCACTGCAAAGAGGAATCTAGTAGCTCTTACAGTAGAGTGAAAGCACATTTGTGCTTTATTACTCAACAGGGCATTAAATTTTGTACAGGGAGACCAAGAATTAATGGGGTACTAACTAAAACCCTTCTTCCAAACCACATTGTGAACAAATATATTCAAGAGCAAAAACAAGTAGACGAAGCAGCTCGGAGGTCAAGTTCTCATCCTTTGCAAAATGCTAGGAAAAAACAAAAATATCATCTATGTCTTCAACTTCCACTCCCAATGAGCCACCCGTAGAGGGCCATCCATTCTTGCGTGGTCCTCAAGAACTAGTACAGAAGAGAGCAATGGGGCCCTTGGAAACATCATTTCAAAATGAAGCTAGAGACATTGCTGAGGAAGCCATAGCAAGATGCGTCTATGCATGTGGATTGGCGTTTAATGTTGTTCGCTCACCGTATTGGCAAAGAATGGTGAGATCAATTAATGAGGCTCCAAAGGGGTTCAAGGGCCCGGGTTATGAGAAGGTGCACATCACTTTATTGGATAGGGAGGTGATCAATGTAGAGGCTTCCATGCAGCCCATCAAGGATTCATGGATTGAAACAGGTGTGACCATAGTATCAGATGGATGGAAAGATGCGAGAAATCGTCCTTTGGTCAATGTGATTGCAGTGTCCACAAGAGGTGCAATGTTTCTAAAAGCTGTGGATTGTGAAGGAGAGGTGAAGGACGGTCCTTTCATTGCAAACATTCTCATCCAAGCCATTGAGCAAGTTGGCCCTCAAAATGTTGTTCAGGTAATAACTGACAATGCCAAGAATTGTAGGGCTGTCGGCTTATTGGTTGAGGAGCGCTTCAAACACATTTTTTGGACACCTTGTGTTGTGCACTCACTCAACCTAATGCTGCAAAAAATTGGCACTAACATTGAGTGGATTAAAAAAATGTATGAAGAGGCATAGGCGATCCAAATGTTTGTCACGAACCACCATATGACTCGAGCCATATTTAGACAATTCTCAAAATTGGAGCTCTTGAAGGTAAGTTCAATTGTTTAAAATTTGAACGTCTTTTAGAATTGTAGTCACTTTAATCTTGATCTTAATTTTAATTATTGTTTTGAATCTTTTGATCTTAAAATAGGTTGCCGAGACCCGCTTTGCCTCCAACACTTTTGTTTTGAGACACCTTGTCAAGGTTAAAGAGGCATTGTCTAGAATGGTAATCAGTGCTAATTGAAGCATATGGAGGCAATCTAATAGTGCCAGGGCAGCTGCCATTAAGGCATTGATACTAGATGACTCTTGGTGGGATCGTGCTGAGTACCTTCTGAAGTTCATCGAGCCTATTTTGAGCATGATCCGATACATTGACATGGATAGGCCTTACTTGGGTGAGGTATATGATGGCATTGACTCCATGATTGAGGATATTAGAAATATCATAAATGAGAAAGAGGAAGATCGAGATGAAAAGTTCTTCAAGGACCTACAGGTAATCATGGTAGAGAGGTGGAACAAAATGACTACCCCTTTGCATCTACTTGCCTTTGCATTGAGCCCCAGGTTCTATAGCCAGTCGATCCTTAGTGAGAGTACCACTAGAGTTGCCCCATATAGAGGTTCTGAAGTTGCTCAAGGGTACAAGGCAGCCCTTCGAAGACTCTTTCCTGAGCACCTACGAGCTACAGTGAGGTCTGAATTCATGAGTTTCACGAGCACCGATAATTGTGGTCTTGAAGCTCTTGCAGACAAGAAAAATGCTGATGCTCATAAATGGTGGTACTTCCATGGACAAATGTACCAGCTCTTGCAACCCATTGCCATCAAAATTTTATCACAAGTAAGTTCTTTACTCTTAAGATTCTAATTTCTATTCAATATTGAATTTATATTTTAAAAATTTATATTCAAAACTCTTAACTCTCTAATTTCAAAATTGTAAATATTGCTAGGTTGCTAGTTCATCATCATCTGAGAGGAATTGGAGCACATACTCCTTCATCCACTCAATAAAACGCAACCGACTAAATTCCAAGAAGGTAGATAACTTGGTCTTTGTGCATTCAAACTTGAGGCTCACAACACACAAAGAAAATACTTACAAAAAAGGGAGGCACATCATTGGGATGTTGAACCAGAGTCTGCGGAGTTGGAAGCCCACTTCGATGCACTTGCAATTGATGATGCTGATCGTGAGCTACATAGTGATGTTGAGGCTGATCCTGAGGTTGGGCCTGAGGCTGCTAGTACTGATGCTAGTGGCACTGTTTGTGCTTCAAATCTGCAACAGCATAATAATGATGATTTGTTTGATGATATTTTGATCACTGATGAAGACTGATAGTGATTATTAATGTTGACGTTATTTTTTTTGAACCGAAACACTGATATGGTGGTGTATTTTGACATTTTGTTATGTCATTTGAACTAAAACAACAATATATGTGGTGGTGTATTTTGCTATGTTGCTTTATTATTAGCATACTAATGTATGAACTTATTTGCTGCTGCATATGTTTACATATAGATATATATTTTAAAAAAATAAAAATTCTTGTACGAACGAACCCAAAATGAATCGAACCCAGCCCAAAAAAATTTCGAATGAATTTCAAATCCGAATCTCGAACCTGAATCCGAACCGGCAACTTAGATAATAAGTCAAGCTGGTTAAGGGTTTTCCCCTTATTTCTCCACTTTTCTCTCCAACAGCTTGCCCAAGGGTATAGCTAAGCTAAGCTAAGCTATAGCTAAGCTAGGCCTTAAATGAAGAGGAAAACCTTGATACTTCATAGGGAAATGACCCTCCTGAAATCCCAGAACCCAAAGAATGCACTACTTATGAGTATTATTACTAAAAAAAAAATTTGACGACCGTATATTAATTTTTTTTAGCCATTTTTCCTCATACACTAAGAATATCTGTAATTTTCCTCCCTTTTGAGAGAAAATGGCATCATCTTCAAATTGTAATTTTGAAAATCTTCCTGTAGTGCTTATAGAAGAGAGCCCTGAGGTTATTAACTATAGTCTACAATAACATTCTGGTATGTCCTAAAGATACAGAGAAATGAGGCTATCTTGACATTAACCACAGGACAAAGTTAAAAGCTCTTCTTATTCTTCAGTGACAGTACCAGAAAAGATGAATTAACAATGCAGCATTAAATCCACTTTATGATGTCCCGATCAAAAAGATTTTTGGTGTAGTTGGCAGGAGGGTGCAGGTTATATGCTGGCTGAATCTGCTCATTTCTAAGCATTATAATTTAGCTTGTTTAATTTTCGGGAGCTTTTTATGCTTCTCTTATTAAAAGGTACATGTGTTCTATTTTCTCAAATGATAGATGAAATATGAGAGCTTCTAAACTTAGGTTAAAACAGTAAATAATATAATGTCAAGATTGCTGCAGTAGATAAGTAATGCAATTTTTTTAGAGCATGTATATTCTGATGTCACGTGGATTTTTTAATTGTTCCAGGAATATTTTGAGAAAGGAACTATGATCAGAGCACATGTACCATTGTCACTTGCAAGACAGCTGACACCCATGCGACAACCTTGTATGTTGTAAATATGAAATATCCAATGTATTCTAACTCCAAATTGTCATTGTGTTCACAACTTCACCATATTTCAAGGAGGAAATCAAGAGCTTCCATGCATATTTTAGTCTTTGAAAGGTGGAAGAAAAATGGCTACCTACTATTGTTACTTTTATAATTCAATGCCCTTTCGAGCCTAGTCGGTGTGAATTTTCCTATTAATGTTTTCATTCTGTAGTCAAATCTATGGTACTGTTTGAGCAGAGCATATTTCAAGCAATATTATCCATGCCTGCCCCTGGTCAAATTACGAGTTTTCACTCTAGGACATGAAAAGGCTAGCATTCTTTGCTTTTATCAGTGTTTTATGTTTCAAATGTCTGTTCTAACTTCTGCCCGGTTCAGCAAAATATTTCTAAGATCTTTTGTTAAGTACCTTTTACATTTACAGAACTGAAAAAAATATCTAGGCAGTCTACCTTTATTAAGCATCTAATTTTATTTTTACTTGGCGTAACCTGGATAGCTTGGTTGGGTTGATGTCCAATACATTCATACAAATGTTATCTAGTCTAATGACTGATATACTTGATCATAATATGGCCATATTGTATGAATTACACAAAGAATTGAAAATTGAACATACAAACATGGAAAACCTATTTTCCTTGGGATTTTTCGCCCTGTAACCATACCAGGGATGGTCTAGGGCCTTAGTAATGTCCGTCCATCTGCACTCATCACTTTCTTTTTCCCTAGCCATCCTGGAAATGCACGGCCTTCATGGGGATGGTCAAGCATCCTCAAGACAGCGGGGGATAAAATGCTCTTAAATCAAAGACTGGTCTAGGACATGTCAAAGTGCAAGAATTTGAATTGGACAAGGTTACAAAATGAGCAAATAGTAAAAAGGTTATGGAATGATAACCTCATGAAGCAATGTTATTTCATGTCTCCATTCAAAGTCAAGAATCTGTCCTCCCATGTTTCAAGCACACTAACTCTAGAGAAAAGAAGATATCAATGAGTGATGAAGCACTTTGCAAAACTAATCAAAACTTAATAGAAAGTGCCTTCACTTTGCCATTTTATTCATATTTATATACATATCTTATAATTCATTCATAATTCTTAATACATACATACAAATACATATACATGTCCACATGTATGTTTGCATGAAGAACAATGAATGAATTATAAAACGTGTATGTATGTATGCATGTATGGAGAATGATGAATGAATTATAAGATGTGGTAGCCATAAAAGTATATCAATATATGATGGCAAGTATGCATATATATGAGTTAATTTGATTTATTATAATTTACTACTTACATACCTAAGTTATCTCATTTTATTGTATCGCACCAAGGTTTACTACATATAATAAAATATAAAATCTTAGATTGTCGTCAAGCTACTTCTATCAACATTCTCCTAAACCTTCTCACATTCTACTACATCAAGATTTTGAGTTAGTCTAGTGACTGTACACATGCTAACATAACGAGTGCATGTGCTAAGGTATGCTGACGCTAAACTACGGATGCCAGCACTAAAACTAAAAAATTTCCTAGCACTGTGACTAAGAAAGTCTTTGTCTAGAGAGGTGCCGGTGCTAAGCGCTAGGTAGAGGTGCTAAATAGCACATGCCCCAAAGTACAGACACAAGCACTAAAATTCAAGTCTTGCCCCCAAACAAATTGAAACCTTGGCAAATCAAACATAGGATTAAAATACATCCTAATATACTATAAGCAAAACTAAATACATCTCATCGAGGTTTAATTCACTCAATGCTAATACATGAAACATTATTACAAAATCCATCACAAGATCATGATACAAGTACACCAAGCAATAAGAGGATGTGCAAGAGGGAGGTGAGGTAGCCGGGGTCCATGCTAGAACTTGTACATCAGTCCCCAATGGTGGCTTGTCACACCACCTGACCATTTGGTACCCTTAGGTCCACCCCACCATGCGTGTGGAGATAGTCGTATGGCCTAAACAGTTACACAAACAATGATGAAATAAGACTTACAATCACACAATGCACAAGCATACGATCTAGATGAGATGCCAATCTAACAAGCAGTCCTATACCATATCCAGTGCAAGGGGATACCCAAATACATAATCTCATAGGGTCTCTACTCACATCTACACGGGAATAGGTGGAATCCTAGAAGCAAGAGTGTCATGGCATAGCTCGAAGAGATGGCTCATGCGGCATCAAGTAATCCTTTCATGAGGACAAGAAGGCTTGGTCTTTCCAAATCAACGTCTGACAAATGACCATGCCTTCTTGTTGCGTCTTGGCCTATAAGAGCACTCAAGACATGCAAGAGACATACTTATTATATTATTATTATTATTTTTGCACCCCATTCATTTTAATTATGTTATCTTGTATTACACTACTCTCCAATGGGTTGTCTTGGTGGCCCCTTTGTGCCCCAGCCCCCATTGAGAGCCACTCTCCAATTCTAACTCTACATCCAAACCAAAGCTTACGAGCAAGTCAAAATCACAATTTCACAATACAATAATAACTCATATTGGGATATCCCATTTTCACATCATACATTTGTTGGCAATGTTCACAACATACACCCCATTGGTTCCAAACCAACAGTTTGGATCCACATTGATCCCACAATAAATTGCATGTGCCATATGCAAATCTCCACATATCTCTAACCATTTTCCAAGCACAAAATAACACTTGCATGCCAAAATTGACCCATAACTAACCATGGAGACCACCACTCAAAAATCACTATTTTTTTTTAACTCAATGGATTGGAAATCTGGAAAACAATCTATTGGTTCCGAGGCATCCAACATTCTCAAAATGCAATCAAAATCACCAAACATCCATTGAATCCCAAATGGACGACATAATGATAAGAAAACCCTCATTCTCATAATTTGATTTGGAAAATAATCAATACTCAACCAAAATCACTTCTACAAAATGGGAACATGTCTAATTCCATGCCATGAATCATTTCCAACTCACAAATCACCATTAAATTAAAAAACAAAAGAGTAATGAGGAAATCCCTACCTCAAACCAAGCAAATGCCTAAATTTGAAGAAAATGCCAAATAATTGACAAGAAGAAATGAAAACTGAAAGGCAAGAAGAAATTGATGAGAGCAATCCAAAGAACTAGTACCCACAAAATTTCTCCAATCCAATCTCCCAATCTGATGATGTGAGTTTTGTTCCACTACAACATACATAATCAAATACTTAGTATTTCAAGATGAAACACCAAATCTTGAACTCTCTCTTGAATAAGGATGCTCATGCTAAACAATGTATCTCGATTGTGTGATCAAATGAGGCAACCTCAAGGTTCCTTCTTATTGTGCTCTTTCACTCAGTTATAATGAATCATGATGTGATATGCTAGTTATCACAAAGGGACTTATGCTATTAATTCAATGGATACCAACTTGACTTAAACTTCTTCCAATTATTTCTAACCAAACAACTTGTAAAGAGATAAGGGCTCAAAAATCTAATCTACTCATAGAATGCAAGAAACTATGGATGTCTTTGTGACTCTACTAGATTTAGTTTAGCCATCGACATCAACCAAGCTAGTGCAATCTCCTAAAGTAAATGTAAGATGTTCAAACTACCACTATTCAATTAACATCATCCATCAATGCATATCAACGTGCAAACAATAATTGAAGTTAAGTTCATATAAATGTCATTCGACTATGCAAGACAAACTTACAATCAATAAGCAGCTAGTGGTTTGGTCTAAGCGAATTCACCAAAGAAACATCCAAAATGTCTTCCATTCAACTAAACACTACTTTTACTCAACATGAAATGAAATCTAAATCTAAGTGTGGAATTGAAGAAACCATGCAATACTCCAAAGCAACATAATTAATCCACCATGAAGACCAACAATGGTTCAACAATTTCTTTGATAGCATTATGGCAACAATTTTAACAAGTCTCCCCTCCTACTCCACCTCTAATCTATTCTCATTTCTAATCTATTACAAATGAGTTACAAATGAGAGGACCTTGGCCTTTTATAGTTTCTCAATTACAATGAAGGGCCAAGACCAATTCAGGATCAAGAGCCAAGATTGATCCATTACAAACCCTAATTAGGGTTCCCACCACTATCATCCAACTACATGAAGGCATCACTTTGTGGGCCAATGAGAAAATTACAATGCTTTTTGAAAGCCAATGCAAAAATAGATAAGGTAGAGGAACTAGATGCCTTCCACATGTACACTTAGTATAATATGATTAAATGTGCTTTGACATGTGTAACTAGAATTTTCCAATTGGCTGGAAATGGAATGAGCACTAGCTCAACATCCTTATCTCACAGCCTTGATCAATTCTTTGGCAATGAGAAAATCTCTTGATACTCAACATTATCAAGCCTTCAATTGTGATTGCATATTCCCAAATTGCTTCATCTTTTCAAATTTTCTCCATCTTTTAAAAATCTTCTCATTGCCCCAATTTTGAACTTACTTGTACTCACAAACTTGATGTCTTCTTTGATGTCTTGACTTTGCTCTTCTTGAAGTGATGAAGCTTCATGCACTTGGATCCTTCAAAGTGAACTTGAACTTTCAGAGAAAATTCAAGTTGGTGATGATTTCTTTCACTTTTAGATTTATCCCCTTTTCCTTCATAATTTGTTCTCTGATTTCACTTGGATCTTGATCTTGGATTGGGATTCTTCATTCTAGCTTTCATTCTTGAACTATCTTTCTGCCTTAAATTCACAGTTTGATAATTTGATTTTGAACCTCCTTCTCATTTGAAGTTTTAAGCCCGACCTCACTACCATCCTCTTGTTTGAAGTTCGGAACTTGACTTCACCATAGTCCTTTTACCAACTAGCATCTTTAAATTCTCCATCTTCCGTTACACCTTACAAAACAAGAAAGATTGGATTTCACTCTTCTTCATAAAATCAAAATTCAATGCCTAGAAATGAAATTTAAGAGGAAATCATTGTACGTGGACAATTTCAATGGATATTTCTGGATATTTCACCTAATTCAACATGAAGGATCAAATTTCTCCATCTTTAAAAGATGATCACACCTTTCAAGTATTTGATTGTCATATGAAATTCCATAGTTACTAGGGGACCCATCCCCTACCCCTTGAGACAAGTCTCAGAGACCTCTCGTAGTGTAGACACGTTTCTAGGTATTCATCCCCGAAAACATCTCAATGCACAAGGTTCTTCTGGTTGTTGTCTCCCGCTGTCTCCAAAGTCTCTCAACCAAAAAATGATGTCTCCCATAAAAAAGCTTAAGGCACAAGGTGTTATAAAAAAATCATTCTTATCCTCTATCATCACCCTTACAAACATCATTATAATTTATTTGTTAGTAATGATAATGATAGCCACTATAGTCTTTTGATCAATTTGCTCAACTACCTCTCTAGAAAGGCTCGTCAATGATGTACAATTATTCACTTTTCTTGTAGTGTCATTATTACTAATTGTTGTTCTTCTAAAGAGGTCACCAAAATGGTAATAAGAGATCTTTGTGTAACATCAATTCAACTATTGAAGATAATGGAAGCCACTGAGTATCTTTAGCCTTCTCAAATATCTTACAGGGGCACATCCATGAAAATCTTCTCCACTTTCAAGAGAACAATTCAAAATTCTCATAATTACACATCTCATATTCCTTGGCATGTGTATCAACATCAAACTATCAATATTTTTGAATTTCAATATGTAATGATGTTCTAATTTGAAATATGTATTGTGAGTTTTGAACTCTTTAACTCTTTGACACAATGACATTTGACTTTTATGTATTAAAACTTTAATCTTAATGTTAAATTTTTCCATTGTTCTTGTTTTCAAAGTTATATGTCATGATATTTTCTAAAAAATTATTAATTTATATTAAACAAAAATTGGTGTCTCCAAGTACCCTTGTCTACTATTTTTGAAAATTAGTCGTACCGATACCGGTACCAGTCTCCAAAGTCTTTAAGTACCCAAGTCTCCTAGTAACCTTGTGAAATTCTAATCTTCCATAATTTCTCATGCCTTACTGTTACATAATTTCTTGGTTTACACATTAAATTTGCAAAGAATTATCTGATTTTCATCCCAAGGAAATTCAATTTTCATCTTCAAGAATTCTGATTTTCTTCCAACCTGATGTGATTTCAATGTTGCCAAGAGTAGCTCTCATGACTTTCTAAAATTTATTCTCCAATTGATGAAAATCGTTGGTTAATTGGTTTGCTTTGCCTTTTCTTCTTAAGTGCTCAATTTGTTTGAGTTTGGTGTTTGAATGAAGAGGTTTGATGTCTCATATATAGGCGCCCAAAGACCAAGAGGTGGTCCCTATGGCTGGCCGACCTACTTGGGGAGCTAATGCAATTTTTTCATTAATTTTTTTTTTGCATAGCCCAATGCTGACAGACTTAAATTAAAATCATAATTTTTAAAAAAAAATTTCACAATTTAATTATTCTACCAGTAATAATAAGGGGTGACCACCTATTGAATTGGGTGAAAATTTGATGAAGTTGATTTTTTTTTGTTTATGAATGGGAATGGGAGAGGGTCAGAATCCGACCTTCTTTCAATCCCTTAATTTTTTTTTCACTTTCCACTTCTCAAAACAAGGATCCTCTTTCATAATTTTGACGATTTTCAGTTTTTATGAATGCAAGTATAAATCAGATCAAAATAGACCTTGTAAAGGGGGAGGAATAAAATTTATTTTGTCTTGGAGAACCAATTTCAATCACTAAAATTTGATGCCATGCGATCTAAAATTGATTTATGGAAAATGGGTGAATTTCTTTGATGCTCCAAATGTGGGAATGAGGGAGAGTGAGAATTCGCCCTTGTCTCAATCCCATTGGAATGAGGGAAGGTTAGAATCCAACCTTCTCTCAATCCCTTACAAAAATATTTTGCAATGAATACACCCTTTTCAAATTTGTCTGATTCTATTCTTGCCTAGATTTGGGTTGTTTGGGGACTTGAGTTCATTAAAATTCATATCATAATTTGATCATGTTCACAGAATACTAACTTTTGTGATCTCAATCTCACTTGCTTCCAACCCATGAAGTGCAATTTTGGGCTTAATGTGAGGGTGAAAAATTTGGTTTGGCCTTTATATTGAGAAAAAGGTAAGGTCAGAATTCGAACTAGTATCGATCCCATTGGAATGAGGGAAGGTCGGAATCTGACCTCTCAATCCCTTATCTTTATACTTAGAAAAAAATTGATTTGCACTTTTAGTCCTCAATTCCAAACCACAAAATCAATTGAGATCAAGGAAAATTCTAATTGGAAGGGGTGGAAACTCAAGATGGAACTCTTAGTGAGAATGAGAGAGGGTTGGAATCCAACCCGGTCTTAATCTGGTTGGAGTGAGGGAAGGTCAAAATCCAACCTACTCTCAATCCCTTGTTTCATCTGTCAATTCTCAAATTGATTAAGCACTCTCATGGAAAATTTTTATTGTTACGTAAAATATAAGATTTAAGTATGTAACTTATACTTTAAGTTATTTTTGATATACATACTTTTAGGATGTTTGAGTGTTCTTCCAGGTTCATAAGAGTTAAAATAAAGATTCTAGATTTTAGGAGTTTCTAAAAAATTCCAAACATAGCCAAATTTCAATATTTAACATGCCTCCATCAATGTTATTTCCCACAACCTCTCCTGACTTTCTAAGATGAAATTGGAACTGAAACAAGGATTTTCAAAAGGTTCTAACCCATTTCATTACAAATCCCTTGATTTCAACTTCATATCCTTGACTAGCTTGGCCCAGCTCTCACTCACACCCCTGACCAACTTGACAACCCAATGAGCCAATGTTGCTCAAACTAATCTTTCAGACTTGGAGCCTTGAAAATTGCTACCAAGTGAGACCACCTAAGGCCACTACTCCTATTGTTAAGCAAAAAGAGAGGGTCCCCATTTGCAATGGGGCGATGGTGTGAAAACCTCAAACAACTAGCACCCACCCAAATAAATGTTCCCAAACATTTCAAGTATAAAACTCAGCTGGAATCAAGAGCCTTTGATCAACTCCATTTTCATCTATCAAACAACTAGGAAATGCACTCAAAATGGAAGAAATGATGAATTGAGCTAAGAGCCTTCATTCTCAACTACTCGCATGTATGCAAGTGTATTCATTCCCCGCTTGACAAGACCATCAAAAATGTCCTAAGATCGATTGTAGTTAGCTATTGGGTGTCCATACTTCAAAAACATCCCGTTTAGAGGCTTGCTACTAGTTAGACATCCATAGCCTTGATGAGGTTATCATTATGATTTCACCACGAACATTGCTCTTCCTTGGGCAAATTTGCATTGCATAGTGCTAGTAGAGGTATTCCAACACCCAAAGCTAAAATGCCTCAAACTTTTTATTTCCTTTTCTCATTGTTATCATCTTTAAATGTTAAGGTCAAGGAGCCAACTTTAGGATCAATGGGGAGCATACCTACTGCCCAAACCAACCCACTTCCCTGTCATGATTTTTCTTTCTTTTGATATTTATTTTCTTGTTCATATTTCATTTTGGCCCATAAGAAGTGAAACTCATAATGAGTTTGGTGAAACCACAATGACAGTGAAGTAGACATAAGATCTTTTCACTAATTCCAACTTCTCCTCAAAGACTCCAATGACTCAGAGCAATTAAGTGTGAACAAATATTGTAATCGAAAGACTTAGGTACTCTAAACACAATGAATGACTCCATTCCAAATTTAGGACAAATCCTTTTTGCAAGATATGATTATTAAGAATGATATCTAATTCAAAGGAACCTCACAGAGAGATATCCAGGAAATAAACCGAACAAATCTGTTGGGAAAACACTAGAGTATGTTGTATAATATATCACGTTTCTAACAAATTGGGATCCCTCTAAACTAAACTAACCAAAGCAAAACACCTAAACTAAAGCGAACTAAGAAACTACTACTAAAATACTTGGGTCAAAAGACTCAAGGAAAACCTACAAACTCTAAAGAAAACTAAAGTAAAGAAACTAACTGAGCCACCTAAACAATTCTCAAGTCAATTGACTCAAGGAAAACTAATTTCCTAGCTCCTAAAACACCTAAACTAAGACAACCAAATGCAAACCTATTCTAAGCTTCTTGAACCAAATGGTCCAAGACAAACCTACTCTAACTATATATAGAATGCTTGAGCGGACAATGCTCACAAGAGCTATATACATACTTAACTGAATAGGGTTTCTCAAGATGTTTAAGAGCAACAAGGCCTGGGTGATGGTTCTCAATCTCACAAATTTATCCTTGTACTTTGAGAAATAAAATATCACCTCAAATTCAAATTCAGGAAATCTATCATGTAAGATCAACAATTACAGCAATTCATATGGGCCATGGTCAATGCAAATGCAAGTTGCCTTTTCCAGATAACCATAATCAAAATAATAACTTTCAAAACTTTCAAGAGTATAAGCAGGGAAAGACACAACCTGGTGTGCTTCGAATGGCGATTTTCGTTCAAGTCTTGGTTGACTATAGACAACTTCAAGAGGCCGAAGTTGATGATGGATCTCCCCATTGACATCAACATTGAAGTCGTGAGTGATCAAGACAAGATCGGGCTTGAAATCAAGTCCATTGAATATCTCTTTTGGAGGCTTGTCCTTGTGTAACATGAACCATGCATACTTATGTATCTCTATCAACATTTCCTCAAAAATTAGGGATTCCTTGATGATTTGATCTTCAAACATTTGTTTAAGTTGTTCTTCAAATTCAAAGTTCAATTGTAGCACCAACCCAAACAGTTCTTCATTCTCATCTTTCATGGGAGTAACTTGGTCATCACCTTGCATATTCACCAAATTCAATTGAAGCCTCTTCATCTAACATGAAATTGCCAATTGATTTTTCTTTAGGAAAATATTTCAATTCTTCATGCGGAATCTCATCAAGCTTGGTATCTTCAAAATTGATAGGAGGATTGTCACACATCTTCATAAGTTGATCATCGAATAACACCTCAAGTGGCAATGCCTCTGGAGGTTGGAGTTGGTGGTGAATCATGCCACTTGCAATAACTTGTTTGTCTTGAGATGTCCTTAACAATGATTCCTTTTGTACTTGAGATATTTTAGCAACCCCACCACCCCCCCCCCCCCCCCCCCCCCCCCCCCCCCAACTTCATAGTCGAACCATCCCACCTCTTGCTTGGCTTGCTTTATGATATCTCTACATGGTTGACAAGTATATTTTGAATGTGCCAAACTGTGCAATCTACACCAACCAGAGAGAAATGTGCTTTCCAAATATAGTTCTTCCTCACTTAGTCACTTCTTGATCATTTCCTTGTAATATTTGCAAACATGTTGGCCCTATCGTTGGATTGGACAAATGGAAAATTGGTTTGAAGATATCCCAAAAGTACAACTTTCTTTGCAAAATCAACTCCACTCTTGATTTAAATGTCAAACTATTCAACTCTTCATGCTCAATTGTCTGATGAATCCTACATTCGCAAGGTGATGCCAATTCAAAAAAAATTCTTGGATACAATTGTGCATTCAAAGCCTCCCGAAATCGAGATGTCAACTTGATGAAATCCTTGACCATGAAACGACTTCCCATCCATTGAGAAATCTTTCCCTTTTGATTTTTGATTTTAGCTTTTTCATAGATGAGGAGTTGATTAATTTTGATCTTCTCTCTTTTGATTCTCATGTGCTAGTCTTTCAACCTCTCTTTCTCGTTCAATTATTTTGTAAACCTCTCTCACAATGCATTCTTTCTTCTCTTTCATGTTGTTTTTTTTTCTCATTCAAGCCTTCTTTGGATCGCCATTTCAATTCTTTGAGCCTCTTCCTCTTCGTCATCTAATAAGTCACCAATTCACAAATATTCTTGGTAATTTCTTCTTTGTCTCCAAGAAAAAGAGTGGAATGTTGCAATGATATCGTCTTGAATTACTTCCCAATCTTGTTGTGGGTGGTGCAGTTGTGGGCACACCATTTTACATCATCTTCAACCAAATCTCTTTTTTCCTTTTTTTGGATTTTTGAAAATTTTCAATTTTTTTGGATTTTTCACATTTTTCACTATTTTTTGGATTTTTTCACTTTTAAAGAGATCTCTCACATCTCAAATGTAACTTGAAATCTCATTCTTGTTGATAGTTCCACGAATGAACTTTGTTCATTTCCTTCTTCTAGCGCTAATTTCAGTTGATCTGAGTTTTGTTCCACTACAACATACAAAATTGAATACTTAGTATTCCAAGATGAAACATCAAATCTCCAACTCTCTTGAATAAGGATTCTCAGATGCTAAACAATGTATTTGGATTGTGTGATCAAGTGAGGTGACTTAAAGGTTCCTTATTGTGGGCTTTCACTCAGTTATAATGATCTGATATGCTAGTTATCACAAAGGGACTTATGTTGTTCATTCAATGGATATCAACTTGATTTAACTTCTTCCAATTACTTCCAACCAAACAACTTACAAAGAGATAAGGGTTCAAAAATCTAATCTACTCCTAAAATGCACCAACCCAAGGGATAAGAGATTCTTACCTTCCATCATTCTAGTGAGATCGAGATAAGGTTGGATTCCAACCCTCCCTCATTCCCACATTTGGAGCATCAAAAAAATTCTCTCCTTTTCCCTAGATTAACTTTAGATCACTTGGCATCGAATTTTGGTGATTGAAAGTGAACAGTAATGTGAACAAAGGGAACATTACATGTCACAAATGTAACACGTTTGGTCACATAGCGAAGCAATACAAACTAAGGACAAATCAAGTGAATTCAAGGTTTGGAAACTCAAATGTAATGTGTTTTAATTGCAATAATTTTGGTCACATTGCAAAGAAGTATAGATACAACAGAGCTAATGTCAATGCAAGAGGTTTGGTAGAGAGAAACAAGGTGCAGGATGATAAAGGAAAGAAAGTTTTTGATGTAGAAGAACTTAAGAAATAAATGAGCAAGACATGGTTGAGGAAAGATCTAATTGATGCTACTAGACAGATCACACTAGATTCTGGTGTGAATATCTCATTGAAAATTGGATTAGGTCATAGATCTAAGGGGGAGTCTTTCAAGAAAAATCTTACCATAGCCCTGAATCTGAAGGATCGGCGGAAGCGATCGATGGAGTTAGATGTAGAGTTGAATTTGAATCCTGATGGAACTACTTTTGATGGATTATGATCAATTTTTTAGGATTGCAGACAAAATTTTGATTTTTGGTTATATGTAGTTTTTTAAGCTAGGGTTAAATGCATTTAATGATATTTCTTTTTGAAGCATGTGAATGATTAAAATGGCATTTTGTAACATCATTTGGCACTATTCTATCTTGATAACAAGTATGCCGAGTTTTAGAGAGATTTGAGCAGAGATTGAAAGCATTTTAAGAGATCGAACTTGCAAACCCTTGCCACCATTATAAAAAGGTATTTATCACTTTGTGACTTGATAAATTTGATTGGTAGTTATGGATACACCTATGGTAATTGATATCAAGGATGGGCCATGACCTAAATTCAAGAAACACCCACATAACTCTATGGAAGATGACCCTGGTGGAGCTTTTTCTTATGTTCCTTACATAGTATTGCATGTAGAAGACATTAGGGCATACATTCATGCTAGGCGAGTATTCAATACTTAATGTGTATGCATCCCTATGTGAAAATGGTCAACTAAAAAATGAATTCAAAGTATTAGAGACAATGAAGTTAGCTCACGTTATGAAGTTTCACACCTTTGATGAACCAGAATGGATTAGACTTGTTCTCAATGGAATACATGATCAATTCATTTTTCTAGACAAACCTTACAAAATCACCAAGGAAGTACTGGAAGTACTGACTGGTTACAATGCAAATGGGGAAGTTCCTACCTTAAGAACTATAAAGAATGTCTTATTAATAAGTCCGATTGATTCAAAATGGGATAAGAGGGCTATGAAAGTCACTAATATCAAGTAGCATGATGTGAAGTTTGTTTCAATGGTTCTAGGATACAAAGTCTATCACTCTAGTAGAGAGCACCATCTCTAGCACCATAATTCACATTGCATACCAAATGGTTAAGGAGAAGGCTCAATATGATGTTTGTGAGATATTGAGACTATAGCTTATGGAGAAATTGGGAAAGATAAAGGACATGAAAAAAATATTTAAGTATGGATCATTGATCATACATATAGTCTTCTATTTCATGAATTAATTTCTAGGGATCGGTGGCATTACATGGAAGAAAGACATGCTAGTGGCAATACAGATCAGCCAGTACTACCTTATGGACAATTAGTAATTGGTGACAAAAGAATTATGGGGATATTTCAAGACCTTTCAAAAGGAGATGTAGAACATATGTATAATCCTGAGGGAAATTATGGAGAGATATGAAGACACTGTTTATTTCATGGTTGAAACTAATGATTATCTTGTAGAGGCAGCTGACCTAAGAACTCACCAGATCATGCCTATGGGTTATGAGGTAGATTCTATTCTACTTGAAGCTTATGTGAAAGATATACTAGATAAACCAATTGATCCTAATGAAGAGGGGTCCAGTACCTATAAGGATAAGAGTTTGAAAGTACATTTAAAGATAAACAAACCTCCCATGAAGAGAAAACTAAGAAAATAAGTTGAAGCTATGGGTGAAAGGATGGGTTTCACTAGAGAGAAAATGGTTGAAGCTAGAAGAAAGCATGAAGAGGAAGAACACAAGAAATCTAAATCTGAAAATACTATCAATGTGGATTATGATGGACCTCCACCATACACACCTTTAAAATAATTATCTAGTGGTAGATCTACTCGGAGTATAGTGAAGACATCAATCAGTCAATCAGAGAAGGTGACAATTGTTAAATCATAAGTTAGGACACCTACACTGAAGGAACCTAAGCCTAAAATAGTCAAACCAAAGGTAGTTTTTGAATCAAAAAGCAAAATAGTAAAGACAAAGAGAAAAAGGCCTCATAAGAGAACAAAGGATGATGATATATATGAATCCACTAATTCACTTGATTCTAAGAAGAAGCGGAGGACCGAAGGAGCCAAGGAAGAAAAAGTGGTAACTAGTAAGAAACTTGAACAATTTGTTGTTGGTAAGCCACAATTTACTGTGGATGGTGTGTTGAAGAAATTTAATTTGCATGGAATTTTAGTTCAATTGTATAGATATTATCATAGATATGATGAATAAGAGAAGACAAAATCAGAGGAAGGAGTAATAGCATAACTGAGTAAATTCAATAGAGAACTTGTTGAGATCAAAGGGGAAATTCTTGATGATCTATTTGTCAAGCTTGACAAAAGAAGATTGACTACATTGGAAGGAGACAAAAGAATTAGAGAGGGAGTCATAAACAAACAATGTCCGATTATAGCAATAAATGAGTTGAAAATACTCCTTGAAGAAGCTAAGAGGGAATTGCTAACCAAAACAAGGATAAACTTAATTATGAGTGGTAAAATTAATGAATTTTTATAAACTAAAGAGGTGATAAGTAAAATATTGTTGGAGTATTGGTATGAAGGACCACCATAGGATCATAAGAAAGAAACAAAAGAATCCACAATGCACATAGGATTTCAGATAATGGATGTTGAACCAGATTTATTTATCTTTGGTGTACCTATAACACTTTTCACATAAAATGATGATGATGAAGATATAGATGGAGTACAAAATTATAAGGCAACTATGACAAAAGATGAATATAATGAGGTAATGGATGAAGCAACAATATATAGTGTAGATGACAGGTCAAAAGTAACACATGAGGAATTAGACAAAGGAGAAGCAGAGTCAAAGACAATTCATGATGAAAAACTGAAGGAAGAGGAAGTGAGAGAAGAACTAGAGCCTATGGAAGAGAAGAACCTTGAGAAGATTGAGGAAATGAAATATGAGCAAGTTGACAAGGCAAGAGATAGTGCAGAGGTAGTGACTAAATTATTGGGAAAGGACATCACTAAAATGCAGATTCTACAAGGTCCAATTGAATTGGACACTCTTGGTGAAGATCAGTTGATGGGAATCGCTACAATAGCTCATGCCAAAGCAAGAGAGTGAATTATGAGGACTAATGAGAAAGGGAATATAATTTTCTCTAGGGAAATAGATGTTTTGGGTAAGATCATGCCAAACTATAAATTTGATCCAAATAAGTCTACACTGAGTCATTTTGAAGGATTATTGGATGCGGTTGACACTCATTTTGAATCTTTAGAGACATGAAATAATCAAAGTTCAAAATGAATTCAATACCAGTAGATTCAATCATTTGAATATCATGATTATCAAGGATAAGACTTCATTGGGAGTTTCTATTCAACAACTCAAGGATTCATTATCAGGAGGTAAAGTTTAAAATCTTCTATTGATTATCCTAAGCATGTAGCAGATATTGACAAAATCCTTAAGGATAGTGAGGCTAAACTATCAGAAATATTACAAGGATTTGATCCCTGAAAGAGTTAGCATCGGTTCATTCAGCACAAGTGACAAAACATAATGATAAAATCATAGCACTTGTCACTGAGAGAGACATAGTAAAGGGAAAGATCAAAGAACTAACAAACTTGATTGTTCCTAAACTTGATATTCTATTGAGAGGTCTCAAGGAAGCAGTTTCAACCTATGAATTCCCTATTGCACTCGATTTGGTTAAAGTAGAAATGTTGGCATATGTAGTTTGTGGATAGATTCAGATTGCAAAAAGCATTAGGAAGAGTTGGGACACAAATTTTGGAGTTCTAAGGAGAAATTTCTCAAATATATTAAATTATTGTTTGTAAGTATACTTTGCACACTTATGTATGCAGGTGAATGATATAGGATTTTGGTAGTTGAATTTTGAGGGGGATTCTGACCTTTTCCATTGATGTCGAAGGGGAGAGATGAGGTGTGAAAATTGAATTATTCAGATCAGGGGGAGCATATATTTTTGGTTAGGGAGAGACGTTTTGGAGATTGGCATTTTTCTTGGACACTTAGTTATTTTTCAATAAGTGTTGCCATCAATGCCAAAGGGGGAGATTGTTGGCAAGAGACACTGCATTGGATAATTTGTAATTTGTCATTGATGGAAACTAAATACGTCTCTTATGGCCACTTGACATATTTTGGTTTTACTGAAGGTCACAACGCACATTTGGCTAAGTATGACATAATTGGAATTGTTTATAGAGTTAGATAAAAGATTTGGTATGGCCATGCCATCAATTTTTGAAGAGAGAAGTTAGGAGAAGCTTATATAGGTCACATCCTATCTATATCTATGATCACATTAATTTATGTTGACATTTGTTGGAGATATAAAGTTTTGAGTATCAGGTATACAAAGAAGTATGAGGAACAATGACAATTACTTGTTGGATTGATCAACGATCCTAACATATCGATGATATGATCGGTTTGAGTGTAATGATTGGTATATTTGACATGATGGCTGGTATCTATGCTTTGGTCAAGGTTAGCATGAAGATCTGATTATTGTTTTGGTCAAGGTTCTACACATTACATGTTCTATTCTTGGAGTTGACAAGTTAACTTATTATACTTTTCTATTGAGTATATAAGCTCGAGTTTTTGTGGAGATTTTTTGATGCGATTGGAAAGGGGTATTGTGCAAAAGTTATAGATGATATACTGATATCATGTGTATGTGAAGAACCTAATTTCTGAGGTTAGGTTGATGTATATGTACTGTACTTGAATGAAACTATATAGGCATAGTTGATGCTATTTCTTTGTTCACTATTTTAGATCACAGTGCAAATATTTTGTATGGGACTGAGCCTCTATATGTTGTAATCTGAGCAATGAGTTCTAGGCAGTGGGCTTGAATGCAAGTGCATTCTATTTTGTACTATTGCCCTTAACTGGGTTAACATCTTTATTTTTGTGGAGATGTTTTGAACCTATTGGAAAGGGATATTGTGCAAAAGTTATAGATGATATACTAATATCCTGTGTATGTGAAGAACCTAATTTATGAGGTTAGGTTGATGTATATGTATTGTACCTAAATGAAACTATATAGGAATAGTTGATGCTATTTCTTTATCCACTATTTTAGATCGTAGTGCAAATATTTTGAATGGGACTGAGCCTCTATATGTTGTAATCTGAGCAATGAGTTCTAGGCAATGGGCCTGAATGCAAGTGCATTCTATTTTGTACTATTGCCCTTAACCGGGTTAAAATCTTTATTTTTGCAGAGATAATTATGGGTTCCATCCCCACAGTGGTTTTTACCTTAACTGGGTTTCCACACAAAATTCATGGTGTTATGAGTTTTTGAATGTTTTCTTTGTGTTTTAGTTGTCTACTTTTTATTTATCTCATTTTATGGTTAAAGAATCAAATTGGTAGAGCTAAAAGTTTTAGAACGCTGATTCACCCACCTCCCCACCCCCCCTCTCATTGTTCCTCAATACCAACACCAAAAAATGTCATCCCTATTTCTCCATCAGCAAACAAAAAATTGGCTCAAGAGATAGAGATTTTGAACCAAAATATGAAAAATATTGAAAAGAGTAGAACTGAAATGTCCAAATTACTTCGACGACCCAATGAAAACATTGCACAAGCTAACATACAAGATCTCATTTCAGAATGAGACATTCCAAATCTCATCTCACAAATAAACATGAAAAACCAATTTCAAACAACAAACACAAGTTTCAATCAATTTTCATTCAATCAAACTTCATTTAACCAAGTCCCAAATCAAACCTTTAAACTAGAGCATGTCATAATTCAACTAGGGCCACCACCAAATTTTGAACCAATCATCATTCCAATGCAATCAAGTGTCACTCAGTAAATCACACAACCCCTTGTGGAAATCATGAAAACAAGTCAATCCCTACCCAGGCCACAAACGACTTTACCTCTAATTGCATCACAAGTCACTGAATATCCTCTTATATCCTCAAATCCACCACTAGGTTTTTCTCAAAATAACACAAGCTCAAATATGCCATCTTTTGAATATCAATCAATCATAATCAATGAGAAAGTTATTTTGGCACAAAGTCAATCAACAAATACTTTGCATCATGCAAATGTCAATGTGGTATCCCAAATAAGTTTGCACAAGAAGAAAAATTCCCAATCTAAAGATTTCAAGATTTTTCTTTGAAAATTGGTTATGCACAAGAAATAATTGATGAGCATGATCAAAATCACTTACCCATGTCTAGCAATGGCTCATTCCAAAGAAATCACATTAATAACACACTCATGTCCTATTGTGTAATTGACCTTCAAGAAACCTCCATATCTCCCACCATTCCTTCATCCCCTGAAGCTTCACAAGAGCAATTTCCACCATCTCCATCAATTGACACATCCAATGATGCAACCTCCCAAGGGCTATCCACATAAGAAATCCAAGTTAATTCATTTCTTGATATGAATTCCATCCCAAATTCAAAATGCTAGACCCAATGCCACCATATGCTCCTATTCTAGAGAGTCCCATGAATTTTTTTTCTCCCTCATTATAAAGAATTAATTCCTTTCTAGAATCTCCCATGCATATTTCAAGTCACACCCCATGTCAAGAGGATAATTCAAAGCACAAAGAAATGGGTCCTAAAATAAATCAAGATCAAGATCTGAAAAATAATCAATTTCATGCACTTGTTGACCAAGATCCTATTTTCCTTGAGCCTCATGATGATCCCATTATTCCTAAACATAATATCCAATATGATCCCCTTCCATATCAAGAATAAATCGTCCTTCCAATTCCCATTAACATTGCACTTCCTAAGTAAGATCATGACCTCCCTACCATCCTTCCTAATGATTCCATCCAAAGTCAAGAGAAAAAAAACCTTAAAATGGAGTCCAATGATCCCTTTCCAAATCAAGATCAATGTATCCCTTCACCTTCATGTCCATTACAAGGTTCTACCATCCCTTTAGATCCTCTTCATGATCTTTCTATCCCTTCATCTCCATGTACTAATCCTCCATATCTTCCAGAAGATCCTATCCTACCAAATGACCATGTCATTGCTCATATTCCATTGCAATATCACCTTATTCATCCTTATCCTCCTCATGGTCGCAACACATTTGCACAAGTTGTTTATGAACCCCATACATGTCATATGAGTTCCTCCACTTTCATCTAGTCTAGTCCACTTCATGATTCCATTGCTTCTTCCATATCTTATCCACATCAAAATGGACTTGTGTCTTATAGTAAGTATCCCACTAGTCAAAAGAAGTACCAAGTCAAAGGGTTAAGACTCCATGAACAAAGTATATTAAAACCCTTTCATATCAAAGAAAATTCTGATGGTTATGGTTCAGTTACAAATCTCATTCTAAAGATGTTGGTATCCCTAGAAAATCCAAATCCCTACATATACCTTCTCCTTCATCCCTTCCATCCATCTTTGGGCCATATATTCCTCCATCCACTTTCTCACAATCCGCGTACCCTTTTCAAAATGAAGGTCAACAAAGGCACACATCTTTAAGAATCTTTTGCCCATGCAAAAGGCCTCCATTTCATTCCTATCCATCCATGAATCCTATTTATTTTCCAAGCAATTTTGATGCCAAACATAAAGTTCATAAGTCCAAAAATTCACATGCAATCAAGGATTAACATGTCTAGCCTAATTGACATGTAAAAAAAAAGAGAAAAAAAGAAATGCAAAAAATGGCCACAAAGGCCAATTAAGAAAAAGGAAAAATCAAAATCCATATTGGTTCCTAAATCTCTTGCAGAACCAATGCATTACAAGGACCCACAAAAGAATGAAAAATCAAAATCCATGTGAATTCCCAAGTGGCTCCTTGAAGCGTAGAGTTCTAAAGAAAAATAAAAGTTGGCATTTAAAATTGTCACCCCTCCATCTAAATACGTTCAACCTTCCAAATCTATTTTGGGTCCTTATGTCCCAAAATCCATATCCATTCCTCCTTCAAATCCAAAATCTCCTTTTCCTCCATCACTCCATCACCCCTCAAGGTGTGTGCCAATGTTTTTCTTTCCCACATTTCCATCCACTCAAAAGAAAGTCTTCTTGCATTCCCTTCATTACCCAACACTTATTATCTAACCTATCCAGTCCTTTGTCTAAATCCTTCTCCTGACCTATCCAATCATCTATTTCATATCCCTTTTTCACTACCCTACCAATGTATTTTGAGCATACCATCAATAGCTATGGTCCATTATCACATGTCCTTCAAGAGCTCCATCCAAAGAATAAGGCACTTGGGTCCTTTTTGTATTGATCTTCTCATGCATCCATTAACTTCCTAATTTTTTTAAAAAAAAAGTAGAAAAAAAAGTTTTATTGATGAAAACCTAGCAAACAAGTGTCTTGATGACATCAATAAAAGAAAAAAAAAGAGTAAAGAGAAATAATTTCGTCCAATAGTGAAAAATTGACAAACATGTGCTTTGGGAAAGTACCATGATGAAATCTTGGCAAATAGGGATCATGTGTAATCCATGATCATCTTGTGTTCCATACTTGGGGGCAGGTTTCATCCATATTATCCTATCATACCCCCATCATTTCCTCCAGTATCCTATGTCTATCATATCCCTTATCCTATCAGCCTTCGTATTCCCTTTCCTATCTCTGATCTTGACAAGGCTAAGGAACTTCACAAGCATTCTACTTCACATTAACCATATCCCTTATCTTATCCACACCCTTTTATACCATATTGCCTATCTTATCACACCCTTTAGTTCATAACCCCTTTGTCCATTATTGATCTTTCTTTTTCTATTCATGTCCTATTATTATCCTATCCAAATCCCTATCTTGATCTTGATATAAAATAAGGACATGAAAATAAAAATAAGTTTTCAAAGAAACCTTTTGAAATCTCCATTTTTATGGACCACATGTCATCCAGTGCAAAAAGTATTATTACCCTATGTTGTCATGCCCAATCTCTAATCTTGGAAAAAACATGGTATTCCATTCCATGGGTAGTCCTTGGCATCCAAATAGTTTCAAGACATACTAAGAAACATTTATCCTTCATCCATCTACCAGTCTATCCATCAATCCATAATGTCCCTAGCTTGCTAGCTACTGAGGGAAATTCAATACATCTTGCTTAAGAAAATATTAATCTTGAAAACATTCATAAAATTCATATGTCTTAAAAAAATCCATAAAATAAAGTAATGTCTTTAAAAAATCCTAAAAATCATAAGTCCAGAAAAATTTCTTAAAATTGTAAAACATCCTAAAGAAAGTACAAAAAAAATCAAATATTCCAAAATCCTAAAGAAAATAAAAAACTCATTCATAAAAATTTAACAATAAACATGTACATAATCATTTTTTTTCATTTCATCAATAATTCAACCCTCTTGCAAAAGATAGATATAAGTGCAGATTCATATTGAAGACTAGTAAAATAAAGCTCTTAATGAAATCACGCATCAATAGAAAATCAATCCTATCAATTCGATAATTAGGCTGATTGCACTTGTCCAATCATTTAGCTTATCAAATCAAGCAATCGTTCAATTAACATCATCATCATTATCAATTCTTCATCAAAAATCATATTGTCTTATACAGGGTGTTTTATGCTTGAAACCAAACCGAATCTGTCTTAGACAAGGTACTTCATTCGTGAAACTAGACACTATCAAGATCATCCTATTAAAAACAAACATGCACTAAACAATGACAAGATGATCAGAATAGTTGTTGGCTTGCTTGGTCCAGTGAATCTCAACTTTTATTGATTTATCTTTGATCATGTTCCTATGCTACTCAAGGATACCACTAAGTGATAAGAGCGACCAAGATAGTCCACGATCCTTTTTGTTTTGTCTTTTGTTTGGGAGATGTTCTCATAAATTTATGGGGCAAGTATGTTTTGGGTTTCTATGATAGACATGTTCACAATGTTCATAGTTGCCATTGCACATACCTCAACTCTTAACATACCATTTTGTTTCAAGATGGATGAGATCATTCCTTGTCTGTTTTATGCAAAGGGATTGAATTACCACCCAGGTTTTCAATAGCATGGTGTGCCACATCATTTTTCCATATTAAAATAAAGCTCTATTGATAAAAGCGTGCTTATGAAACAAGTTTCCTTATCACTAACTCTTCTTTGTCAAATCTCTGCTTCATGCTAACACTTCTCTAGTCATTCCTCACATTCCTCTTAGTCTAGTGCTTTGGAACACAACAAAAAAGTGCATCTTGCATTCAAATTTGTAAGGTACATGCATATCATAGTTTCATAATCACAACATGTAAAATACAAAAATATTACATCCTACATGTTACTTTGTACATATCATTACATAGTAAAATATTTCATAAATTTATGGCCTAAGAATGTCTATCCATCATATAAAGCATCATACACATATGACATCACACAATCATCAACATATAGAAAGATAAAAGTATACATATAAAAGATCATGACACAGTGTGCAAGTAGTTGCATATCATATATATAAGTATCACAAAAAGTATTGGAGTACAAAATCAAGATATCTGCATAAAGAAAGGATTATAGGCTCACCATAATCTATGGAGCATGTATAAAAAACTCTCGCTATAAGTAGAGAGAATCATCCTCTACTCTGCCAATCCTCCTAGTATTTTCCCTAACTAGAGGATGTAGCCCCTCCTATTTGTGGTCTTATTTTGCCTAGTTTATGTGGCCCCATCAACCCAACACTCCCCTGCTTCTCTGTGTCCTTCGGGAGTGTGTCCTACTATGTGATATTGATGAAACCGTGATGCTCAATGCCCACTGCTTTGGTGTTACATCTCTCTAATACATGCATTGCCAATACCTCATCTACTTACAAGTGTCTGCTAGCATCTTGGCTATGTCACATATGCCCACATTTGTGATACTATTGATGAATTCTTGTGTGTCCTCCTCTATCCTCTGTGTTCTAGAAAAAGATGTGTCTTGAGAAGCCATAAGTGTATCCATCTCTACTATCAATTTGTCTATATGTGTAATGATCGTTGCTCACTCTATATCTCAGGCTGCTCTCTCTTTCCATCTTAACTTTGAGTCCTACTATCTGTCTCATCAGATCTACATTATGCAACCTCTAAAATCTATCTGCTAGCCTCATAGAAGTATCATTTGGAATGTCCTCAACCTCATTGCCTATAACTATATCCTGCATTTTTATGTGCTCATGAACCTACAACATCCAAATATCCTCTAGTGGATCATGTTTTTCCTCCTCTACATGCATAGGTCATTGTCATCGTTATCATCGCCATCGCCATCGCCATCGTCATTGTCATCGTCATCATCATCATCATTGTCATCATCATCATCGTTGATGGACTGTATCCCCTCACCTTCCTCATCCTCATCCTCCTCCTCAGTCTCACCCTTAATGTTGTTCTCTCCCTCTACTACTTGACCCTTTACAACCTCACCCTCCTTTGTCCTCCACCATTGTGGTGCCACTCTAGGAATTTAATCTTTAGATCTGTTAATGGAATCAGCCTATGCCCAACAAACCACTTGTCATACTTTAATGTGATCCCTACATCTATGATATCTAGTCCTACTCTCTAGTTTTAAAGTTGTAGCTATTCAAAATCTGAGCATGTTATATGTGACCTAATGATTGGACCCTTAATCTCTACCTCGCCTTTTGAGCGAGTGAATAATGCTATACCTATTGAAACATCCTTTCAGTCCACAAATTATTTGTGTACCCTCTTTGTTAGCTAGAGCTCTATAACTACAAGTCTAATGATAGTTTAGCTAATCAAGTATCTCTTCTGACAACAATAAGGAAGGTGATCCTCATCATCATTCCAACCAGGGAAATCTCTCTAAGGCCTCCATGTAAAATCCCTCAATTTGTCTATCTCATGTCTTTAATAGTGCATATATTCCAATGGCCCTATGTGAGTGCACTAGCATAAAAGTAAACATATGGTAGTCCTAGTACCACTTATTTGTCTACAATAGGATGAAATACTACAATGTGCTCAAATGCCCAAACTTACGACAAAATGATTATGTTGCTAATAAATAACATGCCTCTATATGCCACCTAGTGTAAGTGATAATATGTCATAGCCAAAATGCACGATCACCATGAAAATGCCATACCTTCCATAGCCATGCACTCTAGAAATCATCCCCATTCTATAAGGAATTCATGCCCTCATCTATTTGGCACTAGAAATCCTGCAATAACAACTGGTCTCTCATGTTGTCCTACTAAAGTCTCCCATCAGATATCATAGTCTCTTATATCCAATGTAATGTCATCACAATCAAATAGTCTACTCAAAGCCACTCTCCCTATTGACATATTAAGCACTACAAGATCTCTATGGATGGGAATACTAAGTATGCGCTATACATCCTCTAAGGTGATGGTTACCTCTCTTATTGACAAAAAAAATGAACTCGTCTTTGAATGCCATCGCTTTGTCAATGTCATGATCAATCCTCTATTTTACCTAATGTTGGGCATGTAAGTGATGTGATAAAAACCTAAATCCAATAGAATATTATGCTCATGTATGCTCAAACGATGTCATAATCCCATGTAAGTTGGCCCACTCTCATGCGTCTGTAAAAGTGAGAGGTCAACCTACGTATAATAGGGACAGAGGTGTCAATGATTTTTTATCTGATATTTTGTTGACCACACATGACTGAGTTGACATACTATGTACCTATCATGTCAAACTTGAAGACCCATAAGTTCAATCTATACTTCCTAACTATTTAGTTCTCCAACTAACTACACATCACATTGACCAACTGCACAATATTTTGATCAAGTGCATAGTTCTTGACCAATTGTGTAGTTCGCTGACTAACCATGCAATAGTTTGAACAACTATGTAGAGATTTGACCAAGTGCACATATCTGATCCCAACTATGTTGGTTTGACCATAACTAATAGAAATATGCCTAACTATGCAACATGTGTGCCTAATTGTGCAACCATTTCACAAAAACCCTAGTTTGTGCCCTAATTACTCTAAATAAATACATGGAAAAGCATAAAATAAATGCATAATCATGAGGGGACTATGATCTACATACCTGTTCCTATGCGACCTTTTATCATTCGTAGCTTCGCACACATTCACCATGATGATTCTGCATCAAAATCTGTATCATCTTCCTTACTCCAAAGATCCAAATTTACCAAATGAAAGAGTGAAAATGAGCTCTTTTGCCCTACCAAATCCATTTTATACCTTCTTGGGATGCCTAGATGGATGTGAAAGCTTATGCTTTTATATTGGTCATGGTGTTTTTCTCATTTTGAGCTTCATATATTTTGTATTTGAACTCTGATTTTTGATCTATTTGTGTCTATAGAATCCTATCATCATCATCAAAAAATTGACCTTTTAGTTGGATTTTTCAGTTAATTCCTTGAGGGGGAACTCTTGTATCTTGTGATTGTTGGGGCAATTTTTAATGTGATTTTTTCCTGATTTTTCTTTGAAACAATGATCTAAATTGCATTTTCTCAAAGAGAGGCAAAATATAGATGCTAAAAACTGGTTAACACTTATGGTGCCACTTTTTAACATCTTGGCATTGTGATCAAAACATCATTTTGCAAGTTTCCTAATTATTTCTCTATGTCACACATGTGATCTTTATCATTTGGCAATATTGTGTCATTCCTCATTAATTAAACATTAAAAATTATTTAATTAATCACTAATTTTTGTCTCTAATTATCATCATATCCTAATCAATTTGACCTTTTAACCATACCCGATTATGATCCATTTGATTTTGTATTCTTTAGGAGTAAATAACCATTAATTTTCCCCTTAGCATAAGTCATAAGCTATGATAAATTTTATTTATTTATCTCCTTTTCACGTTTTCTCACAATTAATTAAATTCATTAATTAATTGGCTAATTTCCTAATATGTGGGAATTATTGATTTCTAATATTAAATATTCCCTCAAATTCCAAATGGGATTCCATCCCTTAATTTTAGCTTCATTCCCTCTAATTACGCCTCATCTCCTATAATTTAGCTTCCACCCTTCTTACACCTTCCCTTTCTCATTTTCCCACTATTTTGGCTTCCCATTTCCCTTTTAATTGCATTTCTAATATTTTCATTCAATCATGTCATAATTTGTCATATTTATGACATTTTTCCAATTGCACATTCAATTTGTCATAAGTCATGACAATTGGCAATTTTGTGTTCCTTTTTCAACTCTATAAATTGGCTTTCAATTTCTCTCATTTTTAGAACCACAATCCAAGTATTCTCGCTATCATTATCATCTTATTTCTTTCAACATTTTGTGCATTTTGTTATATTTGAGAAACTTCATAATCTTAGAGAATAAAGAAAAATCATTGAGGCGTCACTAAGGGAGTATTCATATGATTTACTTTTATGTTTATTGCACTTTGTCTTAGTGGCTTTAATGGTTGGACTGCAATCTAGTTTTGTGTCCTTTTGAGGTTTTACGATTGACTTTGGCATTCAATGGTTTTTGTTTCCCTATTTCCTGGTCTACAAAAATAGATATCATGTTGTGGTTTTCTTATTTTTGTGTGAAGTTTTGAAAGTGCCTTTGTAGAGACTTCATGAGTTTTGGTAGACTTGCAGACACATACCATTATTAAGATTAAGATAGGTGTAATTTGGTGGTAATTGCCAGGCTTTAATATCCTTGTGTTGTATTTTGTATTGGATTTTTATTCTTGTGGTTTGGGTTTTCTATTGAAGTACCATTTTCATAAAATTATGCTCTATTAAATGGCGTGCGTTCATTTATGAAAATGTAGCAGTACTTAGCAAATATAATTCTCGAAACAACATAGTATAATCTTGTTGGGAGATTTTTTTGTATATTCAGTTAAGAATTTAATTCCTTCACATTATTATTTGTTTGGAAACCTTATTAAATTTGTGAGTTTTTTTTAACAAACATAACTCCATATTATCTTGAAGTGATTACATTGGTTTCCATTATAGAATTTAGTAAACTATATTTCCAAAGACCAAGAATATTAAACATTGTCACTAATGTATTGAGTGTTTTATTAAGGTAATAAAGTCATAGGTAAACAAAAAATTAAACCTTTCACTATAACTAGATGTTCAAGTTGTAGAAATCCCCTGTTACCTGAAGCTTCTATAGATTATTGGAAACTATATATAAGGTTACCATTTGAATTAATTGATTTACTTGCATACCATAATTCCTCATATGGACCCTTTTTGGTGGATTATAAATTGGGTTCATGAACCATGAGAGAGAGTTGTATCTTCAAATTTGTTTTTTCTTGAAAATATTGTTGTGCGTATGCTAGTGAAATGCTGAATTTTTCCCTTGCATAACATTGAGTTAGTAGAATATAAGGTGTTACAAATAGTAATTTTAAGAACACTAGCTACTTAAAGAAGTAAACCACATAGTGCACATTCTTGAAGCAACTTCTGTTGGAAATCTATTATGGGAAAGTGAGATACTGGGGGGGGGGTGAATCAGATATCTACTATTTACTCCATTTTAACATAAATTCACTTGCATAACATAAATAACAAATTCAATACTGAAATAGATCTAACATTCTAATCTTCATCCATGAAATTGAAACATAACACAAAGATTTTGGTTGCCCAGAAATTGTTGAAAGGTAAAACTGGAGTGGGGATGATACCCACAAATCTTCACTACTGTAGTATTCAAGTTTTCCTGTTAGGGCTACAAAGTTTTGATCATAAACTAATGATCTACCTTGTGTGGGGTCTTCCCTGCTAAGAGATTACAGACTTATTCAATCTACCTTGGAAAAAGGATTTAAACTTAGAAAAAATTAAGCACTCGATTAAGAGATTTACTTAGGCCTGTTAAGACCACTCTGTTAAGAGATTTTCCCTGATTCACCTGCTAAAATGACTCAGTACCCGATCCTTCAGTTTGCACTGTGATGATGATAACAAATCTTCTCCTTCCAATACTTGTTTGATCTCCTCAATTAAATATATCATTGTTATGTCCTTCACTGCCTTGCTCGATCACTTTTACTGATGTCTACCTATATCAAAAATTACTTCTATGTTCTGTATATGAGATCCTTCATACTCTTCCCATACTCTCTTACTTTCATATATCATTTTAAGGTTCAAATCTCATCTTATATAGACAACACAATATCCTCCTAGATCAAGATCAACAATCTAGATTCTCTATTTATGCCGCTTAAGCATTCCCTAAATATGATAGGCTACATAGATTACATAGGGATTAATGATTACAAATCTAAGGCATAATCACCTCCGTGATTCTCTCAACAAACATTAAATATTATGTAGATGTCGGCCAAAATGGTTTACCTTAGTGTTTGTGCCATTACAAACACATATGAAAAATTTCGCTTGCTCGACATATGAAGTCTCTGGCACTCGACATTGACTGTTCTTCATATACTGGTGCTCGACACTGATATATCTACACAACTCGGCATAGGTTTCTCGGCTATTACTGAAATACTTGATGACCTCTGACTTGCTCGATAATTGTACAAAATACAAGTCTAGACATAACTTGACCTTTACTAGATGGCTCGGTCGCAGTGATGACCAACCAACATTGCCTAGAAAATTACTAAGTGTAAGATACTAATAGACAAAAAAACTTAGGGATCAACAATCTCCCCCTTTGACATCAGTGGAAAAAACACTTTGTCATGATATTTACATTACGACAAGAGTACTTAGTAATATGCAAAACTCCCCCTAGGACTTTGACTCAGTCTTCAAAAGATTCTACACACACACACATACATAAGACTCTTTTGACATACAACTGAATATATACACATTAAAAAATAGTATGTCATACCGTGATATACATTCCTTCCCTGTATTCCTCTATATGTAGCATTTCAGGTCACTTATTCTTTTTTGGCATTTCCTCTTGTTATTTTCCGTGTTTTTGCTATTCCTATCATGGCATTCATTTCCCCTTTTATATTCTATGTCATGTCATTTCCCCCTTATTTTTGTCACTTGAAGTTGCTGGGGTGTAGGGGTTTTGAAGTATTTATCCAAAAATGGTTTGTGGAGCTACATTATCATACCTAATGCATTGTCCCATCTAGACTTTATGGACTCCAAAACCTACGTCTTAATTTCTAGCTCAGTAGCTAGATCCACTAGGTTCTCGACAATAGAAAGATGAGGGTCTTTCTGTACTAACTCCTTTTCTGTTGCTAATTCCTTCTACATAACCTCCAAATGAAGTGTTAACATTGTTTGTATGGAAATTAGCCTTGCCCTTATTCGCCCATCATTAGCCATCAACTCGGTTGATCTTCCTTGTGCATGTAGAAATCTAGTGAAGTGGATGGAGCTGGAACTTGCATCCATGCTTAGTGAATGACCAGTAGACTTTAAGTCTAATTGCAGTTTATCTATCAAATCCTGATTATCCTTAATGAATTCTTCAACATTGCATAACTTCTTGTATAGAGAATGAGCATTCTGCACAACTTCCTCTAAGTTTGTCACTAAGGCAGAAAGTTCTACCTGTTTCACTACAATGTCAGTGGAAACCTTTTCTAGTACCTTGGTCTCAAACTTTCTCTTAGACCACTGGATAAGTTTATCATTTGACTCGTTGTCATCACTATTCACCTTCTTAACAATTTTTACTAGTTCATCCAAGATAGGTGCAGACTCATTCACATCATTCATTTCAAAAAATTCAATAAATATACCTTTAATCTCATGCAAGACTTATTTTTTCTAATGCTCTCTCCTTAGCTCTTCTTGTTTACTCTTCTTCTTCAAGAGATCTTGCAATATCTACATTTGCTCATAAGTTAATTTATTAGTGTCCCACTTAGGAATCACTATAACTTCATCGAGTGTAACATGTGTTCCAGGAGATTTCTCCTTCTTCTTTTGTGATTTCTTCCTCGGTGTATTCCCACTTGACAACTGTATAAGAGATTTTATGGCCTCTTGTTACTTAGGCTCTAGTTTTTCTTTTTCTACCTCTTCTTTAGTATTTTCCTTTTCCTCCACATGAGGACTTGTTACAACTAATGTAGACTTATCTTCTTTCTCTTTAAGACTCTCCTCGACTTGTTCTTTCTTTTCTTCCTCGACAGGTGTATTCTCAAGTGTGATTGCCGACTTGTCTTGTTTCTCGACTCTGGTACTATGTGAGGCTTGATGTTCAACTGTGACTATATGAGGGCTTATTGGTGTAGTGTCCACAATTGATGTACTCTCAATCCTTGGATAATCTTGTACTTGGATTAGTACTGGATTGGTGCATGATAGAAACTTATGTGAGGCTACCTCGACAAGTATTTGCTTCTGAATTTCCTCCTTAGTTAATACATTTTTTTTTATTGGGGTATCCTCAGTGATATCCACAATTGTGATCACATCCCATGATTCACTCACTTCAGCCTTTTTTTCCTGCTTCTTCCTCTACACTATGTGGTTCAACAATACCTTCCTTATTATCCAACTCCACTTGAGTGGATGTACCTTTAGTCAGTTGTGAAATCTTGTCAATTATTAATCCAAAGATGACCTTACACAACCTTGTTCTATGTTGTACAAATTACTCAACCTTATGCTACAAAATAGAATATGCCCAGAGCTTGGGTACAAACCTATTTCTATACTGCTCTATATATTGCTTTATGTATGTTGGGGATATATCTGACATGAATTGAGATAGAGTACTCTCCCTTATCTATTTCTCAGTCATCATGGCATACTGCCATTTATGATCTATTCTTTTGTATAGCTCTTCAGGGATAAGATTCCCCATCTATAGTGGTGTCATTTTGAATGTGCACAATATCTCAAGCATAGCCTCTTCCACTTTCTCTTTGTCCTCAACGTTTAATTTTTTAAAGTTTATTTGTTTAAAGCCTGCTAATCCAGCAATGCTCTTGATATTGTGGCATATCTCATCCACAGTCAATTGTCTTCTTTGTGATGGTGCCTTGTTTTTGGTATTCTCATTAGTATCTATTTCCTCATCATCATCATCATCTTTCTCCAAGACCATCTTCCTTCTTGGTTTGTTCCTTATGTTTCTCGGAACAGCCTTAGTCTGAACAAGTTTCCTCTTTCTTGATGCTGGTGTCTTCTTCTATGGCTCGACAGCTATGATAGTAGAAGCTGCCCTTGTTCTCGGTCTAATTACCACAAGAGGAGTGGGCTTTGGTTTCTATAGTTGTCTTTTTCTAGGCTCAACAACTAATGCCTTCTTGCCTCTCTTTGGAATTTCAATCTCATCCTCTTCACTCCCTTCGGATTCATTAGAATTATCCTCTCCAAACCCTTGTGTCAACTCAAGAGGTGCATTTTCCTCTTCTCCTTCTCCTAGCATCTTATCTAGGTTCTTAACTAACTTCTTCCTTTTTCTCTCCATGGTTGTAGATTTCAAACCCATGGTTATCTTAGACTTAGCCTCCTCATAAGTCCTAAAAGATTTATCTTTTCTATCTATTTCTTCAGCTGGTAGGGTAGTTATAGCTATTGATGTCTCATCTATATTGAATTCATAAGGTAATGGCCTAAGCCATGATACCCTTGGTGTAACTGCTGTACACATTAAAATATGCACTTCTATGAACCATTACTTGCAAGGTTGCTCAAGAGTGAGGCCTCACAAAGCGGCTCATAGCTCTCTATGCATGGAGTTGCAAGGGACTATGAGTTTTGCTCTCAGCTAGAGCTACAAGAAGGTGACCTTGCTAGTCAACCACACAATGAGAGATTCAAGTGAAGACAAGGGCAACAATGCCAATATCCCCAAGAATCTAAATGGAAATGAAATGTAAATGCAACTAGTATGAATGTGCAAACTAAGCTAAATGATAACAATGCAATGCTTGAAAAGAAATCTAATCTATGAAAGGAAATAGCAATAGATTACAAATCCTTCCTGTTTAGACTATGTGAGATTGCATAAAAGGAAATCTACACTAAGAATGCCATGAATGCAACTATGAAAGCAAACTAAATGAAATGCAACTAAGAATGTCAAGGCTTCAAAGCTTGAGTGTCTTCAAAGAGAGCTCCAAAACCTGCAGCATAACAATAGCATAAAATGTGGGTATGCAAAATGAAGGAGAGAGCTCTCCTTTTATAAGAAATGAGGTGAAATGGACCATTGAGATTAAGAGGCAAAAGTCTTAATCAGTGGTGGAGCTTGAAAGAGGAGCAATCCATGTGCACAAACATCCTCCAATGAGAGTGAAGTGTTGACTTTTGAGCCTCATGTGAGACAAAAAGTGCTTTTTCCTTTTTTATAAAATAAGAATAATGCTTTATTTGTGCAACTTAGGATAAGAGGAAAGTGGGGGCTTTTTATTTAATTGAAAGTGGAGGAAATATTCCTTTTAATTAAATAAAGACTTAGGATAAATGGTTAGCCCAAGGATAAAAATCCAATATATGATCGAAATTAAGATTTGATCAAGAGATTGATAATGTTCAAAATATTGATTAATGATCAAAATGATTCAGGATTGATAAATCAAATAAATGGGGCCCAAAGTCTAGGCGACCATTTTAGGGTGCATACATTTGCCCCTCTTTGACTAATGTGTGATCGATTTGGGAACACATGTAGTCAAAGAATGAAGTTGCAATGTGAGATCGATTTGGGATCACAAAACAACTCAGATATGAAGTCGATTCGGGATCACATCTGGACAAACATAAACAAAAGCTTAGACCAACACCGTCGCTGCTAGGTGCAAATCAAGCTTTAGACAAAACCATCACCGTCGCTGCTAGGCAATAATCAATGTCTAAAAATGGGAGATAAGAATCTCAAAAGCTCACAAAAGATGTCTGAATCAAGAACATCAAGAAATCAGGGATGAGAATCCCATAGGTACTGCCCCCTCGGAATCGAAATCGAAATCAGGTAGAGGAGAGACAGCAAATGGATAAAGATTTGATCAAATCATAATCGAATGTAAGGGTCAAATAGGTAAACCATTAGGCAATACAACATGCCCCAGTGAGGAAGTAGAAGAATAGAAATAGAAGACTAGAAATAGAGTGGATGAAAGACTAGAAAATTTGAGAGACATGAAAAGGAAGAAATTCCACTGAAAATCAAATTATGCCTCAAAAAGTCATCAACTGCGTAGAAGGGGGGAAGATTTTGAAACGCGATTTTGACTATGAAGATGACTTCGGATTTCGATTTCGAGTCCGAAAATGGATAGAAAATGATGTGATATGAAAGACTAGAAATGAAAGATATGATCAAGAAGAATAAAAAAATGAGCACAGTTGACCAACTAGTCCGTAGATGATAAAAAGGAGAGCTCTCTCCATATGCAAGATGCAAAAACTAAACTATGATGAACCTAAAAATGCAAGCTACTATGAAAGTGGTTGACTTGCAAGGTCACAACACTTATAGACATCTAATTATCATCATCGAGCGTTATTGGTAGCGTCATAAGATCATACAATGCACACTAGCATAACTATGTGGATATGAATATGATCTTTATCAGATAGAAATGTGGGAATCTCACCTAGGCATCAAAGACATATAGGTCAAGATGACTAATGCAGTGAGATCACCTAAGTTTGATATGGCGAGATTATGCTTGTATCAAGACACATGAAAGTCAGGATAGCTAAAAGCATGCACTCGCAAAACAGTCAAGGATAATACCTTGTCAATCCATAGTGTCAAGTAAGACCAGCATAAATGCTCATGACAGTTAGGATCAACAAACTATACCCACAAGCAGATAAAGAAATAAAACATGTTCTCATTCCCTCAGTCTTCTAGCTATGCATCATCGAAAACTTCTCAGGGAGAGACCACTCATCAAAGAAATCCTCATAGACAGCACACAAAGAAAAGTAAAGTCATCATATCATCAGCGAGTTGATTGTTTAAGTGCGTGTGTGTGGGTCATAGAGTCAAATTCTGAGTATCTTATCTACAAATGGGAAATATCGCATCATGCGAGACTGTTGGGTAAGACATCTGATAAGTGTTAAGAAACACTCGACGCAGGGGTAGTGTTGAAAAAAACACTATTTGGGGTGGTGTTGAAAAACACCTGTTGTGAAATGCCCCAAGAGACAAACGCACCAAAAGACCTATGCAAACAGTTATGCCCCCTAGACAAAGACAAAGACCAATTCCAGACTAGGCCAAATAAGGTCAAGGCATGATGGGAAGTGGTTAAGTGTCGAGGACGCATGCTAACAAATAGGGGTGCAAAGGCCTCAAGTAGCGCCTGTTTCCAGGTTTTCACCACTTGGATTGATGATTTTTTTTTTTTTTGTATTTTTGCTACCAAGGCGCCTATTGCTAGGTTTTCACCAAGGCACTTTTTCTATTTTTTTCTATTTTTTTGAATATTTTGATTTTTTTTTTAATTTTTTTTTTTTGTATTTTTTCAGGACATTTTATGCTTTTTAGGATTTTTTCAGCATCATATATCAATTTCTTTGGAATTTTTTCAGGATCAATAAGATATATACAAAAGATGCCCCCAGACAGAATGGGCATCAAGGATAGAACTTCTTAAGGTGCACAATGTTGATGGGATCAGGGAGCTGTTCTCCATCAGGATCTGACAGTAAATACGCACCAGTACCAAAAGCAGCTATGATGACATATGGTCCAAGCCAGTTAGGTTCAAACTTGCCCTTTTGCTCTCTGTTTTGCTGGTTCTTAGGGTTTTCTCGTAAAACAAGATCACCTATTTGAAATTCTCTAGGGCGAACCTTCTTGTTGAATGCCTTGGACATACGTTTCTGATACGCTCTCATATGATCAAAGGAAGCCTTACGCTTCTCATCTAGAAGTTCTAGTTCCTGCAACCTCATGGCACGGTAATCCTCATCTGTAATCAAACCTTTGAGTGAGACTCTAAGGGATGGTATCTCGACTTCTAAAGGCAATATTGCTTCAGCGCCATAGGTGAGAGAAAAAGGAGTGGCCCCTGTAGGTGTGCGAATGCTTGTTCGGTAAGCCCATAGTGCTGGATTGATTTGCAAGTGCCAATCCCTACCATTCTTGTGTACTGTTCTATGAAGAATCTTAAGAATGGTTTTGTTAGAAGCTTCTGCCTGTCCGTTTCCTTGTGGGAAATATATGGAGGACCAATGTTGCTTGATTTTAAACTTTTTGCATAGGTGCTTTAGGTCTTTATTCTTAAATTGACCTCCATTGTCAGTAATGATCTCAGAAGGCACTCCAAATCGGCAAATGATATGGTTCAAGATGAACAAAGAAATGGTCCTTCCTGAAGCAATAGAAAGTGGTACGGCCTCCACCCATTTTGTGAAGTAGTCAGTGGCAGTAATGATGAACTTGTGTCCACCTGATGAGTTGGGGTGAATTTGCCCAACCAGATCAAAGGCCCAGCGCTGAAATGGCCAATGAGAAATAGAAGGGATTAGTTCCCTACCCGGAGCATGAATCAGGTTGCCGTGTTTCTGACATTTTTCACATGACTTAGCAAAGGTGACTGCATCTATCTGCATTGTGGGCCAATAATATCCCGCCCTAAGCAACCTTCGGGCCATGGCAAGACCATTAGAATGCCCACCACAAATGCCCTCGTGGATGTCAGCTAACGCTTGGTTGGATTCCTCCTTTTCCAAGCACCTAAGGAGTGTCCCATCTAAACCCCTTCTATATAAGTCACCAGAGATGAGGGTGTGGCGAGAGGCGTTACGGATGAGGTTTCGGCGTTCGGAGCGGGTGAATGTGTCAGGGATGATGCCATCACGAAGATATGAATAGATAGCACCATATCGGGAGGACTCGTGTGTGATAATGGCACAAATGACACGGCTTTCAGATGAGTCAAAGATGGGATGGTGTAGCTCTTCCACCAGGAATTCAAATCTGGATTCATGTGTCTCCAACTGAAGAAGTGAAGCTAATGTGGCCATGGCGTCTGCAGCTTTGTTCTCTATCCTAGGGATTTGTTGAAACGTCACAAATGTGAAATAGCGTTTTAAAGAATCAACCATCTTTTTATAGGGTATCAATTTGTCATCCTTGGTTTGATACTCTTCATTGACTTGGTTGATGATTAGCTGAGAATCCCCAAAGACATGTAATTCTGTGATATTCCATTCTATAGCCATTTTCAAGCCATTAGTTAATGCTTCATATTCTGCAATATTATTGGTACATGGGAATAATAGTTTATAAGACTTTGGAATGTTGTACCCATGTGGAGAAACAAATAACACTCCGGCACCTGACCCATTTTGCATGCGGGAGCCATCAAAGAACATTGTCCAAGTGCGAGTAGTGATATATAAGATGTGTTCATCTGGGAATTCCACTTGGACTGGCATACTATCCTGGATTGGAAAATCAGCTAATTGGTCAGCAATAGCTTGCCCTTTTATTGCCTTCCTTTCAACGTACTCTATGTCAAATTCAGTGAGGACCATCATCCATTTAGCAAGTCTACCCGTCAGGGCAGCCTTACCAAGCAAATATTTAAGGGGATCAATTTTGGCAATCAAGTGTATGGTATGAGCAAGCATGTAGTGGCGCAACTTTTGAGAAGCAAACACCACCGCGAGACAAGACTTCTCAATATTATTGTAATTGATCTCATAAGAGACTAGAGTACGGCTGATATAGTAGATGGCCCGTTCTTTCCCAGTATCATCTGTTTGAGCCAATAATGCCCCCAGGGAAGTGTCTGTAGCTGAGATATATAGAAGCAATGGTTTCCCTGAAATAGGAGGCATTAAGATCGGAGGATTAGCCAAGTATTGTTTGATCTGATCTAGGCTCTTTTGACAATCCTCGTTCCAAACACAAGAAGCACCCTTATGCAATGTCTTGTTGAAGGGTTGCGCTCTATCTGCAAGCTGAGAAATAAACCTCCTAATTGATTGAAGACGTCCTTGAAGACTTCTCATTTGGCTGATATTTCGAGGAGGTGGCATATCTAGGATTGCTTGGACCTTTTCGGGATCAACCTCGATACCTTTTGCTGATATTATGAATCCTAAAAGTTTGCCTGAGGTGACGCCAAATGCGCACTTCTTTGGATTCAATCTGAGTTGAAATTGTTCCATACGATCTAGAATTACTTCCAGATCATTGAGGTGTGTGTCCCTTTTTCTTGATTTTTCCAGGGTATCATCCACATAATCTTCCATATTTTTGTGCATCATATCATGAAAGATAGTTGTCATAGCTCTTTGGTAGGTTGCTCCTGCATTCTTTAACCCGAATGGCATGACGTTCCAACAATAGGTTCCCCATGCGCATGTAAAGGCTGTTTTCTCTTGGTCTTCAGGAGCTATTTTGATTTGATTATACCCCGAGAAACCATCCATTAGGGAATATATGTCATAGCCCGCCGTCATGTCCACTATCATGTCAATGTTTGGAAGTGGAAAGTCATCCTTTGGGCATGCTTTGTTTAGATCTCTAAAATCTGTGCAGACACGAATGGACCCATCATGTTTGGATACCGGTACTATGTTCGAGATCCATTCTGCATAATCAATGGCTCTAATAAATCCAGCTTTCAAAAGCTTTTCTAATTCTCCTTTGACAAGTAGAGCTATATGTGGATGCATTTTTCTTAGTCTCTGTTTGACTGGCTTGACTCCTGGAGCTATAGATAAGTGATGCATTATGAGATTTGTGTCAAGCCCTGGCATATCTGAGTAGGTCCATGCAAAATTAATTTTCTTTTTCTGTAAAAACTGTACATATGCCTTGGTTTCTTCCTCTGATAAAGACTGAGCAAGATGGACTATCTGGGGATTTTCTTCTGTGTTTAGATTGACCGGCTTTTTTGGTTCAATCAATATTGATGATCTATCCTGGAAATAACTCGGCAAGTTATTAAGTACCCCATCCTTAGGTGCCTCAAAGAGGTTTTCACCTTTGGATGCGTCATTTCTTTTTACTATTTTTGGTTCTGACACCGCCACAACGTGGTTTTCGCCATCAGACCTATTTTTCTTTTTCTCTTTTGTTTTGAGACTGAGGTACTTAATATCAGGCTCCGTCATGCTGGTTGTTGGTTCACTGGTGGAAGAAGCCACGGGTTCGAGAGCATTCAGATAGAAAGCAATTTCGTAATCGTTGCGAAATGTGAGGAATGTGGGCTCGTGGTGGCGCTGGGGCCAGTCGATCAGGTCAAAGTGGACAAGGGGCAAGTCAATGGTAGGTTCGATGTTGTGAATGTGAAAGGTGTCATCTCTGGTGACCATATAATCGGAGCTCATCAAGTCTTCTCCTAAGATACCTGAATTAGGGCTCATCCTATCAAACGAAGCGTCGTCTACTAAGGCGATTTGAGGAGGGCAATCCTCTAGTCTGACACTAGGATCGTTAGTTGCATCGGGTTGGGTACTATAGGCGTGGATAATATCCACATCTAGATCAATTGTTGCATCTGAAAGCGAATCCCATTCATATTCATGGGAGTCTGTCTCTGAGTCATCATTTAGGCCTCGTGATGTAGAAGCCTCAAGGTTAGGGAGGGTTTCCCCCTTTCTAGTATTGGTACTATCCGTCGCAGCTAGGACAGTAACATTTTCCTTTGTCGATCTAGAAGTCACACAATCACTATCCGTCGCAGCTGGGATAGTAGGATTATTAAGCATCAAATCTGTGGAATCTCCCCAAAGGAGATTCGTGGAGGGCACCCAATCATCAGACACATCTTGTTGATTGGAGAGATCGGGCGTATAATCTGTATCACTGTCGCTGTCCGTTGCAACTGGGACAGGGATACCTTTCTTCTTCTTGTTCTCAAAACCTAAGCCGATCGTGGACTTATTTTTGCGTCCAAAGAGAGCATGATCAAGAGGCTCAGCTTTAGCATCCAGCCTATGACTAAGGGGACCAAATCCTGGATATCCCATATTTTTGACCAGTGTGTATCCTTTCCCATAAGTTTCAGGTGAAGGAGCAAAATTCTCATTATGTTTGTATTTCTCTTCGTGATATATCCAGTTCCTTACAGCAACTTCCTCTTTCTCTTCTTGAATGGGGACCGAAGACTCAACAAATTTCCCAAATAACATCATTGCTGATGATGAAGGCTTCACATTTGGGGAGGGTCTCCCATAAGACCTAGGAGAGATTGGCATTTTTGTAAAAGAATCAATCTTATAATCTCCCATCCCAAGGTCCATGGTCTTGAATTTCTGCTTGCATTGTTCAAGTGAACTACTAAGATTGTCAGCTTCTCTATTCAAAGGTACATGTGATCCCGCAGAAATGTTATTAACTGATAGAGCACTGTCTCCCGGGATGCAAATTTCTACACCATTATGGGGGAACTTAACACACTGGTGATATGTCGATGGGACTGCCTGCATTTCATGAATCCATGGCCTACCTAGCAAAATTTTGTAGGCGAGAGGTCCGACATCAACAATTTGGAATAATATGTCTCTTTCTACAGGACCAATACGAATAGGCAAAACAGCCAATCCCTTAGAACTTCTTTCTGCTTCATCATATGCTTTGATTGTGATTCTTTTCTTTGTGTCAATGACGTTCTCAGAATACCCTAGAGCTAGCAGCAAACTCAGAGTACAAATATTGAGCCCCGCACCCCCATCTATTAGTACACGTCTAACACGGGTTTTATGAATCATGACCTCGATGTGTAAGGCCAAATTATGTGGGTGACTAATGGATTTGTCATCTTCTTCTGAGAAGGTGAGGAAATGAGGGCTAGCCAAATGGTTGACCATGTTTTGGAATTGGTCGATATCTAAGTTATTAGGGACATTGGCTGCTCGCAAGGCATCCTCAAGAACGCGCTTGTGCTTAGGAGATAATTCTAAAAGCTCAAAAATGGATATCTGAGCGGGTGTTCGTTGCAGTTGGTCAATAAGGTTATAATTGGAATCAGGACCAACGACAGGTTTTGGAGGAGCACCTTTGGACGTGGGTTGTTTAGACTTGCTAGTGCTAGGACCTTTGATGATAATGGGTGCTTGAGCCTGTCCCCTAGTGACAACATTGAGGGACCGGGGCATTCCTTGTGTGTGAGGACCTCTTATCACCACAGCGGGTCTTTCATTAGTCATAGGAATTGAGTCCACATTATGTCCATAAGGATCATTCTTTCTTACCATGTTGATATTATCGTCAGCCACTTCAAGCATATTAATCACATTATCAGCATGTGTGTATGTATAGTTAATAGCCGCCTTGCCATTCTTACTAGAATTCTCTCCTTTTTCATATTTAGGCAAGGGCTCTTTAAAGGCTTTATGGTCTGCATTAGTAGTTAACCCACCCACTTGTAATTGTCCTTTCTCAATAAGGTCTTGGACAAGATGCTTGAGTTTGAAACAATTTTCTATATCGTGTCCAATCCCATTATGGAAAACGCAAAAAGCCTTAGCATCCCACCAATGAGGTAAAGGATCTGGTATTCGATGTTTTGTAGGATCCTGTGGGTGCGCCAGATTATGAGCAACTAGTGTCTTAAAAACATCTGCATAGGATTCTCCCAATTTAGTGAATTGTCTTTTCTCCGTTTTAGATCTCTTTTGATACTGAGGTTTGTCTTGTGGCGTTGACGATGTTTGCAACTTCATAGCTTGAACTGCATGAGAGAGATTAAGAACTCCTTCATTTTTGACTTGAGATGAATCAACAACTCCGTCGTTGACAACTTGCTTGTTTTTGTTCCAAAAAGAGTTCTTTTTGTCCTTGTTACCATTAGTATTGTTATTTTGGCTATTGTTGTTATTTGTTGGTTTAGCCAAAATTCCTTGTTCTTTTAGGACATCCTCAATGCGACATGCCACCTCTACCATAGTATCAAAAGAATTAAATGGAATCTTCTTGACTTCATACTTGAGTTCTGGTATTAGATTGTTCACAATGATATCAATTCTTTCTTCTTCAGGGATTGTCCTTGGGTATTTTGAACACAATCGCCTCCATCGTTGCAAAAAGGTGACAAAAGATTCCCCTTGATTTTGCTTAAGTTTACACAAATCAAGCATGGTGACCGACCTAGATAAATTGTAAGCAAAATGTTGCACAAATCTTTGGACAAGTTCTCTAAATGTCCTTACTGGAGGGGAAAGGTTGGTGAACCATTCCATGGCTTGACCTTTTAAACTCCTTGGGAATAATCTCAGCAAGTACGAGTCTTCGTGGTGGAAGGAAAAGCTCATTATGTAGAATTGTCGAACATGGTCATGAGGGTCACCCGTGCCATCATATTTGTCATATGTTGGGAATTCAACTTTCTTAGGGAATTCTACCATCACCACACTTTTGTCAATGGGATTAGGACATATGGAGTCCAAATGAAATGTACTCTTGGGAGCCTTCATTCTGTCTATATCCTTTTGCATTTGTAAGATTAACTCATCAGTTGAAGGATTCTGTTTCTTGATTTTTTGGTGAATATCAAAGTTATATGGAACTTTGGCGCCTTTGTTGATAAGACTTTCCAAAAATTGGTCTTTGTTTTGTTCCACGTATTGCTCCACATAGGCTTGAAAGGATGGTTCTTGTTGCATAGTCATGAAGTCCATATGATCAGATTTAGCATAACTGCCTCCATGTTGTGAGCCATGATGTGCTCGTTGGGAGGGTTGCTTTGAATGTCTATGAGACGATTGTCTCCTATGATGGTCATATCTTGAAGTCCTTCTTCCTCTAGGACTTGGGGATCGTGAGGGTGTCTTTGATCTTCTTCGAGGGCTAGGGGAAGGGGTAGATGGGGGCGAGTTGGTCCCACTATTGGCTCCCCTCCTGTTAGATCGATTTTGGAGTTGTTGTGCATAGAGTCTATCTTCTTCTTCTTGGGCGACTCTTTTCTGTATATCCAACAATGCACGTTCCTCTTCCTCTAGTTGTCAGAATTTTTCCTTTTTTGCAGCCTGTTCATCTAAGTAGGCTTGCTTCTCTCTCTCAATGCTTCTTAATCTTGTATTTGCATATCGAGAAGTGTCCTTAAGTGGGGAGGTTTGTCTTGAATGCCTTATTGCATTAGCTGCGTTGATATGGTGATCACTAGATTCGTTGTTCTGGTCTTCGTGTTGTGACCCTGAATCTGAGTGGGCTGACTTATGCTGTCTTTCAGCTCGTTGTTGAGCATCAAAATACCTCGCGTTGTTAGGAGGTGACCCGGGTGGACTGGCATGAGAAGAACCACCATACTCTCCTCTGTGTCGTTGAAAGATATCCTCGAGAGTTTGATTCATGGCTTCTCTTTGTTGCCGGGTGAAAGTGTAACTCATGTGTACACATTAAAATATGCACTTCTATGAACCATTACTTGCAAGGTTGCTCAAGAATGAGGCCTCACAAAGCGGCTCATAGCTCTCTATGCATGGAGTTGCAAGGGACTATGAGTTTTGCTCTCAGCTAGAGCTACAAGAAAGTGACCTTGCTAGTCAACCACACAATGAGAGATTCACAATGAAGACAAGGGCAACAATGCCAATATCCCCAAGAATCTAAATGGAAATGAAATGTAAATGCAACTAGTATGAATGTGCAAACTAAGCTAAATGATAACAATGCAATGCTTGAAAAGAAATCTAATCTATGAAAGGAAATAGCAATAGATTACAAATCCTTCCTATTTAGACTATGTGAGATTGCATAAAAGGAAATCTACACTAAGAATGCCATGAATGCAACTATGAAAGCAAACTAAATGAAATGCAACTAAGAATGTCAAGGCTTCAAAGCTTGAGTGTCTTCAAAGAGAGCTCCAAAACATGCAGCATAACAATAGCATAAAATGTGGGTATCCAAAATGAAGGAGAGAGCTCTCATTTTATAAGAAATGAGGAGAAATGGACCATGGAGATTAAGAGGCAAAAAGTCTTAATCAGCGGTGGAGCTTGAAAGAGGAGCAATCCATGTGCACAAGTATCCTCCAATGAGAGTGAAGTGTTGACTTTTGAGCCTCATGTGAGACAAAAAGTGCTTTTTCCCTTTTTATAAAATAGGAATAATGTTTTATTTGTGCAACTTAGGATAAGAGGAAAGTGGGGGCTTTTTTTTATTTAATTGAAAGGGGAGGAAATATTCCTTTTAATCAAATAAAGACTTAGGATGAATGGTTAGCCCAAGGATAAAAATCCAATATATGATCGAAATTAGGATTTGATCAAGAAATTGATAATGTTGAAAATATTGATTAATGATCAAAATGATTCAGGATTGATAAATCAAATAAATGGGGCCCAAAGTCTAGGCGACCATTTTAGGGTGCATACATTTGCCCCTCTTTGACTAATATGTGATCGATTTGGGAACACATGCAGTCAAAGAAGAATTGAAATGTGAGATCGATCTGGGATCACAAAACAACTCAGATATGAGGTCGATTCGGGATCACATCTGGACAAACATAAACAAAAGCTTAGACCGACACCATCGCTGCTAGGTGCAAATCAAGCTTTAGACAAAACTATCACCGTCGCTGCTAGGCAATAATCAATGTCTAAAAATGGGAGATAAGAATCTCAAATTTTGAGCAAAAGCTCAGAAAAGATGTCTGAATCAGGAAAATCAAGAAAATTAGGGATGAGAATCCCATAAATACTGCCCCCTCGGAATCGAAATCGAAATCTGTTAGAGGAGAGACAGTGAACTGATAAAGATTTGACCAAATCATAATGAAATCATAATCGAATGTAAATGATAACAGGATAACCATTAGGCAATGAAACATGCCCCAGCGATGAGCTAGAAGAAAAGAGACAGAAGACTAGAAATAGAGTGGATGAAAGACTAGAAAATTTGAGAGACATGGAAGGAAGAAATTCCACCGAAAATCAAATTATGCCTCAAAAGGTCAATCAACTGCGCAGAAGGGGGGGGAAAGAATTTTGAAATGCGATTTTGACTATGAAGATGACCTCGGATTTCGATTTCGAGTCCGAAAATGGATCCAGGACGTCGAAATTAGCTAGGGGTGCAATTTTCGCGCAATTCCGAGGTGTTTTGAAAATTAGGTCAAAAAGTCAAAATGCTATAAAAAGGGTCAAAATGTCATTTTCAAAAATCATTTGTCTTTTAGTGATTTGAGAATTTCAGAGCTTTAGAGAGAGAAAATGGCTCAGCAAGCAGGAGTTCCTGTCCACAGGCATCGATTCGAGCGCGCCCGGTTGCATAACCGGCCACCACACTATCCTGCCCCGGTATGTTTTCGAAAAACTCGAGCTTTTTGATCATTTCTAGCATTTAATAGCTTTTTTTAGCACGTTTTTTTCAAATTTTAAATTTCAAAATTTTTTGTTGTGCGAAATATCGCGCGATACTTTAGAAGTATCGCGCGCTTTGGGGAGAAGTATCGCGCGATACTTCGCGCGCCCCAAAAGTATCGCACGCTTTGGGCATCAGTATCGCACGATACTCGGCGAAAGATCGCGCGATAGCGGGCGAAGTATCGCCCGACATAAGGTTTATCGCCCTACTATAGGGAAAAGTATCGCACGATACTTCTCTGAAAAAGAATATCGCCCAGTTGAAAATTTTGGTATTTAATGCATTTTTTGAGCAAAAATGACATGGGTCTAGACAATGTTACGTTTTTAAGATGTTTTATACTGAGTTTTTTTCGGACATCCATCATGATATGTACTAACAACGGGTTTGGTTTTGGCTTGCAGGAGGTTTTTTCGGCGCTCATCATCAGAGCGCCGAAGGTGACAGGATTACGGTGTGTCTGAGATCTGGATGATCCGGGCAATGCCGATATCAGGGCTATGGGATTCCGGTATCTGCTGAGATACCCATATATCCGAGTGGACCATGGGTTGTTGACTGCTCTTGCCGAGAGATGGCATAGTGAGCACAACACCTTCCATCTGCCTACTGGAGAGGCGTCGATCACTTTGGAGGACGTCTACAGGATCTTACGAGTTCCATGCCACGGAGAGCCTGTAAGTATAATCATGTTTTGAGATATAATCATAAATGTAATGTTTCCATGAGATGAAAACTAACATGATTTATGTGTTTGTCACAGGTGTACTATGATCAGGACGTCACTGAGGGGCGCCGATTGATTCAGGAGATGTTTCAGGATGTGACCATCCTAGACAGGTATGTCAGCTGGGAGCGACTGCTTGATGACTTCGGCAGAGATTATCCGGTGCCATGCATTGTGGCATCTATCATTTCGCAGATCCTGATGACTGATCGCAGTCAGAAGGGATTCCCGCTCGGATGGGGCAGGCTACTGGTAGACTTGGTAGGCAGGCCTCGACGGATGGCATGGGGGCCTGCGATCTTAGCAGAGATGTATCATGAGCTGCATGAGATCGTCTACAGGGACGGTCGGACATGGGCGTGTGGTGCCATCCTGGCACAGGTATGGGCATGGGAGCACATTGCTGTAGTGCGTCCCAGGGTTCAGCCGAGGGAGAGGAGGTACCCATTCATTTATAGGTACATCGGATTTATATCACATGCCCATTCAGGGGATGTGACCTACTATCGGCGGATTCTGGATGAGATAGCCTCATTCACATGGAGGCCATACAGGGATGTGGAGGGATGGAGTGATGCCGATGAGGAGCTCAGTTATATGCTATGCAGTCGGCCACTGGTAGGTCGACATGCAGATATCACAGAGAGGTTTTGCATCAGTCGGGTGTGGCGGCAGTTCGGGAGGCAGCAGCGAGTCTCGACAGAGACTACTACTTATGCTAGAGCCAGGGATGAGGAGGGTCATGGGTGGCTACCCATGTTAGACTATCAGCAGGCTGTCGCAGAGACAGTGAGTATCAGGAGCGAGCCCTGGGAGTATTTCCCAGATGTGGCAGACGCAGGGGCTGATGGAGCCTACAAAGCAGAGCGGCGGAGGGTACCATTCCCTCGATTTACAGTACCAGATGCTCAGGTGCCAGCGCCGGGAGGAGAGGGAGGAGAGGGAGGGGACGGAGGAGACGGAGGGGACGGAGGAGAGGAGGGAGGAGATGGAGGGGATGGCGGGAGGGGGAGAGGGAGGAGGATGGAGAGAGGAGAGGGGTTGGGATCAGGTGGCCGGAAACGGTCACGGGGACAGAGATCAGCCACTCCTGAGGAGGAGGCGAGACCAGCTCGCCGGCAGGCAGAGGTACAGCAGGAGCAGCCTGCGGGGGGAGAGGACCTGAGAGCCCAGATACAGGCTCGGGAGGCAGAGATACAGCAACTGCGGACCACCATAGCTGTGAGAGATCAGCAGCTCCTGGATCTGAGGGCAGAGCGGGATCAGCAGATAGCTGATCTTAGAGCAGAGATAGCACGCCGTGAGGCGATGGCACAGACCGAGGCACTGGAGCTCCGACGGGAGTCAGCGAGGGCTGCTTACTATCACGGATTATATCTGCAGGCCGTCCCAGAGGGTGAGAGAGCACCATCATACTCTCAGCGGGCAGGGGTATCAGACGTGGCTTTTGATAGGAGAGCTATGCCTCCTCAACCACCACGAGCTCCTCACGAGGGTGGTAGCGAGTCTTAGGGTTAGGTCTTAGGTTGTTTGGACATATTTTGAGACTTTTGATCCAGATTTTTGGGATCTCATATTGTATATTCATGACATTTATTGATTTATGAGATTACTGGATGTTCGGTATATCATGTGTATTTGTCTCACTTATGATGGATGTATCAGTTTATGTATATTGTCTTGTCATTTTGCTCAAAATGCTTATGTATGTGCTTATGTATGTTCTCTCTCATAGTTGTATGTATAGTTCTCATGTGTATGATATAGACCTATGTTTCTTGAAAATGACAGTTTTGATATAGATATGATGATGTGATTAACCCCTTGTGATGAACAGGAACAGGTTCGAGATGAAAAAAAGAGCGAAAGACATGATCAAGAAGAAGAGAAGGTGAGCGCAGTTGACTAACAGGTCCATGTAGGATGAAAAAGGAGAGCTCTCTCCATGTGCAAGATGCAAGACTAGACTAACATGACCCTAAAAATGCAAGCTACTATGAAAGTGGTTGACTTGCAAGGTCACAACGCTTATAGACATCTAATTATCATCATCGAGCGTTATTGGTAGCATCGTAAGATCATACAATGCACACTAGCATTACTATGTGGATATGAATATGATCTTTATCAGATAGAAATGTGGAAATCTTACCTAGGCATCAAAGACATATAGGTCAAGATGACTTAATGCAGTAAGATTACCTAAGTTTGATATGGCGAGATTATGCTTGTATCAGGACACATGAAAGTCAGGATAGCTAAAAGCATGCACTCGCAAAACAGTCAAGGATAATACCTTGTCAATCCATAGTGTCAAGTAGGACCAGCATAAATGCTCATGACAGTTTGGATCAACAAAATATACCCACAAGCAGATAAAGAAAGAAAACATGTTCTCATTCCCTCAGTCTTCTAGCTAGGCATCATCGAAAACTTCTCAGGGAGAGATCACTCATCAAAAGAAATCCTCATAGACAGCACACAAAGAAAAATAAAGTCATCATATCATCAGCGAGTTGATTGTTTAAGTGTGTGTGTGTTGGTCATAGAGTCAGACTCTGAGTATCGCATCTGCACATGAGCACTATCGCATTATACTTAGACTATAGGCAAGACATCTAATAAGTGTTAAGAAACACTCGACGCAAGGGTAGTGTTGAAAAACACTGTTGGGGTGGTGTTAAAAAAAAACACCTGTTGTGAAATGCCCCAAGAGACAAACGCACCAAAAGGACCTATGCGAACAGTTATGCCCCCTAGACAAAGACAATGACCAATTCCAGACTAAACCAAATAAGGTCAAGGCATGATGGGAAGTGGCTCAGTGTCGAGGATGCATGCTAACAAATAGGAGTGCAAAGGCCTCAAGTAGCACCTGTTTCCAGGTTTTCACCACTTGGATTCTTTTTTCATTTTTTTGATTTTTTTTTTTTATTTTTAAATTTTTTTTTTATTTTTTTGTATTTTTTCAAGACTTTTTATGCTTTTTAAGATTTTTTCAGCATAATATATCAATTGTTTTGATATTTTTTCAGGATCAATAAGATATATACAAAGGATGCCCCCAGACAGAATGGGCATCAAACTCCCAAGCAAGATCACATCGTGTAGTCCCAATGTCTAGGAAGGTGGAGGACAAGATGGATAAGCAAGCTGGTGGAAGAGATGGAAGACATAAGAATGCAAGAGAGTGAAGGGAAGAAATCCTCAAGGTCAAACTCCTCAAGAGTACCCAAGCTAGGGAAAAATTATCATGTAAAGCGCATTTGGACAAGCAATGAAAGGATAGCATAGGATAAGCCTCAAAAGTGTAATGAAAAAGAAGGAAAGGATGCAGTCCAAAGGAGTAGACATGTCAAGAGACTTCATAGCATTATGTTTTACTCTTTATTTTTTTATTTTTATTAGATCAAGATCAGAGGGGAAAAGGATAGCGAAAGGCTAGAATGAATGAAGGAAAATGAATATGAAGGCTAAACATGAATGGAATGAAAGCAAGATCATCGTAAGATAGCTCACAAAATAGCCAAATGTTCATGTATAGGTCAACATTGTCAAGATCAAAGAGAGAAGATGGAATGGATGAAATATGTAGAAGAACTACGCATGACGCCTGATTGCCAGGTTTTCATCATGGTACTTATCCAAGGTGCCACAAGGGAGTGGTTTTCACCATAGGATGAATTTATTTCTCTTTACTTTTGCTACCAAGGTGCCTGTTTCCAGGTTTTCACCATGGCACATTTTCAAATTTTTTTTCTTTCAATTTTTTGCTATTTTTTGAATTTGTCTATTTTTTGAATATTTTTTCTATTTTTTAGAAGAACGCAAGCTTTTTAGATAATGCTCCTTGAAAGGATAAACCATGATATGCCAAGGATTCAAAATAATATGCTCAAAGATGCTGAAGGGGAAAGGAAGACGTAGAAGGAATAGGCAAATGAGGAAAAATGAGAGAAGGTAGAAGGATAATGAATGGAAGGAATGTGAAAAGGTAGATGGAAAGAAAGGTAAGATCAACGTCAATACACACCTTGAAGGGTGACGGGAAAAATGGAGGAAATGTAAACCATATTCTAGTCCAAGTGCGAACCATATTCTGGTTATTTATTGCTATCTGACTCCTCAAAGAGAGGATTGATGTACTTGTTATAATTCTCAAATGTGAATGAAGGAATACGAGAAGGAATATGATGAATGTTTAGCAGAGGTTGCGGTTTAGGCACATGGAATGGAAGAATGTTTTTGGAAAAAAGATGAAGTGGAAGTCTTTGGAAGCTTGAATGTCAATTTCACTTTTTGTTCAACATGAGACTCTTTCAAGAGAGATTTTGGAATCCATATAGCCTTAGGCTTTTTATTTCCTTTTGATGACTGAGAGAGAATATCTTCAATGATGGATTTTGGAACCCATACTTGTCTTGTAGTTTTCTTCTTAGATATCTCTTTCGACTTTATGCCCCCATGTCGACTAGAGGAGACATGGTGATCTTCTTTTTTTGATGGATTCTTGTATTGCTTCTTTTTCTTGTTTTGAACATTCAACTTACTTCCAAAAGACTTGGGACTTGTGGAAGAAGAAGGAGGATATGACCGGTTTAGATGGGCGGGTGGATGAAAGGGATTCAAGGGTATGCATCTATGTTGATCTTGAGGAAAGATAGGAGATGGAGGGATGTAAGGACCCAAAATGGATGACGAATTAGGATAATTAGGAGGGGAAAGTGAAGGGACATAAGGGCCCAAGATGGAAGGAAGACGTGAAGCCCTTAGTATTGGTGGAGAAGGTCCAAGGATGGACGTGGAAGATGCAAAAGGATAATCAACAAGTTCATCAGCATCTATATGACAACCAAGGATATCAACATCTTTGGAGTGAGCATTAGAATTTTTAATAGAATTGTGGACATCTTGAATATGAGCATCTTCCTTGATAGGATCATTCGTAGCTTGCAAAGACTTAGGAAGAGCAGAAAGCGAAAGTGAACATGGAGTGGTAGAACAAGAAGATGGAAGACTTTGATCTTGACAAGTTGCTTTGGATAGCATAAGTGCATCATTTTTTTCTTGATTTTCAATAGGCTTAACATCAGAAGTAACAACACCATTTTTAATAACCTTAATGGAAGTATCATCTTTGGAAAGTGCAAGTGTAGTAAGGTTATTTTGTTTATCAATAAGCTCAACGGTGTAAGTAGTAGCTTGATCTTGCTTAGAGGAAGAATTAAGACATGGTGGAATGAATGGGGAAGGGTGTAAAGGATCAAAAGAACCATGAAACGGATAAGAGACATCATGAAAAGAATTGGATGACATGGAGGGTTCTTGATCTTGATCTTTCTTTATATTCTCTTCTTTATCATTTTTAGAGTCCTCTTGACATGGAGCCACTTCTAAGGACAAGGAAGCATGTTGGGAGTGTATGGAAGACTTTGGAAGAGGTGGTGAAGGACTAGCTGAAATAGGCATTATAGTGGATGAAGGCTTAGGCTCTTTAGGTTCGACATTATTGAAAGTATTTGCAGCCAAGTGAAGGTTAGCTTGAGTATCTTTAAGAGGTGGCCCTTGAGGATAACTATACGGAACCGCATGGAAAGCATTATGATCTTTGTTGGATGAAGGATTTGTGAAAGATTTGGATGACTCAAAAGCTTTAGGAAGTGTGTGGGTATTGGAGGAAGTGGCGGATGGAAGGGGACCATCACAAGACAAAGGTTCAGCATTAACATGATCTTGCTGGAGAGTGTAATCTTTATTTTCAGCATGAGAGTTTTTAGACAAGACATGCTCATAGTATCTTCGTTTATAATCAGCACGGAAAGCTTTCTCTTCCTCAATAGAAGTAGATGTATCATATTGTTCACAACAAATATCATAATTTCTCTCAAAATCAGAATCATATGGATCACCATCACAATCTATCCAATAGGATGACCCTTTAGTAAGCCTAAGCACACGACGAGGAGGACTCTTAGGAATAGAGTTGCCATAAGTATTGCTACATTGTCCATCATCATAGTCATCATAGTCATAATAGTCATCAAAGGTAGGTGTGTCACTCTTTGTGGAAGAGACATCACAAGGACTATCATGTTGCTCTTTATGGTATGTCTTCTGAAGAGAAGTAAGACTCTTGGGAGAAGTAGAAGAAGAACGAGATCTTGAAGAAGAGGAAAATGAAGACTTAGTGGAAGAAGAAGACTTGGATAATGAGGAATTTGAATGATGTTTAGAAGAGTCGTGATAAGATTTGGAAGATGAAGAATGTGAATAGTGTTTAGAAGAATCATGATAAGACTTAGAAGATGAAGAATGAGAATGATGTCTAGAAGAGTCATGATAAGACTTGGAAGGTGAAGAATGATGAGAAGATTTAGATGATGAAGAATATTTGGATGAGATCATGAGTATGATTCTAGCAAAGGCATCTGATTTAATTGATTTTTCTTTTATTTTTGTCATAAATTCATCACTCATGAGAATTTTGGAGGAACAACACTTTTCGAATATGTCAATGAGCTCAAGATCGTCTATTCTTAAGAGAGGTTCCTTAACAAGATATTCAAGATTCATGGTTATAGAAGAGGAGGAATCAAGCATGGAAGAAATGAATAGATGAATAGAAGAAAGTAGACTAGATAATAAGAGGAAAAGAATCAAGGAGAAGAAGAAGAAGAAGAATTTCCCATGGGAGTAGAAGACTTTAGAAGAACATGGGAAATGGAAAAGAAAGAAGAAGACTAAGAGCCATCTTGTGCAATTGATACCATAATGTTCATTGAGATGTTGAGCAACATGACAACACCTAGGATCTAAGATCTGGACTGACCAAGGAAGACTGGTAATAGGATGACCTCACAAAATGTCAACACCAAACTAGGATAATCAAAGTTCTCTATTGTCCAAAGAGAAATGAAAAGATAGAAGCAGGGGCTTTACCAACACTGTCAAAGAGGTGCTTCAAATCAAAGGATGAATATCCTTGCACTTTTGAATCAGGAGGTTGGACTAGGCCAAAATATAATTGAAATTGAGATTAAATGAAAATTATTTGGACAATAAGAGTACGAGAATTTCCCCAAGAATGTAGCTCACAATTCTAGAGATAAACTTTCTCACCAAGAACAACCTTCTAATGCAATATTTCTCTTTGGCTAATGTGATACTGATGTTGATCTTGACCAATTTGTGCAAAATTTTGATTTTTTAAGGTCTGATTTTGGATTTTCTGAATGTTAGGGTGAAAATGTCTGATGTCAATCACAAATTTAACAGCATTTGGATAGGTTTGCAAACAGTAGAGGATCAAACATGTCTTCAAACACTTGAAACAAGGGCAAAAGCAACCTTGCCAAGACAAACACTTATGATATCAAAAATAAAATTGCACCCTATGGAAGCTACCGATTGTTTGCATGTTGAGAACGTTTACACTGGTATCACACAATCGAAAACACTTCAAGCAAATCTATCCTAGAAAGTCAAGGCTCAATACTTACCAACTTAGCCCACAACTTGATGCCCCCTTGCCTCACACCAAGTGGTTACCCACGAGAGATGTTGGCTTTTTCATGGAAATGTCAAAATGACACAACCAAAGGGACACATATGGTGAGTATCTTAAGGTGATCCGGGTAAACCACTTGGATCAATCCTTGCACTAAGAAGATAAGTGGCTAAAAGAGGGTGGCTTCTATCTAATGGTTCTTAATAAGGATTTCCGTTCATAACACCCCTCTTGCTCCTCGTAAAGGACTAGGACCTCGCGGCCTCAAGAGTACCTTAAGCATTCTTGTTCAATGTTTTCCCCATGGTCGCAATCCCATGAGCTACTCACATCAAACGAAGACAAGTGTTATGTCTACCAAGGTTTTTGGTGTCCTTGATAGCCTTGAGATTATAGTGAGTTGGAATCACTCGCCACCAAGGAAAATGATGACAAGGTTGTCCCCACTTGAGTCGTTCCTCTTGATTGCTCAAGAGCAGGCCCGCTAAAGGATTCCTTAACTAAACAAAAATGGATCAAATCTTGAGGTTCAAGGTTTTTGATTCACCACAAGGGTGAAGAGCATACTCCCCTATCTCAAGAATCTCTCCCAAACACACCAAGCAAAGAGATCAATTACCCCCTTGCTTCCAAAACCTTAAGATGGGTCAAGATTTTCTGATTCACCTAAAGGTGAAGAGCATACTTCTCCTACCACCTCAAAATCCCTTTCACAAGGTATTAAGATTCCTAATACAATTAGTGAATGCCACACTTGAAAGGAAAGTAAATAAACAAGCAAGAAATAATAATTTTTTTTTTTTTTTTTTATGCTTGGGCAGCCCTGCAAAAACTGTTAGTAGCCCTCTTTGACATGCATTTTTAGCAATTTTTTAAGCAAAGGAGAGCACCTACAAACACAACTTGTTAGGCCCACAATGTTAGCAAAAACAAAATCCAAATGTAAATGTGCAATAATCTAATGGATTTAAGCTAAAAAAAAAGCAGGTTAGACCTAATTAAACAAAGTAAAACAAAACAGCAAGCTAAAATAGTCGAATTCGGACAAAAAACCGAAAGCACAAGTCTCTGCCAGACCAGGCGATGTTTCTCAGTCTCCAACAGTATCGCGCGACACAGTTTCCTATAGTCGGGCGATACTTCCCTAGTCGAGCGATACTTCGCACGATGCCAGGCGATACTTCGCCCGATGCCAGGCGATAGACTTCGCTATAGGCGTGCGATACTTTTTCCGAGCGAAGTATCGCACCAAGACAGGAAGTATATCGCGCGATATTTCTGAGAAGTGTCGCACGATAATCTGAGACAGAAAACCAGAGACACAGATTTTTCCGACAGTTAATCCGAAAATGACGAAAAATGCATCAAATAAAAGGACAAAGCTATCTACTCTGCCCCACGGTGGGCGCCAGAAATGTACACATTAAAATATGCACTTCTATGAACCATTACTTGCAAGGTTGCTCAAGAATGAGGCCTCACAAAGCGGCTCATAGCTCTCTATGCATGGAGTTGCAAGGGACTATGAGTTTTGCTCTCAGCTAGAGCTACAAGAAAGTGACCTTGCTAGTCAACCACACAATGAGAGATTCACAATGAAGACAAGGGCAACAATGCCAATATCCCCAAGAATCTAAATGGAAATGAAATGTAAATGCAACTAGTATGAATGTGCAAACTAAGCTAAATGATAACAATGCAATGCTTGAAAAGAAATCTAATCTATGAAAGGAAATAGCAATAGATTACAAATCCTTCCTATTTAGACTATGTGAGATTGCATAAAAGGAAATCTACACTAAGAATGCCATGAATGCAACTATGAAAGAAAACTAAATGAAATGCAACTAAGAATGTCAAGGCTTCAAAGCTTGAGTGTCTTCAAAGAGAGCTCCAAAACCTGCAGCATAACAATAGCATAAAATGTGGGTATCCAAAATGAAGGAGAGAGCTCTCCTTTTATAAGAAATGAGGAGAAATGGACCATGGAGATTAAGAGGCAAAAAGTCTTAATCAGCGGTGGAGCTTGAAAGAGGAGCAATCCATGTGCACAAGTATCCTCCAATGAGAGTGAAGTGTTGACTTTTGAGCCTCATGTGAGACAAAAAGTGCTTTTTCCCTTTTTATAAAATAGGAATAATGTTTTATTTGTGCAACTTAGGATAAGAGGAAAGTGGGGGCTTTTTTTTATTTAATTGAAAGGGGAGGAAATATTCCTTTTAATCAAATAAAGACTTAGGATGAATGGTTAGCCCAAGGATAAAAATCCAATATATGATCGAAATTAGGATTTGATCAAGAAATTGATAATGTTGAAAATATTGATTAATGATCAAAATGATTCAGGATTGATAAATCAAATAAATGGGGCCCAAAGTCTAGGCGACCATTTTAGGGTGCATACAACTGCCTGAGCATAAGTGAAGTCGGTATCCACTAGGAAACATATATCATCATAATACTTCTCCACTAGGGATACAAGAATTCTATTCCTCTTCCTCATTTTCTTTTTGAGCTCTACAAAGTAATTGTCCATCACACTCTCAAAATTATCTCCTAACTGATCAATAAATTCATTTATTTGTTGCATGACTGGTCAGTCCTTATTCCATACTACATCTCCAATAGTAGGAAAACTATTTTGAACATAAAAGAATAGACAAGTAACTAGAGAACCAAACTTACACATTGAATTCTTTGCCTTCTTGATAGAAGTGAGGTTCTCAGAAAGTTGGATCAATTGTAGCTCGGCAAGATCATAATTATGATCTTTCTTCACCATCTTCCATCTTGGTCAACTGCTATACAAGGAACACTATCTAGCCTGCTAGACTGGTAGCATTTGTGAGAAATCACTCTCATAACAAAATCTATTTCTGGATCAATGATTGTAGAGATAGTCATCCCTCTTTTGTTCCATATCGCCTGAGTGTTTGCTTGTGTAATTTCCTTACTTTGGAATCTCAGTGTCTTTTTCCCTATAAGACTAGGGTAACCAGTGACTCAGTGTATCATCTCCTTTGTAACCTTGACCGGTCCACCCTCTAGCCATATCTTCATGTCATGTATTCATCTCAACACAACCTTTATCCATTCAACCTTAAAATTCCATGGGAAATCAAGTGCATGAACTAATTCTCTCTCAGCAACCTTCTGGTGTTATCCTTCAACACTTTGTTATCGCATAGCTTGTCATATGCTTCCCTCAGCTCACAGTTTCGTATTTCTCCAATCTTACACATGTAGCATGTGCGTACATCATTAATCATCAGAACCTTAGGAGGGATCGATGACAAGGAACTTGTGAGGTCTCCCTTCACTGCACTTTTAGGAACAGCTTGAAATTTTTGAGGTTTGCACGCATCATTCCTTAGAAGTTGAATGTTTGATACTTCCTTTCCTTGCTTTGTGGTTGTAGCAGATGATGTAGATGCCATATCTTGAAATTTAAGGTTCAAATTATGAATTTGAGTTGCTTGGTAAATACCTTGTTCCAATAGTTCTTAGATGTTTTCCGATGACACGCTGTAAAGATCTTTGCAAGTTACACTTAGCAAAAATGGCTCTGGTTAATTGCTTTGGAATCACTTTGCAAGTTTTCAAATCACTGGTGAAATGAGAATAAATAGTAACAATATACTTTATAGACACCAAACAGTTGGATTAGGGCTTCATTAAATGATTTGTACATTGAGTAGGTGTATAGAGTTGTCTCGGCCTTCTTATGTTAACTCGGTAAACATTATCTCTGTCAATACTACCATTCAGTTTCAGCTTGGTACATATTACATCTCGGCTATTATGGGAGCTTGGCATACACTAGTGACTTGGTCACTATGAACTTAAATATTGATGCTCAACATCAAATATACAATATGACTTCTTTCTCAGATCTTTCCTAATGCATCGTAATTTATGAAGATATGGACTTTAACATATCAAATGTTAGGAACTGATGTAAAAGAAATCATTGTAAGATACAGTTCCTCACATACCTTTTTTTCTTAGTTTGAAGTAGTGTGATCACCTGATCCATTGGATTGGGTGATCTCAGGTCCACTGGCTCCACTACTACTTGCTTCCTCTTTCTTTCTCCATGTCTTATTCATCTGGTTTCTCATTTGTTCAATAGTCTCTTCATTATTGACTTATTCATTGCTCGGTATATGTGCTTTGCAATCTCTTTTTATGTGACCAATTTTGTTGCATTTGTAATAGACTAGACTTCCACTCATCCAACTCTTGGATTTGCCTCTAAAATGTGTCTTCAAGTAGTTTACTCCATTATGACCATATTGTCCACAATAATGACAACTATACCATGTATTGTAGTCCCAATTGTATGTGTTACCTTTCCTAGGTGCTTTAGTCTACTTATTGGATATCCACTTGGCTTTGGATATACACTCTTGTGCTCTATGACTATATTTCTAACAGTTAAAACAATGTCCTTGAAATTTAGGTGAGGTAGGTGGATTACTGACCTTTGACCTGCATTCATGTGCCTAATGTCCATGTTTCTTACAATTAAAACAATTTCCATTGAACTTTTGTTTAGGATTGGACTTACCATTTTTGCTTCTACAAATTTTTGTTGTGTGTCCTCACTTTCCACAATGATAGCATGTAGGTTTCTTGTTCTTTGAATTTTCATTCCTCTATTCTCCATTCTTTGATGATTCCCCTTCTTCAATGGATGATAAGTGATCATCATGTCCAAGTCCAAAAGTATCACTAGATCTTCTAGGTGACCTTAACAGTTCTTCAAAGTATTTCAGAGCTTCATTATGCTTGTTCATCCTCTCATTGAGTTCTTTTTCAGATCTTAGTTCATTCTTCAGTTGGCTATTTTTTGATCTCAGATTTGTGATTTCCACATCTTTCCTTCTCAACTCTTGATTAGCAAGTAACAGTTGATTCACCATGTCCAATTGATTGTTTTTCATCCTTTTCATGTCACATGTCCTTTCATCAAGTCTTATAGACATTTGTCTTTTGTCTTCTTCAACCATTATCTTGTCTTCTTCAACTTTCTTTTTCTATTTGGTTACTTCACAAATTTTATTGATTGTATTTCTTGTTCTCTATTCAGATTTCTGATGTCTTCATTCAGTATGTTGTTTTTCTCCAACAGATCTGTTATAGCCTTGCCACTTTTAGTAGAATTACCATTGTCAAATAGATCTCTAGTATCCTCTTCTTGATATTGAGCTTCATTCTGTTGAATTGCCAATTCTCTCCTTCTGCTTAGGGATTTCTTCAATTCACCTCTGGATGCTTCAAGATGATGTAGTACAAGATGAATGTCAATCTTCTGATTCTCTATGATCTCTCCCAACTTATAAACCTCTATCTCCAAGACCTTAACTCACAAGTGATTAGACTTCTTTAAGAGACTTAGCTCTGATACCAATTGTTGGAAATCTATTATGGTAAAGTGAGATATTGAGAGGGGGGGTGAATCAAATATCTACTATTAACTCCATTTTAACATAAATTCACTTGCATAACATAAACATCAAATTCAATACTGAAATAGATCTAACATTCTAATATTCATCTATGAAATTCAAACATAACACAAAGATTTTGGTTACCCAGAAACCATTGAAAGGTAAACCTAGGGTGGGGATGACACCCACAAATCTTCACTACAATAGTATTAAAGTTTTTCTATTAGGGCTACAATGTTTTGATCATAAAATAATGATCTACCCTATGAGGGGTATGCCCTGCTAAGTGCTTACAGACTTATTCAATCTACCTTGGTAAAAGGATTTAAACTTATAACAAAGTAAGCACTTAGTTAAGAGATTTACTTAGGCCTGTTAGGACCACTATGTTAATAGATTTTCCTTGATTCACATGCTAAAATGACTCAGTACCCGATCCTTCAGTTTGCACTGTGATGTTGATAACATATCTTCTCCTTCCAATACTTGTTTGATCTCCTCAATCAAATATATCTCTGTTTTGTCCTTCACTACCTTGCTCAGTCACTTTTATTGATCTATGCCTATATCAAAAATTTCTTCTTTGTTCTATATATGAGATCCTTCATACTCTTCCCATACTCTCTTACTCTCATATATCATTTTAGGGTTTAGATCTCATCTTATATAAATAGAAAAATATCCTCCTAGATCAAGATCAATGATCTAGATTCTCTATTTATGCTGCTTAAGCATTCCCTACATCTGATAGGCTACATAGATTACATAGGGATTAATGATTACAAATATAAGGCATAATCACCTCTTTGATTCCCTCAACAAACATTAAATATTATGTAGATGTCGGCCAAAATGGTTTACCTTAGTGTTTGTGCCATTACAAACACATATGAAAAATTTGGCTTTCTTGGCATTTGAAGTCTTTGACACTCAGCATTGACTATTCTTCATATACTGGTACTCGACACTGATATATCTACGCAAATTGGCATAAGTTGCTCAGCTATTACCGAAATACTCGGTGACCTCTGACTTGCTCGGTAACTGTACAAAATATAAGTCTAGACATAACTCGGCCTTTACTAGATGACTTGGTCGCAGTGATGACTGACCAACATTGCCTAGAAAATGACTAAGTGTAAGACACTAATAGACAACAAAACTTAGGGATCAACAACTTATTTTCTTCTTGTTTTGTTATAGATACCTCTAAAATTCATCTTGGATATTTATATTTCTTCAAGGTTGTTTATATTTTGGAGTTGTATGTTAATAGTTGTGGCTATTGGTATATCATCATAAATTTATATGAAAAATGTAAATAAGTTACATGTCCTCTGTTCCAAATGTCAGTGCCATAGTTATGTCCCTTGTATGCATAGTGCGTGATCGAGTTGTTCTTATGCCCACATTTATTGTAGATTACTGTGTATTTATGTACTACAATTTACTGAAGCAAGTTGGAGGTGTTTTATGAATGTCTTATTGTGTATATATTTTCTTTTTAAAAACCTTGGATTTTAGTTAATTATCTCTAATGAATACTTACACAATTCCTTATTTTTCTTCTCAATATGAAAACTTTCCCTCTTTTGAAAATTTAGGGTGGAAAAAGTTTTAGTTTTACCTTTATAAACTTAGATGATGTTCTTTGTACATATTAGATAAACTTATGTAAATATAGATTTACTCCTAATGTGTTATAAGAGTTTTGTATTTCATGCATTATGGTTATTTTGTTCTTAGATGTAATCTATTATTGGTTATAAATAACTACATTTTGGGAACCTCAAACATAATGATTAAATGTATTGAGAACTATGTTACTTGAGATTGGCTCCTCTAATTTCTTCTTGCCACGATGAATTTAGATGAATAAGAGTTTTCTTATTAATTACTTTTTAGAATTGCAAGTTATTGTTTATATTGAAGGTAGTTTAGTGAGACTTTAAATAATATAATTTGGTAATGTAGACTTTGTTGGAAGATTGTTGAGAATATCAAAGTTTGAGATTTGGGTGTGTTGATATTAATGTCTTGTCATTGATGTCAACATACTAATTTCTATTTCAGATAGTGTGTTTAGGATGTTCAGTGGAGGGGATTTAAGTTGATCAGATGATATGTCTGAGATCTTAAGTTTTGATTGCAAGGTATTATTAATAGGTGTCTATAGACCATCTACAGAGGTTTGAAAAAGTTGGTATGACAGTTTGAGTGAGGAATGATCGAGTTTCTAGTTGTTGGTGTCGCAGTATTCCTATGATCAATGGATGAGTGTTTGGTTCAATATGACTTGCATTTAATGTTTTAGAGGTTGCAAAGTTGATGGTTACATGGTGCCTTATCATTGCATTCATAGCTAGTGTTGTTCATGATTCAAAGTACATCAAGCTATATTTTGTTATAGTTGACTTCGATATTTTAGTGTTCCTATTGATCAAAGATAAAGATGAGTTTGGATTTTGTATTGGAGATGATGTGAATGTTCTATATGGTATTCATGTTTCCTTTTGGTGTTCTTGGATTGTGTGATGATCATGCTTCTGGTATGCATTAGTTGAGGTGATCGGATTTGTTGTTTTAGTAGCGTATTAACATTTCTTCATTTAGGTCCTAGTCGACTTGATGGAGTGATGTTGTCTTGATGAAACTTATGTGTGTTTGTGGATGAAGATTTGATTCCTATCTAAGTCTTGGCCAACTTGATTTGGACCACATTGGAGATTGAGAAAAATGTTATATCTTTTATTGTATTAGGTCTTAGCCAACCTAGTGAATGATTATTCTTTGTAATCAATATAAATGAGAGATAATTTTTTAATTTTAAAGAGAGTATGTCAAAGAGAGAGATGTTGGTAATTGTATTCTACATTTGAAGCAGAGTTTGTACTTCATGGGAGCTATTTTGGCATAGGAGATGCTATTTGTCAGTTTGATTGTAAAGGATTGTATGTCCACGCTATTTTAATTGAATATAGATCGGTGAACCCAACTAAGGGCCAGATCTAAGTTTATATTGCGAGCAATGAGATCTGGGCAGTGTGCCTGTTGATTCAGCTATAAGTCTTTGGTTGCAAGTGCATCCTTTTCTCTCTATTTAATCTTAACTAGGTAGTACTTTTAGTAGAGTATATTCATCTAGTGGGTTTGACTCCCACCAGGGTTTTCCCTTAACCAAGTTTTCTCGAGAACAAATCTTGGTGTTCTGTGTTGTGGATCTTGAATTACTATTTATCTTTTAGATCCAAGTAATGAAAGTGGAATTAAAATTAATAGGTACACACAATTGATTCACCCCCCTCTTAGTTGTGATTGCGTCCTTTTGGGCCTAACAATTGGTATCAGAGCCTAGTCCTTTTGAAGAATCTTGATTGCTTAAAGGAGATTCTTCATGAGAAGTATGAGAAAAGAGAGTCTAAAGTTCAATGGAAAGAACTACCTGATTTATATAGATCAGATGACTACCTACCTGATATGCATGGGGACATGAGATGAATACTAGAAGATCCTTGAGAAGCCTTATGCTATTCTGAATGACATAAAAAATTCTACTATAGATGAAAAGAAGAAATTCAAGGAGAATATGTTGGCCAGGGAAGCCTTGATCAATGTCTTATTAGATTTAGAATATTCACACATTTATGGATTGAAGACTGCACATGAGGTATGGAAAAAAATAGAAACTATTTATGAAGGTGACACATATGTTAAGCAAGCTAAGTTATAGGGATTAAAATGAAAATCTAAAGACATGAAGATGAGTGAAGGTGAGACTGTCTTAGTCTATTTGCAGAGAGTAAATGATCCAGTTTGTGAAATTAGATGTGTTGGTGGCACCTTGACAAACAATGAAGTTGTAGACAAGATTCTAAGATATTTGTCGGCATGTTACAATGAGAAAGTTGCGTCTATTGAGGAATTAAGAACTATAAGACCTATTTCAAGAAAATTTTTGATAGGAAGACTCTGTGCTTATGAGATGACTACACTTAGTAAGGAACTTCCAAAGGTTGAGACTACATTCAAAGCCAGTGTGGCTAACTGTGACCAAGGAGAAATCTCTACAAAGATGAAATTCAAATACTATGCTAAGGATTGGGAAGAGATAATGGAAGAAGAAATGATTATTGATGAACTTGAAGCCTTGATTTCAAGAAGATTATCAAAGGGCTTCGGTAAGTATAAAGGAAAGTTTCTTTTGAAATGCTTCAATTGTAATAAGATTTGTCATATTGCATCTAGGTGTCCCAACAAAAGCTACAAGGATAGTAGAGAAAAATATAAGAAATGTCATGTTAAGGGTCATAAAATTTTGTATGCTATTGAAGAAGGTGTGAATGATGAGTCTATTGCTAGTGAGGATGAAATTGTATTTATTGCTATTAAAGAAGATAATCCTAGTGAAGAAAAACCATTGGTTTCACGAGTTGTTAAAAGAGATGAATGGATCATTGATAATGGATGTTCACATCATATGACTGGTGATAAGGATAATTTTTTAAAGCTTGAGAACTATGATGGTGGTGTTGTTAGATTCGAAAATAATGCTACTTGTTTGATTAAGGGGAAATGATATATTATTCTTGATGGTAAAAACAATACTAACTATGTCATGTATGTTGAAGGTTTAAGTCATAATTTTTTGTGTTAAAAAAATATTGGATAAATGTTATAAATTGGAATTCATGAATGGAATCTACAAGATCATTAGAAGTACAGGAAATCTTATTGCATCAGGTACACAAATTGCTGGTAATCTATTTCATTTAATAATTGTTGATAATAAATGTTTGATTGCTAGGATTGATGATAGTTGGTTATGGCATACAAGGTTTTGTCATGTGAACTTTGATAATATGGTCAAAGTTAGAACTACTCATGTTGTAAGTGATTTTATTCAATTGATGAAGCCTAAAAATATGCACAAAGAATGTTAATTAGGCAAGTTGACTAGATCTACTTTAAAAAATAAGACATACACTTTGAATAGATTGTTAGATTTCATACATACATATCTATGTGGTCCTACTAAGACTAGAAGCTATTATGGTGATAGATATTTTATGCTATTTTTTGATGACTATCAAGGATGATGTGGGTTACATTTTAAAAATAAAAATCAGAATCTTTTCATAAATTTCAAATATTCAGGATAATGGTGGAAATAAAATCTGGAAGAAAATTGAAGTGCCTAAGATCAGACAGAGGAGGAGAATTCAAATCCAATGATTTCTATGCATTTTGTGAAGGACATGGGATAAAGAGACTGACTTATTCTCCGTGAATCCCACACCAGAATGATGTTTCTGAGTGAAAGAATGGGACTATTCTAGACACAGCTAGGACTATGATGATTGAAGGAAAAGTTTTGCAGATCTACTAGAGAGAAGTAGTGTGCACCATTGTATATACCTTGAATCAAGTAAAGATTAGATAGGGAACTGGTAAGAATCCTTATGAAATATGGTATGATCATATTCCTACAGTGAAATATTTTAGAATTTTTGGAAGTAAATTCTACATTAAGAGAGATGAGGATATCGAAAAGTTTGATCTTAGGAGTGATGAAATATTTCTTGGGTGTTTTATAAAGAGAAAAGCATATAAATTTTATAACTATAGGCTGAAAATGATTGTTGAAAGTGAAAATGTCAGAGTTGATAAGAATATGGAAAGATCACCAAGAACTTTTAGATATGACATGACTAAAGAAGACAATTAGATTGTGTAAGCACAAAATCAGAATCAAGATGGACCAGAAGAGCAGAAAGAACCAGAGGAAAATAAAGTGGATATTAACACCGAAGGGTCGGATACACATACTGAACAATCTCACAATAGGTAAAGATAATCATGACATTGTCTCTCTTAAGGGTAATATCTCTATGCTACGGATTACCTATCCCCATCGTGAAATGCATTTAGATTGTCAACCCAGGGACGTAGACTTGAAATGGGACAGCACAGTTTGCGCACTAAATTCCTTTAGGAGTCATAACACCTATGCTGCAGGAAGATAAAATGCATGAAAGGAATCTATACTATTGCTGCAGGAAAGTAAACACACTTGACTATTGAATGGAATTACTGCAAAGAACTTATGAAATGAATCTAAGTCTGTCTAACAACTCAAAACATTCACTATACCCATTTATGAAAATACTGGAGGAACAACCACAGTGGCAATGCTACAAGAATAAAATAGTAAATCTATTTGAAAATAGGAAAAGGTACATGAAATAAATCTATTCTAACTTAATCTAATCCACCTTCCAAGTGGGCCCCCTTGGTTGGCTTCTGCTAACTACTCAACACAAGAGATAATCCAAAATCACTCTTCCATTAAATTCTTCTTAACTAGTTACATAACAACTGAATAACTCATGAAGAATAAAAATAGAGCAACTTCCACTATACTGAGTACATAATTCTATCTCTCTTCATTAACTTCTAAATCAGTCAAAATCCCTTTATATCAAGGATTGACGCTATTGAAAACATAACAGAAAAGTCTCATAAAACCTCACCAATATGGAGGAGATAAAACAACCACGACATAATACAATTACTGCTGACAACAGAATAATAGTTCTGAGGAAATATAACAAGACTAATTCCCTATATTCTCTAAAATAGCAGCTCCTTCAAAGCTCGACATATCCATTAGAATCATGCTAGATTCTCCCACCATGGTTGGTCTTCTAATGCTCCTTCTTTAATGTAGATGTGCCACTCTTCATACCGCTCCGTGTTTACCTGAAAGGTTAGTAACATTCGGTACACATATGCAAGTCAACATTTTCAACTCCTACTTAAATGTTAGAACACAACTTGAAATAATTATATGAAGTACATCATTATATTTATAATATTCAAAAAAACATATCACTCAAGCTACCCATAGATTTTGTGGCTTTAGTTGTACTTGGCATAGGTTCACATAAGTATAAGCAATAAAATGTCTTGGAAATGTTTATCAAAGTATCAACAAAATTTAAAGATCATAAGAAAATTGAGGCAATAATTAGACTCATCATCTGCCCCCTACTATCAGAATGCTTATCCTCAAGCATTGTATTTCCTTGATATGGTCCTAAAATCACCAACGGTCGCCTTCCCTTTCTTTCCAATTTGAAAGTGTAGTAGAACCCCCTTGTGCATTCCAAGTAATCTTCTTGATGCTCCTCAACCAACTGATCCAGTCTAGTGGCACTGATGTCATATAGGGGCCAGAATAGTGTAGGTGGCTGGAAAGATAAAGGCATCCATAATTCCCTTTTGGGCTGCCATCCCAACTTCATGTAATTAGCCACCCTATGGACAGTTGCTTCATAATGAATCGGGCTATGTGATTCTATTTTTCTGAAAGCTTCTGGCAACCTATTCCACCTACTTCTGACTCCTGAAAGAGATCTTTGGATTGTAAAATTGGGCAATGCCAGATAATCTCTATAAAATTTATCCCTCAATGCAAATACTTTCTCCTTGATTTCTGGCTTTGGTCTCCCATAAGTCAAATTGAGCCAATCCCTCAAAAGAACATCAGGCTTATGTGATTCAACCCTTAATGGAAAAGGCTCAGATTTCTCCAGATCCATGTAGGTGTTTAGCTGTTTGTCATAGTTTGTCTCATTATGCATCCATGACATCAAGACCCTTAAGTGAATGTCCCCTATATAGAGTAGAGGATTGCACTATGTTTCATGTGGGATAATAAAATTGTGCAAATAAAGCTCACATAACAGATTTTGTTGCCATGATGGTAGAGTCTGATACAAACCATAGAATTCTTGGGCCAATTTGAATTCACAATCAATGTCCTTCATTGTCATCATAAGTTGGAAAAAAATAAATTGCTCTTTTAAGCAAATAGCATATACCCTAGGTGGTGGTCTACAAGCTATCACCTGGTCAGCTAGTTTTAAGGCCTTGTCCATTTTCTCTTTCTATTTCCTTAGCTGCTCTTTGAGAGATTCAATCTCCTCATCCTTCTCAAACATCTCCCTTTGCATTTGATTTCTTTCCTACTTCCACCATGTTTTTTAAAAGATAAAATGGTTGTATAGATGAAAGAGGATAGACTATATTGTTGATGAAGGGAACTCTTGCATTTGAACCTTCTTTTTCTTCTCCTTAACAGTCTGTTGGAAGAAGTCAATGAACCATGTTGACTGATAAGGTATAATGGATACATCAGAGTATATAGGATGCTGAGGAGGATTAGATTGAACATTTGCAGGAATGCTCTCTTGCATTACTTCAGGGTTCGGTTTAGGAATTCCTTGATCATTCTGTGGCATGTTGCTACTAGGTTCTTGCTCATTAGGAGGCTCCTCCATATGATGGGATTTTGCCTGCGTAGGGGAGTCATTAGGAATATATTCAACAGAGGGCTCTTTATCAGGTTTTGGTCCTGGAACATCGACTGGGTCTTGAGGAGAAGGTGGAGACACCTGTCCTCTCATGTGAGGGCTTCTACGCATAGTTGCCTCTTCAACTATTGCAATTTTAGGTTGGCGAGACCTTTTCGGTTTATGTGCTACAGAAGTAGATTTTGAAGGAGTAGTTATTGCAGGACTTGACCATTTTCTTTTATTAACTTGAATCGCAGGGTTTGAAATTTCTCCTTCTAAGTTAGGGATTTCTTTTCTAACTTTCTGCTTTCCTTTTCTTGAGGAAGAAGTGGGTACATTAATCTCTAGACTAGGTTCAGGAGGTTGGTTTTCTGGTGGTAATTCCGGTTCTTTTTCTTTCACAGCTGCTTCTTCAGTAGGGTCAGAAGATTCTACTGCATCTTCTAGAGGTTGGGCCACAGGATTTACTTGGGGTTGCAAAGTTTTGGTTTGGACAAATTTAGCCCATGACATCGGGGAAACATCTCTAAGAGATTTCTCAACCAAAAGCTTGATCAGGTCATGGTGACTAATAGAGTTTGCATTGCCTTTTTGAGTTTCCTCGGCACTGATACTTAGCATATTGTAAAGAAAATTGGGAATATTAACCTTAAGATTATGCCTGATACAGCTAAGCAACTTAAAGTGATGAGCATGCAGATGTGAGGCCTCACTCCGACCCATCATAGCACCTTGTTCTATCTGCATTTTGATACATTGATGCACTCATTGATTTATTTTGATAGAGACTCGAGATACTATATTTTGATGATGATTACTATGCCATGTGGATCACCTTATGATGTGCGTTAGAATTTAGAATATGATGAGATTTTGATTATGCATATTTAGTAGTGTGATTTTGATGGAAATATTGGATCATGTTAAATTTGATTTCCCCATAGGTGACATGTCATTATGATTATGTAATTTTGATGCTTAAACACTTTGAATGGAAAATTTGGATTCTGCATATAGCAATTAGAATTGAATTATGTATATTGATTATTTTGCCAAATTGAGAATTGAATATGTATATCTCAAGTAATGTTATCATCTTGAACTACTGATGCTCGATGTGCAGTGTGCAGGTAAGAGAACCATGGAATTAATCGGAGAACCAAGGTTAAACATATGTGAATTGAGTAAGCCAAAGCTTAATCCGATATGGGATTAAAAGCCTCGTTGTAATGTGAACTCCTTGTAAATGTGGATTTTTGCATGTGTGTTATTAGTTAATTCCTTGTTGTCATCCAGGACATGACATTGGGTATGTAATGTGTAATCGTTAGTGTCACTTGACACTTGTTATGTGCATGCTTTAGTTCATCTTTGTTCTAGTCACTTCTTGAGACCAATAAGGGGTTCTAAGGGTCATTTTTGGCATAATTTAAGTATCTAATTGATAGGGGTATGGGTTAGGGAGGTTTTGAGCATGTCTAGAAATTCCTAGTGACCTTGGCAACCCATTTTATGACCCATTTACCCTTAACTTCGAAATTTGATAAGTCATGATCTCCACCCAACCCCACCCCTTCCTTTTAATCAAGCATTTATCATGGGGGGACAAGGAAAGACAACAAGGCCATAGATTCAAGTCTGCATTTATGGATGGTGGGTGGGTAAAGATTTGGAGGCCTTTTTAGAGGCCCTTAGGAGATTTAGTGGGGGTTCACCCACTCTCTACATTTGGAGACATTAGGGTTTGGATTGAGGAAGGATAGTGGATAAGCTCTTCTCAAATTTCCATTTCCATCACACTTGTGGAGGTTGGTTACTCTTCTCATGGAAGCCTTTCTACTTGCTCTTTAGATTAAATTATATTTTGCTTTCTCATGCATATGAATCTTGGTTCTTGTTGTGACAATGTGTTGTAATGGAGGGATTTTGGGTTTTGATTTCATGGTTTATTCTTGTTTCTTCTTGCTTGAATGAGGGAGTTCTTGTTTATGGGTGTGAGGCATTACTCACCCTTTGGGAAGGGAAGAAGTGGCCTACGGGTGGAGGGGTTAGTTGGGCTCTCCATGAGGTGAGAGTCTCTTCTCTTGGAGAAGAGGGATAAGTTCATGGTGTATGGGCACCATGGAAGCCATTGTATTCTTGTATTTTGTTGATATTGATAAGCAAAGTATGTGTATGGAGATATTGGTTATATAGCCTTGAAGAGGCAACAAAATACTCATGTTGAGAAATTTGTATGTGTATGAAGATATTGGTTATATAGCCTTGAAGAGGCAACAAAATGCTCATGTTGAGAAATTAGTATGCAATGGCATTCTCCCCTTGGAAAAGCCCACCTCCACCCTCTTCAATGAGCTTGTAAGACTCATTTGTGTAGCCTTGGGAGGGAGTAATTTGTTGAATGTATGTTTTTGTGACTTGTTTTGTGAACATCTTGTTGATCTTGTTGCATACCCGTTTAGCCTTGGTTCTCCAAGCTTGGGGGTGGTCTCATAAGAGACCTAGGTTGGGTGGTGAGCACCCATGGTTCTCTCCCTTTTTATTGCAGGTATTGAAGTCAAGATCCATGTAGAAAAAAAAAGCTTGAAGAAGTCCTTTCTTGGATGAGCTTGTATTAAAACTTCATATGTTGTTGTATTGTTGATCTTGAAGAAGATCCTCCTCTTGCTGCAATTTGTAAAGTTATTTCCATTCTTTGGTCCATTATGAAGTGGTAAATGAATTGTGATAAAGAGAAGTTGCTATTACTATTGAGCTCTCATTGAGTACTCTCTCCAATTTGTAATATCTTGCTGTAATTGTGATTCTTCTCCATCATAAGGGATAGATATGGTATTTGAAAAGATAACTATTATGAAAATGATGACTCTTCTCTTTCATATCTATTTGACTCTACCTCTTGAGTTAGTGGAGATAGGCTTCTTGTAAAATGTTATTCAAAGTTGGCATGAAAGGAAATGAAATCAGTTATTAGCAAGTAAAATTTCATTGAAATGGTTAACCAAAGGATCTCTTAATATCTGGATTTACAGTTGTAAGCTCATTGCAATCTATCTCATTGTGGACCAAACTCATACTTAATAAGACTATACTTGGATGAAAGGAAACCTTGCCATCTCTTATTCTTTCCAAATGATTTAGTCATGGAATAATTGATAAGGTAAAACACTATTGTTAAGACCATCTTTATCCAAAACTTTATTCATTACCTTCTCAATGCAATGCTTAAAATGAACTATTAATTTCAATCTAATACCTCTCCTATGGCTAGTAAATAAAATAAAGAGATCAATATGTTAAAGCTTTAGTCTTATTATACAAATGACATTCCCAGAATTTTATTAGAGCAATTAGCTCTCTGGATTTTATATGAGGAAGGGAAATATTCTCTTACCACAGAGAATATTCCCCTTCCCCTCTTAACACAAACATCTAATTAAGTTTGGTAGCCTAAACTACCTCTTACCATGTTAATACCCCACTAATTCATGATTGATTGTATTTTCAATTAAACTTTTCTAATAAAATTTTTTTTCCCATAACTCCCCCCTTCCACTTGTTTGTGGGCCCCACTATAGTCCTTTCCTCTTCCCATACGCAGGTGCTAGAGGACTGACATGGAAATGAAATATGTTTATTTCATGGTAAATTACTACCCCTTGCGTGAGTAGAGGGGCCACCTTGAGAAGTGACACTCAACCCAAATTTTCATTGCCTTGTCTTCTCCTTAAATTCTATGCATAGCATGAGCTGACATGGCTTTAATATTCACTCAACGTGCAAGCTACCTCTTCCCCAAACGCCCCTAACTCTGACATTAGATTCTGGCACATTCCCTCTTGTCATAAAAAGTACCTTCCCCTTTGACCTGCGTACCCACTACTTGGGTTTCACCTTGGGAAGGCAGAGAACTTTATTCAATGCATGCTTTGACTTAAACTTAATCTATCCCCTTCTATCCCTTGGAAAGTGCGAAAATCCTCCATGGTGCAAGTGGGACCCACTTGATTCTTGCCTCTTAGTACTCTCCTTTGGGATGCGCCCCCCTATGGGCTTGAGCCTTAGCTAGTAGGTAAGGAGGGGGAGATAGGCTAGGTGTATGAGGTGGCACCTAGATAGATGGTAGAATGGTTAGGTAGTAGTGGATTAGACTTTGGGTTTTTTTTAAATTGTTTATTAGGATGCTATTAAATATATTAAAAATTACTTACTGTCTTAGATGAATAGGTTTGTAGGGAGGATGTGATAGGTTAATAGGTTAGTTGGTTTTAGTGGTAGATTAGTAAGTTAATCTTTAAGATTAGGATTGTCCTTTATGACTAGAATAAGATATTGAGTAGAATTTATTAAGTATATAGTGGTGGATTTACTTTTGAAATTAGATTGTTTATTATTATTCATTAATTTTATTTTGGTATTAACTTCATAAACTTAATTGTTGAGTAGCAGATTTATTGTTAATGTATTTAGATGTAAATTTTGTCAAATCAAAGTGTTATATCAATAGCATAGTATACTATTTATAATTGTTCATTTGCTATTAGCTAATCACTGCTAATCAAGTGATTAGCAAGTCAAGGGGGTTTAGTGTTTCATATTAACCCACCTAGTCATTATTTGGTTATTATCTAATTAGGTCCTTGGGATTGATACGAATAGCTTGGTGAGTGAATTATTTGGTCAATGGGTATAGAACTGAATTGGGGCTTAAAACGGGTTGTTAAGTTACAGTTAATGATGGTGTAATTAGATTTAGCTTTGATGTATTAATTGATTAAGTTAACATTTTAATTTGATCATTTGGTAAACAATGTAACAAGTGAAACAGGACCCGCAATAATAAGATTAGGAATTTAGTTAATGGGTGAAATGGTACTTAAGATGATTGTCCTCTTTTATTTTAATCAAACCAATTAGCTAATAAAGGAAATGATTTAGTGTTAACATGTAGAATCAATAATTGAACTATTAGTTAGTAAGTAAATAGATTGGTGAGTTGCTAGATTGGGGTATAATCGGTGTATGACAATAACCATTTAAAAGATAATTATAGATTTTAGCCATTAAGCTCTATAATTGGTAATCAATTCAATAGACTTATAGTTAGCGGTATTAATGTTCCGACCTAACTAAGAATGAATCAAATTATTAATTTAGTAGCTTTATCAGATATATGTTCATTTACACCCTACAGTGAAACTTCTTAACATGATTAATACCCTCGGAACGGTGAAAGCACCTAGAACATTTCACCTTTATAAAAAAATTGTTACGTTTTTGGTTGTTTATTTTTGGGCATGACAGCAGATTTGAAAACCTTCCCTCACAAGTTAAATACCCGATGATGTGCATAGCCAGTTCTAGAAATGGATGTGGAAGAGACAATCTGTTGCACCCCTGCTTAGTAATTTCAAGTAGAGGATCACTCTACCTAGAGAACTAAGCCCGAGATGACCCGATGTCATGCTCATTTGGATAATGTTCCCCCACAACTGGTAACCCTGTAACTTCCACAATTCTCTCTTCATTAGCAACTATTGTCAATCCCCATATGGTTGTTTTTCCTTCTTCAAATGTACTCATGAAGTCTGTAGCAACCTCCTCATTAAAATTTGTCAGCTGAAGAAAATAGCCAAGCCAGCCACATGCATTGAACCTACGGACTACCTCAACATCCGCCAACAAAATACCATGAATGACTGGTTCATGTCTCTATAACTGTTTGCCCATCTTAATAATGCCCACTCTCTAATTTTCAGCTCTTCAACCCACTGCTAAGCTTTCGACTTCTCTGCAAATTCCTTCTTTTGAAATGCAATTGCGATTCTTGAAAATGATGATATTTTCGCTTGCATTACCTTTGTTTTACTTGGCATGAACTATAATAATGGTATTGATTTCAGAGGTCATCAATACCTTAAGTGCGACTTACCTCACAAATTAATTATGATCCTTTTGAAGTCATGTCAAGTTCAAAAAATTGGAATTTGAAAGTACGGGAAATGTGTGAAGGATTTAAAAATTAATGGAATGTAGCCTAAGTACAACATTGATGTGACAGGGGTATGACAAGGGTAGTTTAGGAATGACACTTGGAAGTTAGTACACTTCCCCTGCCCCCTATGAAAGTTGAACAAGTGTTCGCACTTGTTAAATTTAGCACGAGTTTGGGAAACTGTCTTAATGCATATATTATACATTTAATGTAGTACTAAATATAATTAATTAAACTTGTGCGCTAAAAGTAAGCAAGGATTTAGAAAGTAGTACTTGGCAATTAGTTACTGTACATGAATGTGAGCTGAGAAAAGTGTTGATTCTGGCGGCCACATTAGATTGCTGACATGGCATTTTATTGAAAGCATTTGAAAATAGAAATTGTGGGTGACATGGATTTTGAGTGGGTGATAGAAAATAGGAATGAGATGAGTTAATGAGAAGAAAAGAGAAAAGTGAATGAAGAAGTTTACTTCATTTAATGAAGTTTTATTATGATTTCTATCGAACATATGTCATGGTGATGCTACAGGAGGAAGGTTTTCACCTTCGGCTGCAGGAACTATTTCCTAAGGGGTTGTTCACTTTGCTGCAAAGTGACCTCTACAAGGTTCATCCTGAAAAGCATGGAGTATATCATATACTTCATCTTCTCTCACACATCTTCTCATAATCTGATCTGGACTAGTGTAAAATAGATTGTAATCTATCCATGAAAACTAAAAGCTCTTTTCTGCAAGCTTTTTCTTGTCTTTCTGAGAAAAATGTGGGGGCATCTTATTTGCTACAAGATAATTGGCTATGTCTGCATACCATGGGTTTTTGATTGCTATATGGAACAGGTGTTCACCTGGAAATGTATCTTCAACCTGAGTAGTGTCTTCATCATCATTTTGTAGTCTAGATAAGTAGTCAACAACTACATTGGCCTTTCCTGGCTTATCAACAATTGTGATGTCAAACTCCTGTAGTAGTAAGAGCCATCTTGCCAATCTGCCTGTTATAGTAGGTTTGTTCATTAGATATTTTATTACAGAGTGATAAGTGTGGATGAAAATGGGATAGCATGTGACATAGTGTCGAAATTTGTTCAATGCATAAACTACAGCTAGGAGTTCCTTTTCAGTAACTGTGTAGTTCAATTTAGGACCATGGAGGCTTTTATTGATATAGTAAATTGCATTCTCAAGGTTAGTAGGTTTTTGTCCTAGCACTACACCTATGGCATAATCTGCTGCATCAGTATGGATGTGGAATGGAATAGACCAATTTATTCCTTTTAGGACTGGTGCAGTTGTTAGGAGGTTCTTTAGCTATAGGAAGGACTCATCACATGCTTGTGTCCACTTAAATTCAACTTCTTTGGTAAGCAATGTATACAGGGAACTAGCAATTTGACTAAAATTTTGAATAAAACGTCTATAGTATCCATCATGTCCTAGAAAAGATCTTACATCTTTTTGTTTAGTAGGAGTAGGTAGTATAAGTATTACCTCTACTTTAGCTGGGTCCACTTGAATTCCTATTGATGAAATGAAATGCCCAAGTACCACTCCTTCCTGCATCATCATAAGGCATTTCTCACTATTAAGGGATAGATTATGCTCCTTACACCGGATTAGTACCTTTTCAAGATTTTTCAAAGCCTCATCAAATGTCACTCCAAATGCTATAAAATCATCCATATATATCTCCATACAATCATGTGAAATGTCAGCAAAAATATTGATCACAGCTCGTTGAAACGTTGCTAGAGCATTACACAATCCAAAAGGTAGAACTGAATAGGCATATGTCCCCCATGAACATGTGAATGTTGTCTTCTCCTGGTCCTCTGGAGCAATAGTTATCTAGTTGTATCCACTATACCCATCAAGAAAGGAAAAATACTTCTTACCGGCCAAAGTATCAAGTACTTGGTCAATGAATGGTAATGGGAAGTGATCTTTCTTGGTAGCTTTATTTAACTCCCTGTAATCCACACAAATCCTCCATTTTCCCCACTTTTTAGGTACTATCACCAAAGGTGATACCCACTTACTATCAGATATAAGATATATAAAGTCAGCATCTAATAACTTTTGCAATTCTATTAAAACTATCTCACTTAATGTTGGGTTAATCCTTCTTTGAGGTTGGCGAAGGGGTAGGCTTCCTTCATTGATATATATTCTATGAGTACATAATGTTGGGCTTAATCCCTTCATGTCCCCATAATCCCATGCAAATGCTTTCTCATGTGTTTGCAACAGTTTAGTGAGTTGTTCCATTTGTTGTGGAGGCAACTTATTATTCACATGGAGATTATGACCTTTAGAAAGCTCAACAGTAGTTGTAAGGTCAAGCATAGATACTTCAGGTATAGGACTTGTGTTTACTTCACTAGGTAGCAACTGGTGGATAATATTGGGTTTTGAAGGTAATACACAATCCTCAAGATTATCTTCATATGTACTTAACTCTAACACATAACTCTCATATACATCTTTGATTACAACATAGTCATTATTAAGAATGCTCTGAATGACTTCATCCTCCTCTTGCAGCTTTAGAAAGGATTTCCTATGTAACATCATGAGCTGAACCATAGAATTTAGTTCTTCTTCCCCCTCTCCTAAGTCTGACCATATAGGTGTACTCAAATCTGGTTGTGGTTGAGCTGGAGGATACAATGCTAATTTCTTAGTGGCTTGCCCATCTGAAATTGTCATGTTCCCTGATCTACAACTTATGTTTGCATCAGTTGTTGCTAGCCATGGACATCCTAGAATGATAGGGTAACTAGCAAGGTTCACTTTTGGTGAAAGGATCATGAAATCAGTAGGGTACTCCCAAGAATCTAAGGCAACTCTTATATCTTCTATCATTCCATCAGGAGTAACAATAGAGCTATCTACTAACTACAATATTGTTGGAGTAGCTCTCAACCCTTCAATAGTCAGCTTATTCATAGTATCCTTAGTCATTACATTAATGGCAACACCTAAGTCTATTAATGCATTTTTGATAGACTGGCTATTAATGATGATATTCACAATTGGACTCCCTGGATCTGAATATTTTGGTATCTTCCTAGCATGATATCATCTAATTTTCCTATAACATGAACTGTTGTAGGATCCTTTTTCTTTCTCCCAAGATTTTTAAGACAAGCTTCTTTTATTGCTTTTCCATAAATTGGAACATCTTTTATTTCTTGAAACAGGGGAATCTAGACATGCATGTTCTTAAGCTGGTCAATGATATCAAATGGCTGATCATCTTTTGGTATGGGCTTCTCCATGTTGAGCCTCTGAGGAAAAGTTGGTTTAACTGATGTATGAACATTAGCTGAGTTGAAAACATTTTCTGATGCAACAGTATTTGGCAAATCATTCTCTGAAATCGGTATTGCTATTGTAGGAAGGTTTGGCACTTCAGTGATAAGGGGTGGTTCAGGTGTTGGCAAGGTAGTACTTGATCTTAGGTGTATATCAGCTATATCAAGTGCATATGTAGGGTACTACTGAGCATCAGTAGCATACATTTGTTGTTGTGGCTATTGACTGTTGGGATTCGGTTGAGGTTGAGCAGGTAATTGTGTCTGCTTTTGAGGAGTTGTATTTGGAGGTGGTGGCATTATTGCAGGCATGTTTGTTGGAGGTGGTAGAGGTGGATATCCAAGATTTGGATTAGGCCATTGCTGAGGTCCTCTCCACTGGTTAGTGGGCTGCCAATTTCCTTGTGGTTGTTGCCATTAGTTTGGAAATTGTGACCATGGGGGTTGCTGTGGGGGATACCATTGATTCTATTGATTATTTGGCCAAGAATTATTCCAAGTGGATTAATTATACTATGGAGGACTTTGGACATTCTGATTTTTCCATGGACTATTATACCTTGTCTCGTGGCCCATGGCCGGCGTTGAGCAACAAATAATACTTGCTCATCCTCTCCATCTATCTTCAAGTACTCAGTTGGAAGATGATGATTCTCCAAGTTTGCAACCAATTTGTATTGACAATCCTTCTTTTGTTTACGGTAATGAGGACAATATTCAGCCAGTTGCACCTCTACGTCTACATGTTTCTTCTTGGTGGTCATTGTGTCCAGGTGTGTAGCAACATCATTGATGATGTCTTGCTTGAAGTCTAATAACAGGTTTGAAATCTCCATCTTTGAAATACCAGAGCCACTTCCTTTGGTCAACACTGAGAAAAATCCCCTTCCTTTCTTGACCACTGCTCTAGAATAGTTCATACATATCTTCTAAAGGTCATCCCAGGAGGACTGAGATATATCACCTCCGGCCATGAGGTCCAGAGCTTCAAGACAATTTTCATTCACTCCTCTTAGAAAAATCAGCTTTTGTGAATCTTTCTACAATGCATGTTGCAGGTTCTTTTGTAGACTAAATAAGAAGTGTGATATGTAGTTCTCTAATGTCTCTTCTTCCCTTTTTGACATACAGAAGATGTCATCTCCTTTTGAATCACTTCCCTTGCAGTAGTCTTTATACTTCCTTAAAAAAAAATCTCTCATTCCATCCCAATTAGCTATTGCATTTGCTCCTAAGCCCATGAACCATTTGAGGGCTGACTCCTTCAGTGTTGCTGGGAATAGCTTAAGTTTATGACTATCAGTATTATAGTCAAAACTTTGACACAGTATGTCAAACTCGAACAAAAAGGTGTTAGGATCCTCCATAACAAGTCCATAGAACTTTGGAAGTGCTGAAGTAGGTATGTTCTTGAGGTTAGGATTGTTAATAAGACTTGGAATTGGAAATGGAAATGTAGGAGCTGCCATTATTGGAGGTGTTGGATATTGAAACTATGGTGGGAAAGTATTTTTGACTAGAGGGTTTTGAGAAACAAACAGTCCTGGAGTAAGATTATTATTATGAAAACTAGCTAATATGTCTGCAAAAGGAAGGAGGTCAAATGTTTCTTGGGTTTCTTCTTCTTTTGTTGAAGATGATGCAACAAACTCAGGGCTGGTGTCAAGAAATGGTAATTCAATTTCTTCAAATTCTTCTTTCAGTTTAACAGGCTCCTTTGGAAGAAATCCGCCATGAGCATCTTGCCTTCTTTGATGCATGGAAGTAAGTTGATGACTTGTGAAGCAAGCTCACAAATTCTTGTATTAACTAAAAATAGGAAACTAATCTAAAAAATAAATGACTCATTTAAGGTTCCTAGTTTGACACCATCCCCGACAATTGCACCAAAAATGAATAGTCTCACAATAGGTAAAGATAATCATTGCATTGTCTCTCTTAAGGGTAATATCTCTATGCGACAGATTACCTATTCCCATCATGAAATGCATTTAGATTGTCAACCCAAGGACATAGACTTGAAATGGGACAACACAGTTTGTGCACTAAGTTACTTTAGGAGTCATAACACCTATGTTGTAGGAAGATAAAATGCATGAAAGGAATCTATACTATTGTTGCAGGAAAGTAAACAAACTTGAATATTGAATGGAATTATTGCATAAAACTTATGAAATGAATCTAAGTTTGTCTAACAACTTAAAACATTCACTATACCTGTTTCTACAAATGCTGGAGGAACAACCACCGTGGCAATGCTGCATGAATAAAATAGTAACTCTATTTGAAAATAGGAAAAGGTAGAGGAAATAAATCTTTTCTAACTTAATCTAATCCACCTTCCAAGTGGGCACCCTTGGTTGGCTTCTGCTAACTACTCAACACAAGAGATAATCCAAAATCACTCTTCCATTAAATTCTTCTTAACTAGTTACATAACAACTGAATAACTCATGAAGATTAAAAATAGAGCAACTTCCACTATATTGAGTACATAATTCTATCTCTCTTCATTACCTTCTAAATCAGTTAAAATCCCTTTATATCAAGGATTGATGCTATTGAAAACATAACAGAAAAGTCTCATAAAACCTCACCAAATATGGAGAAGATAAAACAACCACGATTAATAAAATTAATGCTAACAACAGAATAACAGTTCTGAGGAAATATAGCAGGACTAATTTCCTAGATTCTCTGAAACAAAAGCTCCTTCAAAGCTCGACATATCCATCAGAATCATGCTGGATTCTCCCACCATGGTTGGTCTTCTAACACTCCTTTAATGCAGATGTGTCACTCTTCATACCGCTCCATGTTTACCTAAAAGGTTAGTAACATTCAATACACATATGCAAGTCAACATTTTCAACTCCTACTTAAATTTTAGAACACATCTTGAAATAATTATATGAAGTACTGCATTATATTTATAATAGTCAGCAAAACATATCACTCAAGCTACCCATGGATTTTATGGCTTTAGCTATACTTGGCATAGGTTCACATAAGTATAAGTAATAAAATGTCTTGGAAATGTTTATCAAAGTATCAACAAAATATAAAGATCATAACAAAATTGAGGCAATAATTAGATTCATCACATACTACACCTAAAACTTGGTGGTATGTAAGGATTAATCATTCTGAAGATGTCATTATTGGTGATAAGAATAGAGGTGTTCAGACTAAAGATAAAATTACTAGAGATGAAACATGTTTGCTATCTGAATTTGAGCCTAAAGATGTTCAAAAATCATGTAATGATGAGAGTTGGATGAAATAAATGAAAGAGGAACTTGATCAGATTGAGAAGAATGATATTTGGAGACAAAGGGCCACACCACCCTTACCAAATCATAACCAAAAACATACCAACATGGAGACAAAGAGAAGACAAAATGCTTTAGAAAGCATAAATTAATACTTGAAAATCATTACAACTTGAGAGATCTTACAATCCAAGAGCTTCCTCCAAATATGAGATCTACAACATGAGAGATCTTACATCCTCCAAGCTTACAATCCAAGAGCTTACAATCCCCAAGATTTTTCCCAAATACAAGATCCTACAGCTTGAGAACTTCAACTTGAGAGCTTGCTTATGAATGCTCCTATGCCTTCTTTATATAGGCACTTCCCACCCAAGATATTACAACACAACCAATGTGAGATAAAATATATTTATAACTACCTTGATACAAATATTAAATACCCACCCAATTAATATTAAGCACCACCATGTGGGCCAATTACAAAATTACATTGCCTTTGTGGGCCAATAAGAAAATAGAAAGGTGTAACTACCTAGCTACAAATATTAAATGCAAAAACTTTCTACAAATTTCTAAAATGCCACCTACAGACCTCGATAAATGAAATGATTTTATTTTATTTTATTTTTATTTATCTTTCCCACCTAAGCACCTTGGTAAACAAAATAATTTTCTTTTTCTTTTTCTTTTTTTCTTTTTTTTTTAATCAGGCCCCTTTTTATTTTGTGATGCAAGATGCTCTTGCATCAGACACCCAAGGTATAAAATTTTTTGTGAATATGGATTCACAAAATGAAGTAGCCACTGTTGATATTATTATTATTTTCTTCTCTTCCAACACCTTGCTGGAACAAGTATCCCCTGCTGATATATTTCCTTTTCCCTTCTTTTCCAACACCTAGTTGGAACAAGTATATGCTGTTGACAATACTCCTCTGCAATCAACTTCGTCCATCTGTAACTCTCACTCTCCTCCAATCTTCTAAGATCTAATGCAACTGTAATAAACTCTGTAATGCCATACAAATCTTCTATTGCATACCAAACATCACTTGCAAGGTCCTCATATAAACCATTATCATTATCTTTCAAATCTATCTCAAAGTTAGCATCCCATGATTCATGAAAATTTACCTATGTCACATCTTCATCTTTTCTTTTTTTTTTTTCTGTCTTCAACAAGGCATGCAATGACTTCTTTCCTTTGACCTTCAACCAAAGAATTCCACTCTTCCTCAACTGCTACAATCTTCATTATCAAATCATCTTCTTCAATTACATGTTCATGAATCTTCTCATCTTCAAGATCTCCCTCTTCTTTTGTATCGCTTGCGTGATAATCCACTTTATCTTCTTTCTTTCCTCCATCCAAAGAATTGCCATCATCTCTTTGAATCGCTCTTCTCTTTTTCATCTCCACTTCTAATTCAACCACTTGCTTCTTCAAATCCAGTATTGCAACTCTTGTCTCTTCTTGATATCTCTCTCTAATCTTCTCAAGTCTAGGAATTCTAACAATCCATCCAATCACAAAAGTCATCTTCTTCTTTCTCTTCTCCATACTCGCATCCTCTTAACGAAAACTTCACCTGACCCAAGGTCCTGGTGCAAACTATCTCACATTCAGCGATCTGTCTACACACTCAAGAACTCCTTGCTCTAATACCACTGATGAAGGGACACACCACCCTTACCAAATCATAACGAAAGACATAACAACATGGAGACAAAGAGAAGACAAAATGATTTACAAAGCATACATTAATACTTGAAAATCATTACAACTTGAGAGACCTTACAATCCAAGAGCTTCCTCCAAATATGAGATCTACAACATGAGAGATCTTACATCCTCCAAGCTTACAATCCAAGAGCTTACAATCCCTAAGCTTCTTTCCAAATACAAGATCCTACAACTTGAGAACTTCAACTTGAGAGCTTCTACCACTTGAAAGCTTCTTCCCCAATACAAGATCCTACAACTTGAAAGCTTGCTTATGAATGCTCCTATGCCTTCTTTATATAGGCACTTACCACCCAAGATATTACAACACAACCAATGTGGGATAAAATATATTTATAGATACTTTGATACAAATATTAAATACCCACCCAATTAATATTAAGCACCACCATGTGGGCCAATTACAAAATTACATTGCCTTTGTGGGCCAATAAGAAAATAGAAAGGTGTAACTACCTAGCTACAAATATTAAATGCAAAAACTTTCTACAAATTTTTAAAATGCCACCTACACATCTCGATAAATGAAATGATTTTATTTTATTTTATTTTTATTTATCTTTCCCACCTATGCACCTTGGTAAATGAAATAATTTTTTTTTCTTCTTTTTTAATTTTTTTTTCTCCTTTTTTGTAATTTTCTTTTTTTATCATGCTCCTTTTTATTTTGTGATGCAAGATGCTTCTGCATCAGAAAATTGGTTTGGCAGAAAACAAGACTGGTATGCAAAGGATATTCACAAATGGAAGGTATTGACTTTACAGAGACCTTTGCCCCTATAGCTATTAGATTACTTATTTCATACACATCTTATAGAAAATTTAAAGTCTATTAGATGGATGTTAAGTCTACATTCTTAAATGGTGAGTAAGAAGAAGATGTTTATATTGAGAAGCCTCATGGTTTTACTCTAACTGAGGAAGGAGATCAAATATGTAAATTATAGAAATATTTGTATGGATTAAAGAAAGATCCTAGAGCTTGGTATGCTAGATTAGTTAGGTATTTAACAAAGATTGGTTTCAGCAAGGGTGCTACAGATAGTAAAAAAAATTCAGAATAATTGATGAAAATGTCTTGATTGCTGAAATGTTTGTTGATGATATTATTTTTAGTGGTAATGATGCGTTAAGTAGAGGTTTTGATGATGAAATGGAAAAACAATTTAGGATGTCTATGATAGGTGAAATGAAGTTCTTTCTTGGATTGCAAGTTGCATACATGAAAAAAATGAATCTTTATTTCATAGTCCAAGTATGTCAGAGAATTGTTAAACAAATTTGGTATGGAAGATTCAATATTGATAGGAACTCCTATGGTTACTGGTTGAAGATTAACTAAGGATGATGATTCCCCTTGCACTAATCAGACACCAAAGGAATCAAATGCAATATCTAACTCATTCTAGACTAGACATATCAAATGCTATTAGAATTGCTACAAGATTTCAAGCTGAATCAAAGGAATCTCACATGATTTTTATAAAGATAATCTTTAGATACTTGAAGGGTATAGTTGGATAATTATTATGGTATGGTAAGAGACTAGTTTCTTGGATAAGTAAGAAGCATGATTATATTTCTCAATCTACTATTGACGTTGAGTATGTTGCTTTTGCGATAAATTATAATCAAGCCATTTGGATGAAGAAAATGTTAAAGGATATAAGGATAAACATTGATGAACCTATTGTTATTCACTGTGATAACTCTAGTGTTATAAATATCTCAAAGAATCCAATATTACATTCAAAGACAATGCATATTTCTATTAGGTATCATTTCTTGAGGGATAAAGTCAATGAAAATGAAGTGAAGATGGAATTTGTACCTACTAAAGAATAGATTGTTGATGTATTTACTAAGCCTTTTCTTAAGGATACATTTGAATATCTTAGGGAGAAACTTGGGGTGATATCCCTTCTTGATCAAAATTAAGGATGTTGTTGATGACATCAGTCCAGAGAATCTATCAGAGCATCATTTGTTGGATTGATGAATTTGGGGACTACTCCTTGTGGGGGAAGTCTTTTTTCTATTTATTGGTTTGATAATTTTTTATATCTTTGGTCCTTTTCCATTGATGTCAAAGGGGGAGAGATTGTGTACAAAATAGAGGTCATTATGTTTAAGAGAGATTGTGTTGAAGCTGGATATTCATAGTGATCATGTGGATATATTACAACTATACTTTCAGAGTGATCAAGTGGATATAGTGATGTACTTGTGCATTGATCAATTTTTCACTACACATGTTTCCATCAATGCCAAAGGGGGAGATTATTGAGCATGTCAGAGTTTGGGATTTGGGTGTATTGACATAAATAATGTCTTATCATTGATGTCAACATATTAATTGTTGATTCAAATTGTGTGTTTATGAAGTGCAGTGGAGATGATATAAGTTGATCAGATGATATGTTTGAGATCTTAAGCTCTGATTGTAAGGTATTGTTTATAGGTATTTTTAGACTATCTACATAGGTTCACAAATGTTGGTATGATAGTTTGAGTGAGGAATGATCGAGTTGCTAGTTGATGGTTCACAATGTTTCTAGGAATAGTGGATGCATATTTGGCTTGGTATGACTTGGATTTTATGTTTCAGAGGTGGTGAAGCTAGTGGTTACATAGTGTCTTATCATTGCCTTCACAACTAGTGTTGTTCATGATTTAGAGTACAACAAGCTATCTTTTGTTATGACTGTGTTCGGTATTTTAGTGTTCATGTTGATCAGAGATAAATATGAGTTTGGATTTTGTATTGGAGATGATGTGAAGGTTTTGGATGGTATTCATGTTGCTTGTTGGTATTCTTGGATCATTTGATGATTGTATTGCTGGTCTGCATTGGTTGAGGTGATCAAATTTGTTGTTTTGGTAACTTATTGACATTTCTTCATTTAGGTCCCATCTGACTTGATGGAGTAACGTGCTATGATTTTTGATGTTGTCTTCATGACACTTATGTGTGTTCATAGATAAAGATTTGATTCCTATCTAAGTCTTGGTCCAATTGATTTGGATTGCATTGGAGATTGAGCATAATGTTTATATCTTTTATTGTATTAGGTCTTAGATGACCTAGTGATTGATTATTATTTGTAATTGGTATAAATGAGAGATCATTTTGTAATTGTAAAGAGAGCATGTGAGAGATAGATACTAGTATTTGTATTCTGCATTTGAAGCAGAGTTTTTACTTCATTGGATCTATTTTGGCATAGTAGATGCTTATTTTCAAGTTGGCTGTACAGGAGTATTTTTCCACCCTATTGTAATTGAAGATAGATCAGTGAACCCGATTGAGGGCCAGATCTGAGATTGCATTATGAGCAGTGAGCTCTAGGCAGTGCACCTGTTGATTCAGCTGTAAGCCTTTGGTTGCAAGTGCATCCTTTATTCTCTATTTTCTCTTAACTAGGCAGTACTTTTAGTAGAGTATATTCATCTAGTGGGTTTGAATCCCACTAGGGTTTTCCCTTACCTGAGTTTCCTCAAGAACAAATCTTGGTGTTTTTTTGTTATGTGTTGTGGATCTTGCATTACTATTTATCTTTTAGATCTAAGTAATTAAAGTGGAATTAAAAGTAATAGGTAAACACAACTCATTCACCCACACCCGCCTCCCTCTCAGTTGTGCTTGCCTCCTTTTGAGCCTAACAGGTTTCTCATGGATTTTTATGCATTTTGGTTTAGAGTTGATGGAGGAATACTAGTTGTCCTTGATTGCAGATGTTAAGACCTTGGTGGCTTTTTATCTTCGAAAACATGAAAAATTATTTTTAAAATGAACCATAGAAGTAACGTGATTGATTTTTTTTTTCAATACATGTGAGTTTGAATACTTAATGGAAGGGTTTCGAATGTGGAAAATCTCAAGGAAAGGTAGGAATACCTACCTTCTAGTAGAATTTTTAAAAAATTCTTTAGTCAAAGGTTGATTTTCATTTGTTACTAAATATGTTGGTTATTGTTTCATCTCCCTGCCACATCAGTGTTAGTTACTACATAGGCATAGGTGATAAATAGTATAATGTTAGTGATTTTTCTTTCCAGCTCCAATCCTAAGAGAAAACCAAAGATACTATACTTTATACTCAATTGGAGACAAGACAATGTCACATCAACAAGGCTATGTGAGTCATCTTTGATTTGAGATCCACTAACTCATGAGGGTAATCCTATTTCACAAATATATATACATGATAGCATACTTTCAAAGACAAGTATAAACCTCTACTAGTGGATAATTCTCAGCTTAATGTAATTGGTTTCTTCAATATGGTACTTAAAATGCTTTGTCCCACTATGGCTTCATCTGTCACTAAGAATGAAACTAAACTAAACCTACTCATAATAGAAAATAGAAAATGATTTTGATTTGAGATTTTCCCATCAAATGTGCTTGGTTACACCCTAGACCAGTGTCTAATCTGATTGGTAACAAAGTTGGATAAACTCTAGAGTACAATCAACTTAATGAATTTTTTTGATAATGTTTGAAGATTGAAATAGGATAGAAAGCTTTGCATTTAATTAGTCTCGCGATATGAATTATCATCATGTTAAGATTGTACAAAAACATTCACAGTCACCATTTTAAGAAATTTTAATTCTTCCCTTGGGAAAAAAGCATAAAATGATAACACACATTCAAAATTAGAAGAGATGAATAGAAAATATGCTTCATATTCTATTCATTTGAAATTTTTTCACGCAATGTGTAGATAATTGCACAACTTATGGTATCATGAAATCACATCTCTATTGTATCATTAAATCTTGAACATATCATAGTATTTTACTATGAAACCTTATGGACCTAAAACACTATATCTATTATGCCCTTACAAGTAATATTTTCAAAAGAAGGACTACATGATCCTGATGTTCGTTTTATAGCACAATAATTGCAACAAGATTCATATCATGTACAAAATCAGATCCTATTAGCAAAATAACGTTATTCTAGTTGTTCTCGGCAAGGCCATGGATGCCTATGAGACTCTTCTAGTTTTTTTGTTCTTTGAATGAACCAAAAAATTTATTTGCAACTAATGGAAACGTTATTGCAACATCTATGTAATGTGTTTCTCACAAGCTATAAGAAAGGAAAATATAAAAGCATCTAGAGAAAATATAGGGTCCTAGTCATAACTTGTCATCTTCAGATCCATTATTAGCTTTAATCCTCAATTTGTGGCACATCCATGTCATAAATGACCTGGGAATGGTGTCCATTCAGATAATTTTATAACTTCTTAGTAGTTTGTGTATGGCCCTATCATCACCTAAGCAAAAAAATTACAACAAAAAAAAGATAAAATTTATGTAACCTTTTCTCTTTCACTCTTCTTCCTCAACTTGTTCATCCTTCTTCTTGGTGAAATATCTCCACCTCTCCATTCAATGATCACTTAAAACTCTTCTACTCCTCCATGTGTGTAATGAGCTCCCTCTACTTGGGATCAGTTATCATATGAGAATTAGAGATAAAATTTGCAAAACTGCTTTCAAATTTGAACATTACATCAATTATCTCATTAAACTCATACATCAATTTCCTTATAAACCAACATCATTGTCTCAAAATTGGAAGAAATGAGGTCAATTCACCCCATCCAACTATCAAAACTTCAAATTTATATCCCCCCTAGTATATGAGGAACAACATGATGCTTCGACCCTAAAAATAATTGCACTTTGTCCTTTATTAACTGAAAATTTTCCTGAAAGAGTAGGAATAAATTATTCAATTTAGTATTTCTGCTCTTGGTTTCCATGATCGAGGTTGAAAAATCATCCCTATACGCTACCACAATGTTCAACTTGCCCTTGATAAATTCCCTAATAGATCATTTGTTGTAAAGAGGATTCAGAAAAGAAACATGGTAAACACAAATCTTTTTAGATTGAACTAGAGAAGAATAACAATGGTGAATGGGTAAAAGCACAATAATTTGTCACCCTTTTACAAAGGAAAAGGCTAACAACACCAAAACTGAAAAACTTCAACAGCATAAAAGTCACATTTTTGTTTTGAATTTGAAGATGATGTAAATTGATGAAATGTGTGAAATAGGATGAATTTTATGCCTATAACTTTTAAAATTTAATTTGAACAAAAATTATTATGTTTTTTTAATTTTTTAGGTCTATTTTTCATTTCTTGAAAAATACTGCAAATCAAGGGGTTTACTTCCTGTCAAATCATTATAAGTAAAACATTGTTTTTTCCTCCAATTTTAGAATATGTTTTAGATGACATGTATATCTAGTGCACGAAAAAAGAAATAAGTTTTTTTGATCTATAATTTGCCTGTTATAAGTATTCAAAGTCAAACTTACTTGAAATCAACAGTTTTTGTCTCCTGCCACTTTTCCCGTATCAAAACTATACCAAAAATCAAATAATTTATATATTCTTGAAGAAGACTCTCTTCTCTAGTGCCGTATATAATTTTAATTTTTTTTTTAATTGATTTAGTATTTTTTATATTTTCTAAATCAACGACTTCTCAAAGCTTTATATACCTACATGTAGTTTTTAGCAAATTTGTTTAACATTTTGTAATTGAAACAATATAAAATTTATATGTCCAGAAGCATAGTTCCAAGATCTAGAAAAGAGTACTTTTAGTTTTTTGAAATTTTCTATTTTCAAAAGAGAAAGGAACACCAGAAGTGCAAAATTCTACATTTTTTGTGTTTTTGAAGGTTTGGCTGCCAACTTGGCATGCCACCTAGGATGACTCGGCCGAGTACCCTAAGGGGTTAGCCCCCCCATGAGTGGTCACGTGGGCGACCCACCCTTTCAAATTGAAGGCTATATATAAAAGTTATTTTAAAATAAAAAACATATCAATTGCGAATTTTAATTCTTATTTTAGGATATAAGGAGTTTTTGAAGCTAGGAGGCATTTTTTCGGGGAAGTTACAAAGACATTTTGTTTTCAGAGGAGTGTGAAGGAAAGTTTTTCAGTGATGAAGGAGTAAAGCAATAAAAAATTTCTTGCTTAGATATTTGAGCAATGGGAAATAAAAGGACTAGAACAAAGAAATATGATCGTAAAAGGGATGACCAAATGAAAGGTCATACGAAACTTGTCGAAGAGAAACTAGTCGATGTTGAAGAATAACCTATCGATGTAGAAGGTGCAACTCAACTAGGGGAGGATATTGGTAGTAGTCGAAATATACATATTTATCCTATAGTGTAGAATTTGATGGACATGAATGAGAAATCACTTATTAGTCAAATTGCACTGGAGCACTTGGTACCTGAAAGCACTATTAAATTGCATCTCAAAAACATGTGGATGGAATATTTTGAGAGTAAATATTTGGTGGGAAAAGCACAATCGTTTGCAAAGTTATTCAGGAAAAAAGAAATGATTGCGGTTTTGGAGTTGTTGGGTATTGATAATAGGAATTTGGTAGGAGGTCAAGTAAAAGAGACAACAATTCAAAATTTACAAGATGCATTGAACATTGTTAACATGGCAGATCATAGAGGATCAAATTCAAATGCAGCTAGAAGAGCGTTGATGACTATGATTTCCAGTAAGAGATTGACACATAGAAATCAAGTTCGAGCAATTTCTGATTTACTTAAGGTATCTTGAAGAACTATTCAGAGATATATTAGGAAGAGAAATATGTTGGATATGGACATTGAAAATAATTGGGTATAGATTTGTAGAGTTCCTCATAAAGATAGAATTTTTGAAGATGTACAAAGATGGGTCATTGATTTTTCAACCAACCACTCTCATGTTTCTTCCAATAGAAGGGACACTATACAAATGAAAGATAAAGAAAATGTTATGAAGATTTCACATCCAAAATATTTTTTCGATACTACACAAAGTGAATTGTTTGAAGCATTCAAGTATGAATTTTCAAATGTGAAAATAGGTTAGAGAGTGTTTGAGATGTTGTGCCTTTGCTTTGTACACATAAATAAGATTCGTGAAACATGTTGTTATTGAAATCATGTTGAGTTTCACTTATAATTGCATCATATAAAAAGGTTATGGCAATACTTAATCTAGATATGCTTACTGGAAGTACAACAAAATTTGTAAAGTTTATTTTATGTGATAAATTAGAAGACTTGGATGAATTCAATGTCCAATGTATAAAAAATAAATGCAATAATTGTGGAAATTTATAGAAATTTCCTTTAAAATTTGATAATATTGATGTTACAACACCAGTCTAGTGGAACTGATTTGAATATGAGATATACCAAATGAAGATAGGAGGTGAATAAAAAAAATTGCATTAAAGGAGAGTGAATTATCATACCTTCAATTCATGGACAGATTTTGATCTATGGTTTATCCACATATCCAACATTTTCATGGTGCATGATGGCAAGATAAATAGTTTTGTGATTCCAAAAATTGTTTCCCGCCTGGTTGTATTCTTTCAGTTGTAGATTTTACAGAGAACTATACATTTTCCCCTCAAAAAGAGCTCTAAAGTCAATATTATCATTCTGATCAAGTTGCAATATTTGTGCATATGACCTATAGACATGCACAATTTGATTCGGATGAGATAGAAAGTATAGATCAAAATGAACACATTATCATCAAGGAGGTTCATTTCTATATTAGTGATGATAGGGTTCATGATAGGAGCTATGTGGCTCATTGTTTCAACATGTTTTTCAACAATCTTGCGAGTCATGGGATAAATGCTTCACAACATTGGATCTGGTCTGATGGGTGTGCGGGTAAGTACGTGTGTTATAAATTTTCTTTTAAATTCTTTCAATTATATATATATATATATATATATATATATATATATATATAAGTTATTTAAATAAAAATTAAATTTTCATGTGTGTGTACATTTTTGTAAATTTAAATTGTAGGTCAATTTAAGTCTACAAAATCCTTTAATTGGTTAGCCATGCAACATGCTAGACACAATGTTAAGTTTCTTTGGAACTTCTTTGAAAGTGGACATGGAAAAGGAGAGCACGATGGAGCAGGAGCATGTGTGAAGTGTGCACTCTGACAACATGAAATTTAAGGTATGTATACATTTGATATTCAACTTGTTTACTTGCTCCTATTTAATTTTACATTACATGTACACATGCTCTTTAATCTTCATTTGCTAGAAATAAACTAATTATATGTGTCTACTAAATTGTTAAAAATATATCTAGGTAACATGATAGATAATTCAAAGAAAACTGTTGAATGGTGTCAAAATCATTTCACTGCTCGAGACACAAATTACAACAAATGTTACTTTTGAGAAGTGATAGGTAAATTTAAAATTTTCATTTTTCAAACTCAAATTCTAAAAACTATGTATTATACTTGTCACATGTGTTTTAACTTGTTGTGTGTGTGTGTGTGTATACATATGTTGCATTTCACACTTTTCATAATTGAACTGAGATATATCAATCCATCTAATCTAGATATCAATCGATAGAATCCTTACAATTGTCAATCAATTGTTGGAATTAGAAGTTTGCATCAATTTATGACTATAGGACAACACAAGCCTCCATTGATTCAAATAAGAGATAAATCATGCTTTTGTGAAGATTGTCTTAACAAAAACACAATGAGTCAATGTGTTAATATTGCAAATGGATATGTTTCACAATGGGATCAAAAAGAGTTAATCAAAATGCCTCCTTATAAAGATGATGACAATGATATAGACATCCATGATCCTATATATTCAGCTGACTATGAACGTGTTTTCGATTTAGTTGTTAAAGGTGCATGTTGTTGATTTCTAGTTACATTACATGTGCATGTTTCTATATATATATATATGTGTGTGTGTGTGTGTGTGTGTGTGTGTGTGTAATTTATTCTTGAGGTTTATAACAAACTTGTACATAAATATAAATTGTACAGGTGATATGTTTGTTGTGGTTGCGGATCTCGAGAATGTAGAAGGTGTAGATTATTATCTACTAAGATGCACCAATGAAAAATACAAATTGCCTATGTACATGTTTGTTCTTTATTTCTCTGGTTAAGATATGCTATAGTGGCTAAATCATACAGAGATGCTTATGGTTCTTAGTATCACCTTTATCATCAACACTCATCTGTTTGCATGTGGTGGTTTTGTTGAATTCGGTTCAGCAGGAATTTTTGATCAATCAGAATTGTGCAAAGTGGTAAAATCTCTAACTGATTATAGATAATGCAGATGGAGATTGGTTTCTTAAAATAGGGGTTTCGAGCATTTTCAGTAGGTAGGGGTTTTTACATTGGATACATAGAGATATTATTGCTTTCAGTTTGAATTCCCTCACCTCATTAGGATTGATTACATGATTTTGTTTTACAATAAGATTTGTTAATACCATTTTAAGATAAACTATGCTTTAATGTAGATTATAATGTGTAGATTTTAAGGAGGTTTTTGATTGTTAGAATTAAAATATTTAAACGTTTATAAGGATTGGATCAACTTCACTTACTTTGTGACAACAAGGGAGGATAATACGTATGGTTATTTTTATGAGTAATTTTTTCTGACTTTTGTATATTTGGTTAAATTATGCATGGTTCACTATTTTTGGTATCTTAGTTTTTACTTGTTTTAGAATATTAAAGGCCGTAATACATCTCTTAATATATTACGGAGCACTAACCATGCAGAAAGAAAGGTTTGTGTTTCTTTGTTTTCTTTCAGGATGAAGCACTCGTTGGAGCTAGAATAAGTCTCCTCCATAGGAATGGGAGTGGAACTGCAGAAAATAAAGCTATATATATTTGTAAATGGAAATCGAAGCATGTAAACATTGTAAGAGGGAAGTATAAATCCCTGGTATACTTGTGAGAAGACAAGGTTAAACAGTGGGGATGCCCACTTGGGTTATGTATGTTTTAAAAAATCTTGAGTTTATCAAGTCATGGGAATGCCCATGAAGGAATGTATCAGTATCCGGACTTCGGTCCCGAGCATGGCTGGAGGTTTTCTCTACCCCGCTCTTTCCTACCAGCGCCTGCACTGAGCGGGGTTCTTTATGTAAAACTTTATTTATTTGTATTAATAATAAAGTTTCAGGGCTTCGACCTTTTACTGATAAAGAAAAAAAAAGAAAAATACAAATTGCCTGAAGAAATTATCGATGGTGATGGACAAAAATATCCGACCGATTTGGTTGTTATTGAAGGCACCTATTATCAACAAGCTAAGATCGAAAAAATTGGAGTTCAATTCATTGAATATATGCTTGGATAGAGAGTTATACATTATATTCACTTGGTTATAGCAACAAAATTGCAATTTGAAACTGTGCCAAAAAAAGGGTCATGTGGAAACCAAAAGTGGAAGTTTCCTATTAAAGAGCATGAATTTTTTTTGGAGATAATAAAGGATAGAGAGGATCCTGACTACATGTATCAGGAGCTTTAACTTAAAGGATTTTAATTTGTGCATACTTAAAAATCCTATTTGAAATTTACAGACTATAAATGATTTGAAATTCATGATTAGATTGAATTTAGATTGATTAAACCTAAATTGAATTTTAATTGATTAGACCAAGTAAACAATAAATACTTTTTCCAGTCTATATTTGTAAATTTATTAGATTGATTAGATAGGTAAATTGAATTTTAATTGATTAGAACTTTCAATACTTTTTAGTTGAATTTTAATTGATGAGAACTGTCGATACTTAATTCAATTGATTAGAATAGATCAAGATTCTAGATCAAGAATAATTCCACTCTATATTAGAAATTGATTAGATTGATTCTAGGTAAATTAAATTTTAATTGAAATTAGACCTTTCAATAATTTTTTCAATTGATTAGAATAGATTGATTCTAGATTGAATAATTGGACACTATATATTATTTAGAAATTGATTAGATTGATTAGATAGGTAAATTGAACTTTAATTGATTAGACCTTTCAATTTACTTTTTTCAATTGATTAAAATAGATTGATCACTTGTATTATGTCTTAATTCCAATCCTATTAGGTCTTAAGGGTCTTAGGTTGTATTAGGTCTTAAGGGTCTTAATTCTATGTCTTTTTAGATCTTAATGGTCTCATTAGGTCTTATTTAGGTCTTAAGGGTCTTATTAGGTCTTATTTAAGTCTTATTAGGTCTTAAGGGTCTTATTAGGTCTTATTTAGGTGTTAAGGGTCTTATTAGGTCTTATTTAGGTCTTATTAGGTCTTAAGGGTCTTAATTAGGTCTTATTTAGGTCTTAAGGGTCTTATTAGGTCTTAAGGGTCTTGATTAGATCTTAATTAGGTCTTAAGGGTATTAATTAGGTCTTAAGGGTCTTATTAGGTCTTATTTAGGTCTTAAGGGTCTTATTAGGTCTTATTTAGGTATTAAGGGTCTTGATTAGGTCTTAATTAGGTCTTAAGTGGTCTTAGGAGTCTTAATTAGGTCTAATTAGGTCTTATTAGGATTTAAGTGTTTTAATTAGGTCTTATTAGGTCTTAAGGGTCTAATTATGTCTTATTAGGTATTATTATGTCCTATTAGGTATAGTTAGGTATAATTAGGTATAATTAGGTATTAATAGGTCTTAATAGGTCTTATTAGGTCTTAAGGGTATAATTAGGTATTATTAGGTGTAATAGGTCTTATTAGGTCTTAAGGGTATAATTAGGTATTATTAGGTGTAATAGGTCTTATTAGGTCTTAAGGGTATAATTAGGTATAATTAGGTCTTATTAGGTCTTAATTATATCTTATTAGGTCTTAAGTGGTCTTAATTATGTCTTAATTAGGTCTTAAGGGTTTAATTATGTCTTATTAGGTATTATTATGTCCTATTAGGTCTTAAGGGTATAATCAGGTATTATTATGTCCTATTAGGTATAATTAGATATTATTATGTCCTAATAGGTATAATTAGGTCTTAATGGTATTAATTAGGTATTAATAGGTCTTAATAGGTCTTAAGGGTATAATTAGGTATTATTAGGTCTTAATAGGTCTTAAGGGTATAATTAGGTATTATTAGGTATAATAGGTCTTATTAGATCTTAAGGGTATAATTAGGTATTATTAAGTATATTAGGTCTTATTAGGTCTTAAGGGTCCTATTAGGTCTAATTAGGTCTTAAGGTTCCTATTAGGTCTAATTAGGTCTTAAGGGTCCTATTAGGTTTTATTAGGTCTTAAGGGTCTTAATTAGGTTCTATTAGGTCTTAAGGGTCCTATTATGTCTTATTAGGTATTATTATGTCCTATTAGGTCTTAATGGTATTATTAGGTATTATATTTCCTATTAGGTCTTAAGGGTATAATTAGGTCTTAAGGGTCCTATTAGGTCTAATTAGGTTTTATTAGGTCTTAAGGGTATTATTAGGTATTATTATGTCCTATTAGGTCTTAAGGTTCCTATTAGGTCCTATTAGGTCTTAAGGGTCCTATTATGTCTTATTAGGTATTATTATGTCCTATTAGGTATAATTAGGTATTAGTATGTCCTATTAGGTATAATTAGGTCTTAAGGGTCCTATTAGGTCTTATTAGGTCTTAAGGGTATAATTGGGTATTATTAGGTCTTATAAGCTCTTATTAGGTCTTAATAGGTATTAATTAGGTATTATTAGGTATTATTAGGTATAATTAGGTATTATTATGTCCTCTTAGGTATAATTAGGTCTTAAGGGTATTATTAGGTCTTAGTTCAAATTATTAGGTCTTAAGGGTCCTAATTAGATATTATTAAGGCTAGATGTCCTATTATTAGGGTCTTAAGGGTCTTAATTAGGTATTAAGGATCTTAAGGGTCTTACTTGGGTCTTCTTGACGGTAAATTATTAGGTCATCATTGGTCTTAAGGATCTTAAGGGTCTTATGGGTCTTAAGGGTATTATTAGGTCTTAGTTCAAATTATTAGGTCTTAAGGGTCGTATTAGGTCATATTAGGTCTTAAGGGTCTTAATTAGATATTATTAAGGCTAGATGTCCTATTATTAGGGTCTTAATTAGGTATTAATTATGTCTTATTAGGTCTTAAGGGTCTTACTTGGGTCTTATGGGTCTTAAGGGTCTTGACGGTAAATTATTAGGTCTTAGTTGGTCTTAATTAGGTATTAATTAGGTCTTATTAGGTATTATTAGGTATTGGTTAGATTGTTCAAGTTTAACAAGATCTATATTAATATAAATTGATTAGATTGATTCTAGGTAAACTGAATTTAGATCTAGATTAGATTGAACATTAGTTAAAGATTGATTAGTTAGGTTTCAATTAATTGATCTATATTATAAATTGATTAGATTGATTCTAACTATAAATTGAATTTAGATTGATTAGATTGAACATCAATTAAAGATTAATTAAAGATAGGTTTTAAAGATTGTTTAGTTAAAATTTTAACGATAGATTAGATTGTTCAAGTTTAATTGATCTAGACAGGGCTTAAGGGTACATATATTAGCTTGATTAATTTTAACTTGATTGATTAGATTGTTTAGTTAGATTGATTAATTAGTTTTCAATTAATTGATCTAGATAGGGCTTAAGGGTGTAGAATAGGGCTTAAGGGGTCATATTTTAATTTAGCTTAAGATTAATTTAGGTTTATTAGATTGAAAATCAGTTAGATTGATTAATTTTAGGCTTTAATTAGATATTTCTACACAAAAATCAAACATGTAGATCAATGTAAATGTCTATATCACAAAAATCAAACATGTAGATCAATGTAAATGTCTATATCACAAAAATCAAACATGTAGATCAATGTAAATATCTATATCACAAAATCCAAACATGTATCAATGTAAATGTTTATATCAAAAAAATAAAACATGTATAGATATCAATGTACAAATGTCTATATATAACAAAAATCAAACACATGTATCAATGTAAATGTCTATATAGATCAACATAAAATATACATATCAATGTAAATGTCTATATCACAAAAATCAAACATGTAGATCAATGTAAATGTCTATATAGATCAACGTAAAACACATGTATCAATGTACAAATGTCTATATATATCAACATAAATGTCTAGATATCAATGTAAATGTCTATATAGATCAACATAAATGTCTAGAAATAAACACTCTCTAGTACATGTGTACTAAATCAAAATCAATGCCATAGATCTAAATCTATGAACACATCAACAACATCAATGATCACCATCACATGCTAGATGTTTGGGCCTATGTGGATCCTCATCTTGCTAGACTTGAGTCTATACATGTAAATACATAGCAATTTACAAATAATTATATATATATATATATATATATATATATATATATATATATATATATATATATATATATATATATATATATATATATATATATATATATATATATATATATATATATATATATATATATATATATATATATATATATAAAATGTATAGATTTAAAACCTCAACAAATAAATTATAATTTAATTTAAATTATTTTGTACCTTTGTATCTTGATGAATTGGATCAACAGGAGCCTCTAAATCTTGATATGTAGCACCCGTAGAAGTGTCATGTACCAGGTTTAAATAAATTTAAATTTAAATAAATATAGAACTATATGTATATATATATATGTATATATATGTGTGTGTGTGTGTGTGTGTGTGTGTGTGTGTGTGTGTGTGTGTATATATATATATTGAAATTAAATCTAGTTTCTTACATGCTGCAATGCACGTCAAAGGTCAGAAAACCCAAAAGAGTGTAAGGACACCACATCAGGATCAATGGCCTCATCCATAGGAAAATATGATAATCCACTATGAAATTGTGAAGTCATAGCCTGTGTCTGCTATAGGGGAGCTTGTGTATGATGTGGAGGCGGTGTAAGATCATCCACACTATGTCTGGAGGTACTTGCCTCTACATCTCCTTGTCCTCGAATACTGCCTATGGAGGATCTACGGTGTCCTCCTCCAATGAAAGTAGGTATATCACGCGGCTCAATCCCATGCAACATAGAAATCCTCTGGTAAGCTGCCATGAGATCACTCACTAACATAGAGCTAATCTCGCACATGCAATCCTTGGGTAGTTGTCCTATCTCATATGGAGTAGGAAGATCAAATCTGATGTAAGGGTCATAAAATGGACTAGAAAGTGATACGACTATGCTCATCCATGATCTAAGCATGTACCCACCCACACAATCAGATGAAAACTCATTGACCTGAGTCGCAATGGTTGCACTACTAGAATACATATCTACACATGCATCCTCAACTGTAACCTTCCCAGCTCCAGTGTAGGTCTCCAAACCTTTTGGAAGAACCAAAAGGTTTTGACCCACCAATGCCCTCTTACTAGGCGTCTATGGTATATCGGGTCATCTACACTTATCCTGATATCTCCCTTGACCTAGACCAACATGTGTAGGTAAATCTGTGTAGTCGACACCATAGCCCAAATTAAACTCCGCAAACAATTGTTTGCAAAAATATAGGGGCACCTCATCCTTTTGAGGCCACATATGATGGGCCTCCAACCATCTAGGATATATAAAAGGGGCCACTAAGTCATCTATACATTTTGTGACCCTTTACTCTCTAACTACCCTCTTATCTATGTAATGGGTCCCAAACATGTTCTCAACCTAAGTAATTGAAACATCTGAATCAACTATCCTCTAACCCATTGTCCCTGTGACAGTGCTAGAGAGGCTATAATAAAAAAGTATCAATCGATACATCATTATATGGATTGTATGATTCAACCTTCTGATTCATACTCATGATCTTAGTGCATATAGATGTCGATTTCTCCCTGTTAGGGAGAGTAGTACTATTATGCAGTGTCTGCTCTAATGCAGTTGAGCGGCTTGCATCCCAGAGATAGTCTCATCTCCATGACTATATCTACTTTGTGGGGCCTGGGTACCATGCTGGTCTGAGGGAGCTCGTGATCCTTGACTATTATGGACACTATGCTCTGAACCACTAGAATCCATGAATGATGTCAACACAAAGGTTATACACACACACACACATGTGTGTGTGTGTGTGTGTATCAATTGATTTTCTAATGAATGTATGTATATGTGTATGTGCCCACTTGCAGTGAGCATTTTTTATCTATCTATCTATCTATATAATATATTAAAAATAAATTAAAAAGATAACTTGATTTACATACATACTTCAAGTGAACATGAAAACATTTAACTTCAAACATGAACTAACTTGAATGCATTTACATATATAAATTAAATATTTAAACATTTACATTCATGCATTTACATATGTACATAATATTTTTAAATAAAAAGATAATTTAAATTCATGCATTTACACATGTATTCAATCATGGTACTAGAACTAATTCATGCACATTTATATATATTTAAAAGCACATGAGAAAAATGAATTTAATACAAATTTCCAAAATCTACCTAGATTCAAGTGACAATAATTTTGAGATACATTTTAAATCAACTTAGTAGAGTTTGAATGTAAATTTCCATAACTAGGGAGGGAAAAACATTATAAATACTAAAAGAAATGGTGAAAATATAATAATCTGGAAAGGGGTTAATTTGAAAATAATCAGGTACTAGATGAAATCATTCAAGTCCATGGAACAATGGATTTTCTAAATAGTTTTTTGAACTTTTTCCATGGACAAAACACTTCCATGTAAAGCATAAGATGAAACATAGATTTCTCCTTATGAAGTTTAGGAGGGGGAAAATGATCTAGAATTTAAATACTTAAGCCATTTAGGGGAGAAAATAAATATATTATTAGTTGAGTTAGGATCACCTCCAAGGTTTCATTATTTTTAGCTAGAGGAGATATCTAAGGGTCTTAATTAGGTCTTAAGGGTCTTAAGGGTCTTATGGGTCTTATTGGGTCCTATTGGGTCTTAAGGGTTTTAATTAGGTCCTATTGGGTCTTAAGAGTCCTATTATATCTTAAGGGTCTTATTGGGTCCTATTGGGTCTTAAGGGTCTTAATTAGGTCCTATTAGGTCTTAAGGGTGGACTATTAGGTCCTATTGAGTTCTATTAGGTCTTAAGTGGTCCTATTAGGTCTTAAGGGTCCTATTAAGTCTTAAGTGGTCCTATTAGGTCTTAAGTGGTCCTATTAGGTCTTAAGGGTCCTATTATGTCTGAAGGGTAGGTATTATGTCTTATTAGGTATTATTATGTCTTAAGGGTCCTATTATGTCTTAAGATTAGGTATTATTAGGTCTTAAGTATAATTTTGTCTGATAAAATATGTAAAGGATTTTAGATCTATATGTTCTTGATATATATTTATTTTGGAAAATAACTTAGTATGATATATATAAGTTATATCTCTTAATCATTTTAAATAAATTTTATTGAAAAATTGTTTAACTATGTATTATGTACTATTTAAATGTTTTTAGGTTTCAGTTTACGTTTTGGGTAAATTATATATGTTTTTAGGTTTTAGGTTTGTACATTTAAGTTTCAAACTTTTGAGTTTATGTTTTAATTTTGTACATTTTTAGGTAAATATGTTTTTAGGTTTTAGGTTTACGTTTACATTTAGTTCATCAATAATATAGATCTCAAAAATGGAAAAAAATAATATTTAAATTATAATGCTAAGTAAAAAAAATGACATTTTTTTTGCATATAAATACAAGAAAAAAATTTAAAAATACAAAAAAATAAAAATAAAAATAAAATGTCCCCTACCTGGAACTCGACCGAGTAGGCACTGTTGCTCGCTGGTCACCAATCCTTAGCCCCTGATCAATGTGCAAATGAGGGGATTTGGGGTTTTTTTGGGGTATTTAAAATACCTGTTAGACTCGACTGAGTCCTACTCAGCCGAGTCTTCCATGCCATGTAAGTGCCATTCGACGTCACGTGGTGCCTACGTATACTTGGCCGATTTAGACTCAGCCAAGACTGTTTGTTTAGCCTTAAAGGTGATAGTATATCGTGATTCTATCCGAACAACATTAGATTTAGTCTTAATTTTCTCAATCCTATGTTCAAGAGCCTATACTAATGCAACTACAATTTTCTTTAGGACACCCTCCTCCAATTCTTTAGTTCTTCCAACATAATCATTTAACTATTTCAATGTGTTTTGGGGCACAATTTCTTGTTAAGACACTAATTGATCCTTGATCCCCCCAGATGTAGGGAGTGCATGCAAATGTGATTTGACCTTCCTTGTAATATATTTTAGTTCTGCATATTCAATGTACAACTCATCACACCTTTTAAAAATATCGATGAAGTCAACATACATTTCTTTCTATCTTTTCTCCCAATCTTATGCAATGACCTAATTCATGAGTGCAACATGTGTCATCATGTTGGCTATCTCCACTGCAAATGTGTTTTTCACAGTCTTAATTATTGTATCACCCCTCCTTTCTTCTCCTATGTTGATGACATGAGGCTTGTGGGTGGAAGGGGATAATGCCCATATAGCCAGAGTCTTTAATCTCAAGTCAAATCTAGATCCTCTCAAAAACTCACCAAACTCAAATTATTTGGTAAAAACAAGATCTTTTTGGTTTTTAAGTTGGTGAATAATAAAAGAAGATTGTAAAGCCCATCTAGGGAGTAGAAGCATACCACTGTTAGCAACTAGTTCTTCGGCTTCCTCAACTACCAGCTTAATTGACCTAGGATTATATGATTTCAAGATGACAAGGGCAACCTGATGCTACCTATCAGTCTCTTCTCTATTCATGTTGCTCCATCATTCTTTTTTATTTCCCTTCCTTTTAGTTGTACTAGAAAGCTCCTTAATTTATTAGTTTCAATTAAATTGTCATCATTAATAAACTCTTGGGCTGCAATCTCTCTTTCATCAATCATTTTGCCTAAGGAATGATCTCTATAAGGATCCATTCCATCACCACGCCAGTGATTAAACTTTTACCTTAATCTTCTTGTAGGTTGACCAACCTCATAATCAACAATTTCAACCATGCCCTCATCTGCAAAGATATCCTCTATGGATCAACTCTCTACCTTTTTGGTGGGGGACCATCATGAGTTGGGCTTGTACCATGGATAGAGATAGACTCTTCCTCCTCTGAATCAAGAATTATCACACTCTTTCCTTATTTTTGCATAGGGGGAGCATGAAACTTAGGATTTTATTGTTCTTCCATATATGGCATCTTTCCCACCATATTTTCATAATTATTCAACATTTCCTCAATTATTAGTAATGGTGGAAGATCTTGGTAAAATCCAATAAAACTGTCACATAGCTCAATCAATCTTCTCTCCGTAGTAGTCAAGTTGTTCCATTTCTCTCTTATTACAAGAACCTTTGACTTCAAAGAAAAATTTCTAATGATATCCTCATCATAAATAACCTCATGAGGAGGAATGTATTTCTTGCTTACCAACTTGAGCATTGAATCCCTAATAAAGGCCTCTGGATCACAAAACCTTATTGGGCCAGTTTTCATTTTGTACTACCTAAGAAAAAGATTCAAGGCATCTGGTGGCTTCTTTCCAATGGTGAATTCACCAATGTGAATCTGTCTAGGAAAGAAAGTGCCCCTTTTCCTCCCTTGTAAGTATTCCTTCTCAACTAGAAGGAGCTTCCATTAATTCTCCATAGCAGTAATTTAGTTTGGAACAAATAGTGGCAAAAATGAGGACACTAATACATTTGGGGTGACATTGCGACGGCCATTTGCGACGGCAGGCAAATGTCATGTGGTTTTGCTCTTTTTTTTTCAAATATAGCCCGACACCGTCGCAATTTGCGACGACAATACATTTGTAACTGTCGCAATTGCGACGTTGTCAGGATATAAGCGCAAAATTTAAAAGGAACGTTGTCATGTGTGTTTTGAACAGCGCCGTAACCCTCCGCGAAATCACATCACGATATAATGGCAAACAAAATAAGAACGTTGTCATTTGTGTTTTCAACAGCGCCGTAACCCTCCGCGAAATCACATCGGGATATAAGGGCAAAAAAAACAAGAACGTTGTCATTTGTGTTTTCAACAGCGCCGAGAGAGATTCCCTCCGCGAAATCACAGCTACAATTTCTGAGTACGTTGGGTTTATTTTTCTTTTGTCATTATTATGTAATCTGGTATTCAGCTGTTAGAGAGCTAAAATACCCAGAAATGAGGACATATCTATGTTGAATTTATTGTTAGCGGCTTTGGTTATTTAGAAGTTTAATTTTATTTGTTCATCTTTCAAGCACAAACGTTTTGTGGACCGTAACGTCTTCATTGTTTCGGGTATGCAGTGAAACAGCCCTAACTTGCAATTGCGATGTTGTTGGGATATAAGGGCAAAAAAAAAAAGGAACGTTGTCATTTGTGTTTTCAACAGCACCGTAACCCTCCGCGAAATCACATCGGGATATAAGGGCAAAAAAAACAAGAACGTTGTCATTTGTGTTTTCAACAGCACCGAGAGAGATTCCCTCCGCGAAATCACAGCTACAATTTCTGAGTACGTTGGGTTTATTTTTCTTTTGTCATTATTATGTAATCTGGTATTCAGCTGTTAGAGAGCTAAAATACCCAGAAATGAGGACATATCTGTGTTGAATTTATTGTTAGCGGCTTTGGTTATTTAGAAGTTTAATTTTATTTGTTCATCTTTCAAGCACAAACGTTTTGTGGACTGTAATGTCTTCATTGTTTCGGGTATGCAATGAAACAGCCCTAACTTGCGACTACCTTCACGGTACTTGTGTACATTATCATGTTGTCTTTACAGTGACTGTCCTCATTCAAGTGGCAATTACACAAGGGACAGTCACTGTGAGATGTCCTCATTTGTGACAAGGACAGTCACACTTAGGACATCTCATAGTGATATTCCCTTGTGTAATTTCCACTTGAATGTATTGCTATTGAACCACATTAATGCTTTTCTTCTTCAACAAATGAGGACAGTCACTGTAAAGACAACATGATAATGTACACAATTGCCAAAAAATGATCTTGTTAATTGATGTAACACTTTGTCTTGCTCACTCCCTATCCTTCACTAGGGTCTCTTTAGGCCAATGTTTTGACTTGATAGGGTACTTAACTATCCCTACACTCTTTAGGTATCTCTACCCAAGATCCCACTCCTTCAACTAGTGCACACCAACAAGAAATACAATGAACTCTGCTCAATACCAATCTAGCTACTAGGACACTCCTAGTCTTGTCTTCACAAATTGAAACACATTCAACTAGAACTTTACTCCATGGAGAGGCTGGCCACTAGGACCTCTATTGGTTTCAATATTACTCCTTCACCTATACTTTTCATCAGTACTTCAATCCGGTTCATCAAACCATGCATGCCAATTGCACCCAAAAATAGGCTGCTAGCAATTAGGCCTTTGTCAAGCCTTTTTGTTTATATTAAGCCACCTAAAGGGCTTAGGATTCAGATGCCCTTTATTGAGAACTCCAAGATATCTAAGGTCTTCTCCTCCTAGATTTTTTGTACACCAACTGCTACAGCCATGCCTGAAAACAAGTATTTTGACACAACTTGGACAGTCTGACTAAGAGTTTGTTTTCTTAGCAGCCAAAGAAACTCACCCAATCTTCTAATTTGACTTGGGGCTTCTTTAGATGTGTGTCTACCTCTCCATGAGATTTTAGTTGAAGCAACCAATGCATTCAACTTGTTGTAATCTTCTTGTAATGATTTGTCATCCCTAACTGTGCTCAACTGACTCACCTAGGACATCATTGCAAACATAGAAAATGAGCTTCCTAGGGCCCCTCCTTCCAAACATATAGTACATGTAGTCTCCTCACCCATTCCAAGAGCCCGTAAAAAATTGACAATGGAATGATGAGCTAAGACTCCATTTGTTCAACCTGCCTGGTTCAAACCAATGATAGGGTACTTAACAAAAGAATTAACAAACTAGTTGGAATGCTTCAAAACTCAAAAAAAACACAACACAGAATAAAAAAACAACTTGTACTAACTTTTCCAATAGACACTGCGAGCTATCTAATCCATTAATCAACTGAAAACAAAGAAACAAAAAAACTCAAGAATTCACTAAAACCGTGTTACTCTACAAATCTTCTTAATTCCAAATGTTTTTCCCCCCAACCTTTTGCACAGATCGATGGAGGCCTCTTATAGTTGATCTGATGCCTAATTCAATGGTTTCATATAGTTACATAACCATCTTACTCGAAAATGCTCCCTTGCACAAATGTTGTCAATGTTGTGAATGACAACATTGACAACTTGTTACAACCTTTGGGATTTTGGTTCAAAACTTATTGTTCAAACACCATAAGACCCTAACCATGACTTAGTTAGGCTATTTAGACCTCACATAGGCCACTTCTACACTTCTTTGCCCAATTTGACCCCTAAATGCTTCATTCCCACTTTTGCCACAATATTGGTAACTTGGGTACAAATTGGCACTTGCCTTCACAAAGGTCACACATGAGGACATCTCACAGTGATCGATTGTCCCTTGTGTAATTGCCACTTGAATGTATTGCTATTGAACCACATTAATGCTTTTCTTCTTCAACAAATGAGGACAGTCACTCTAAAGACAACATGATAATGTACACTCACTGTAAGGACAGTCACAAATGAGGACATCTCACAGTGACTGTCCCTTGTGTAATTGCCGCTTGAATGTATTGCTATTGAACCACATTAATGCTTTTCTTCTTCAACAAATGAGGACAGTCACTCTAAAGACAACATGATAATGTACACTCACTGTAAGGATAGTCACAAATGAGGACATCTCACAGTGACTGTCCCTTGTGTAATTGCTGCTTGAATTACACAAGGGACAGTCATTGTGAGATGTCCTCATTTGTGACAAGGATAGTCAGACATGAGGACATCTCACAGTGATTGTCCCTTGTGTAATTTCCACTTGAATGTATTGCTATTGAACCACATTAATGCTTTTCTTCTTCAACAAATGAGGACAGTCACTCTAAAGACAACAATGTACACTCACTGTAAGGACAGTCACAAATGAGGACATCTCACAGTGACTGTCCCTTGTGTAATTTCCGCTTGAATTACATAAGGGACAGTCATTGTGAGATGTCCTCATTTGTGACAAGGATAGTCACACATGAGGACATCTCACAGTGATTGTCCCTTGTGTAATTGTCACTTGAATGTATTGCTATTGAACCACATTAATGCTTTTCTTCTTCAACAAATGAGGACAGTCACTCTAAAGACAACATGATAATGTACACTCACTGTAAGGATAGTCACAAATGAGGACATGTCACAGTGACTGTCCCTTGTGTAATTGCCGCTTGAATTACACAAGGGACAGTCATTGTGAGATGTCCTCATTTGTGACAAGGACAGTCACACATGAGGACATCTCACCGTGATTGTCTGTAATGTCCCCTTTTTGGCTAACTTGGAAAACAGGAACAATTACTCCACTTCTCAGACTTACTCTATCAGATACTTACAATTAAACTAAGTAATGGAGGTTAATTAAGATATCAACCGCTATTTCAGATTCAATCACAATATGTGTGCAAGATGATATTGATACCAATATGTTTAATAGCACTGTCGGATATAATGATATGAAATATGCTATGAATATGATGTTTCCTATCACTTATAGTGATAGTATAATGATGGTATGTCTGATATAAACAATATCGATATACAATCAATAAGTATTGCTTACAGCAATGTATTTGCTGTGTCTGATATGATGATGTAATTATGCAAATGTGTAATATCGCTATGAGTGATATGTTGCTATTTCAGATTCTGAATTATATGCTTGCAACTTCAAATATTGATGCTGTTTCTGACTATCCTTTCTATCTGTGCAATCATGGTGTTGTCTCTGATCTGCAATGATAAACTTGAAACCAAACTGCCAAAGGCAGATGCTCTATTGAGTATATCCAAATATGGATAAGTAAATAAAGTTCTAATGATGCCTTGAGTGACTGACGAGAATGCATTCTTATATTGTCTTTAACAAATGAAGAGATGCTATGAATGAGACGTGTCTTGTTTCTTCCTCCATGTCCCTTTGTTAAGCACACCTTTCCATAATCCGACAGTTCACATAATATTATTTCATTATTTTCTGATCATAGATAACTCCCAGATTGACTCAATATCAAATCTTTTTATGAAGGTAATCTTCCCTAATTGGTAGTGCAACCAGTAGTTAACATCCATTGTGTTTGTATTAGTTTGGTCTAACTATCATTAGTATTTAGTCAATCGATATTAACTCTTGCCTTATCCCATATTGTTATGATGATATCCAATCTTTCTACTCTGATATAAGTCGATATCATTTTCTGATAATTGTCCATTTATTGGTTGATTGCTGGTAATGGAGTTTGATCTTCAAATTGACTTCCATTCCTGTTAATACTTAAGGATACATTGTACTTATTATCCATGACTGATGCCTCATTCATCAATAGCTTGTGATATAATCCCTGATGCTTTTGTGTTTCTACAAGATGTGGTTTATCTCAGACAATCGATAATCTTTCAATCCTTTAGTCGATATCCTCCTATGTGGTGTCTATTGATATAGATAGTAGAATTCAATCTAGTTTATGTTATTGTCATGATAACATAGGAAGTGATGGTGCATATTTGCTAGCGGGTCTTCATGTTTGATATTGCTTTATCGGATATGTCATTGTCTAAACTTGTGCAATTAATGATTATTTATAATATATGAATGGTTATCCTTCTTGCTTATCAATACATCTTCTGAAACCCATAGCGACCTATCCCTTATTCATATCATGTTGATCTTGACTTCATAGTATTTGGTTCATTAATCATCCTCTCATGGTATCGATGTGTAATGACTAGTGATTGTTGTATCACTTCTTCGTTCCTCATCGTGATAGATAATGCAGATGTTTAATGTAGATGTATATCGATTACAGATATTCGATATTGCTTTAAACGTTATTATTATTATTATTATTATTAATGTTATTGTTATTATTAAATATTATAATTAATGATGTTAGTAATATTAATAATATTATAATAAATATTATTATAGTGATAACATATTGTTTTATATTGAGAGGTTTATTAATATTATTTATATATTAAAATTATTATATCAATAATTGATTTAATATTATTACTTAATATATTATTATAATATAATATATATAATTTATTAATAATTATTTATTATTAATTTATATTATAATTATAATCATAATTATATTATTTATTAATATTTTAATATTATTTAATTAACATATTACTTATTATGCTAACTATATATTATTATTATCTTTTGATAATAATTATATATTATTGTTATATACCGTTAATAATAGATTATTATATATCATCTAATCATTTTATTATTATACTAAGTTCAATATGTCACGGCTCATGACATTGTCCCTTGTGTAATTGCCACTTGAATGTATTGCTATTGAACCACATTAATGCTTTTCTTCTTCAACAAATGAGGACAGTCACTCTAAAGACAACATGATAATGTACACTCATTGTAAGGACAGTCACAAATGAGGACATCTCACAGTGACTGTCCCTTGTGTAATTGCCACTTGAATTACACAAGGGACAGTCATTGTGAGATGTCCTCATTTGTGACAAGGACAGTCACACATGAGGACATCTCACAGTGATTGTCCCTTGTGTAATTGCCACTTGAATGTATTGCTATTCAACCACATTAATGCTTTTCTTCTTCAACAAATGAGGACAGTCACTCTAAAGACACCATGATAATGTACACTCACTGTAAGGACAGTCACAAATGAGGACATCTCATAGTGACTGTCCCTTGTGTAATTGCCACTTGAATGTATTGCTATTCAGCCACATTAATGCTTTTCTTCTTCAACAAATGAGGATAGTCACTCTAAGGACAACATGATAATGTACACTCACTGTAAGTGTACATTATCATGTTGTATTACAAATGGACCTTATGTTGGTCGGGATATAAGTGCAAAAAAAAAAAGGAATGTTGTCATTTGTGTTTTCAACAGCGCCGAGAGAGATTCTCTCCGCGAAATCAAGCGGGTTATCATTTGTGTTTTGAACAAAGCGGGTTGTCATTTGTGTTTTGAACAGCACCGAGAGAGATTCCCTCCGCGAAATCAAGCGGGTTGTCATTTGTGTTTTCAACAGCGCCGAGAGAGATTCCCTCCGCAAAATCACAGCTACAATTTCTGAGTACGTTGGGTTTATTTTTCTTTTGTCATTATTATTTAATCTGGTATTCAGCTGTTAGAGAGCTAAAATACCCAGAAATGAGGACATATCTGTGTTGAATTTATTGTTAGCGGCTTTGGTTATTTAGAATGCTTCCCCACAATACTTAATTACACAAGGGACAGTCACTGTGAGATGTCCTCATTTGTGACAAGGACAGTCACACATGAGGACATCTCACAGTGACTGTCCCTTGTGTAATTGCCACTTGAATGTATTGCTATTCAACCACATTTATGGGCCCGTTTGGACCACGACACACAGTAGCATCTACAGAGAAGAATATCCCAGGTGTAACAAGTTGTAAGAATATACCAACAGTTCTAAGAAGTTCCCTAGCACGTAGTAGCATCTACAGAGAAGAATATACAACATGAGGGCAGCCACTGTAAAGACAACATGATAATGTACACTCATTGTATGTGTACATTATCATGTTGTCTTTACAGTGACTGACCTCATTCAAGTGGCAATTACACAAGGGACAGTCACTGTGAGATGTCCTCATTTGTGACAAGGACAGTCACACATGAGGATATCTCACAGTGACTGTCCCTTGTGTAAGCCACTTGAATGTATTGCTATTCAACCACATTTATGGGCCCGTTTGGACCACGACACACAGTAGCATCTACAGAGAAGAATATCCCAGGTGTAACAAGTTGTAAGAATATACCAACAGTTCTAAGAAGTTCCCTAGCACATAGTAGCATCTTCTAATTGTCTATACCACTTCACAAGGTATTGTTTGCACACATTGTTTTTGGTTCTTTTGATGACCCTTGTTTTGAAATTGCTATTAGGCCTTGTAGCTTATATGTTTTGACTGCTGGAGAGCTTCTAAAGCTAAGCAAGAAGACCATTGCACGAGTTATAGCCGCGCGCTCAGGTTTGAAAATTGTATATTTTTTAATCTAATGTATATTTTAATCCTTTTGCCATGTCATGTAATATGTCTTGCCTTGTAGCTTATATGTTTTGAAATTGCTGTTAGGCCTTGTAGCTTATATGTTTTGATTGCTAGAGAGCTTCTAGAGCTAAGCAAGAAGGCCTTGTAGCTTATATGTTTTGTGTACTTTTGACAATTTTGCTTAGTCACTGAAAGTTGTAGACCGAAGTTTTCATAGCCCAATTTTTGCTTCCTGCGAAGAACGATCATGTCAGATAATATAAGTGAAGAACAAAATAGGGAGACAATCGCTAGATTGTGGTCTAACTTGAAAAGAAAAGGTGATGGAAAATGTTATTGTCCCTGCAAAATTTTTAAGGGCTTAAACCGTAGAAGATTGCTAATCAAAACAGTTAAGAGACATTGTAGGGAGAATGGTCACATTGAATGGGGGCATGACTATCATCCACTGGTAAGTTGTTCATTATATCATTTTAACAATTTATATACATATGAAATCACTTGATGATGAGTTGAAGATCATGGTTTATTTATGTTAATCAATTTTATATAGGTTGATCTCCCCAGGGAAGTACATGATATGGAGGAACATGGGGGTGCGAATATCCAAGGTGAAGATAATGATCCCATGGAAGATGACGATCATGCGCTAGAAAACACAATTGAAGATGATGGTATAAATACATTGATCCATGACACATTTAGTCCAAGCGGATCTGATCATGATGATGATGATAGCCTTGATGTACCTCTACTTGAGAAGGCATACGAGCCCCTATACAAAGACTCCCAAACAACTCTTCTCTCTGCTGTATTGTTGTTGTTGAACTTGAAGGTTATGAATGGTTTATCCAACATAACAATGTCATGTATGTTAAGGTATGTCATATATGTCTTTATAGTTAACAAAGGGTGAATAATGTACCACTAATATTTTTTATATTAACAACTTATATTTTTTGCTGTAGATTGATAGGCGAGTTTTTGTTACCACCATCAAATATTCTACCTCGCTCATATCGAGAATTATCTGCTATTATGAAAGATATTGGAATGGAGTATCAAGCAATACATGCTTGTCCCAATGATCATATTATATATTATAAAGAACATGAATTTGCAACACAATGCCCTGTATGTCATACGAGTAGATATCGAACAGATCGAATAACAAAAAAGGTGCCTCACAAGGTTCTTCGTTACATCCCCATTATTCCACGGATGCGACAATTATTCAGGTGTACTAGCTTGGCACAATTTATGGATTACCATGCACGCAATAGAAGTCGAGATGACATTATTCGAATCCCTGCGGATGGTTCGGCATTTATGCACATAGAGGAAAAGTGGCAACACTTCAAAGAAGAACCTCGTAATCTCAGGCTTTCATTGGCAGCGGATGGTGTCAATCCATTTGGAGAGATGAGATCTGTTTGCTCGATGTGGCCTATTTTTGTTATCAACAATAACATTCCTCCGTGGATGTCAATAAAGAGGGAGCACATTATGTTGGCAATGATTGTTCCAGGTATTTTATCATTTGATAGTTATTAATTTACATGTACTTACAAATCTTACAGTAAAATGGTCACAATAATTATGTAATGTTACTGTTCATTCAAGTAGGTAAATATCAAGTTAAAGATATGAATGTATATATTGAGCCTCTTATTGACGAGTTGGTGGAGTTATGGAACGGTGTCACTATGTATGACGTGTCTAGACCAATAGGACAAAGACAATTTCAATTCCATGCAATACTTGTATGGACAATACATGATGCCCCAGGGCTAACACATTTTTGTGGTATGTTATAGTGAATTCAAGTTGCGCATGATAATTCTAATTATAAAAATCAACATATTTAATAATCCAATTATATCATTATCTTGTAGGTCTTCAAACAAAGGGAAAATTTGCATGTCCAGTTTGTGGTCCAAAGATGAAATCTCGTCATTCAAAAAGTTTAGGAAAGCATGTGTTTGATGAGTACAGACACTTCCTCCACAGGAATCATAAGTATCGAAGTATGGAAAAACATCTTTTCAATGGGAAAGAAGAGACTACATCAAAGCCACGAAGAATGACACCTCGCCTATGGAAGTTGGAATATAATAGAATTAATCGTCGAGGTAATGTCGTTCCACTTAATGGCTTATGTTTGTAATTTATATATTTCTATTGTGATTTTTGTTTACTAATTATGTAATTGATGATCGTGAAGGTCGTCAAGGCACTACTGACAACCTTCCAAAGGGACTAAAAAGCTATCCCAGACAATTTAGTAGGTTGCCCTACTACGAGGACCTACAAATTGTGCATTTGTTTGATCTTATGCATGTTGGAAAGAATATAACAGAGACATTGTGGAAAATACTGGATGGAAGGCGTGACAAAGAAAAAATTGTCAAAATTTGTAATGACATTCATGAATCCAATCATGCACTGAAGAATTTCATTCACTCAAATAGCAATAGAGATCAGATTAATATAAGTGCCCTTCCTTGGTTATTAACGGAGCAGCAAAGTGATGCCATAAAAGAAGTCATACGAAAAATTCAATTTCCCACAGGATTTGCTGGGAACATAAGCAATCTCATATCAAAGAAAAGTGAATTTGGGCCAGGGCTCAAAACGCATGATTGGCATACTTTCATCAAGGTAAGTTATGTTCTTCTGTATTTACAATATATTCATAAACTACGTGTACTATTCATTATGTTATGTTAGAAAATAATGAAATGATTGGTTTATAATTACTGCAGTACGTGCTACCTCTATCTCTCCCAGAGCACTTCAACAATAACATCAAACAAGTGATATATGATCTTGGAAAATACATGAGGTAAGCAGTAATATCTGTTCAATTTGTTGTATATATTTATTATATTTGCGATTTGTTTTTCTTGCTATGTAATCTATTGTATATTATTTTGTAAAGTCTCGTATTTATATATTTTTTGTGACTTGAATCTCTTAATGTAGGTGGTTGTCATCTAAAGAAATCCATAAAGAAGATATAAACTATTGGAAGAGAAGAATTCCTCATTTATTGTGTGAAATGCAAAAGTGTCTACCTCCAACTTTTTTAATGCACAAGAACACTACCTCATACACCAAGTTGAGGAGATTGAATTGTGTGGACCTGCACACACTAGGTCAATGTGGATGGTTGAGAGGCACTTGAAATCTTTGAAGGCTTTGGTTCGACAAAGAGCACATCCTGAGGGTTCTATGGTAGAGGGATACATGGTATACCAGACTATGGTGTACATTACTGAATATCTTCCTAAGTTTGCTTCAAATATCCATGTAGATCGCATTTGGGATCTCGACCCTTTTAAAAAATTCAAAGGGGAGTACTTGATGGGGAAAGGTAGATTGAGGAAAGTGACAGGTAATAAATTATAAGATGTTATTGTAATAAATTATTTCTTAATCTTCAAAATAAATCGGTTGTAAGTCATCTATTTTTTTTTTGTACAGTTGCTCGAGAGTGGGATGCACTACATTTGTATATTGCAAACAATCTTGATTGGATGACGGTATGGATTGAACGATGTCAACATTCTGGTCACACATTAACATGGGAAGGTGTATCTTCATTGGTTAAAGAAGCTCATCGTAATGGAGATTCTAATGTTACGCAAAGGGAAATAGATTTAGCATATGGTTTAAGAGATTTCCAGGTACGTACAAAATTATTAATCACCCGTATGTTTATCAACTCACGATATAATAATTTTGACATGTTTCACATATTATTGCAGGTTAAACACCACAAGGGTATGTTCTGTAATGGTCAAAAATTTCGCGTCAAAGTGTTGGATGACACGAAGAAAACTTGTGATTCTGGAATAACTGCAATCTTTCAAGTGACTAATATTTCATCTAGAAATGACTTAGATCCTCAAGAGTCTAAAAATCAATACTATGGCATTTTGGATGATATATTTGAGTGCGACTTTAGTTCCTTCAAATTAGTACTCTTCGTTGTCAAATGGTACAGGCTACGACTTAATCCAAATGATCCTAATAGAACTGTTATTGAACATGATAATGGATTTACAATGGTTAATACAAGGTCGTTTGAGCCAGTTGGGGATGAGCCCTATGTTCTTCCAAGCCAATGTGAACAGGTATTTTACTCAGAGGTTTCACATAAACCGGGTTGGTCATTTGTTGTTAGACATGAACCGAGAGGAAGGCTGATAAAGTATAATGCGATGGAAGAAGAAGATACCGAAGAAGTAGAAGATGATGTAGATGATGATCACGATCGACAATTATTGGATGATGTTCCTGAGACAAATTTTCATGAAGAAGAAGAAGAAGATGATGCTGCTACTGATGATGATGATGAAGATGATGTTGATGTTGATGATGATGATGTTGATGATGACGACAACGACGACGACGACGAGGACGATGATGATGACGACGATGACGAGGATGATGATGATGATGATGATGATGATGATGAGGATGATGATGATGAAATTTAAAGGTATGCCATCAATCCTTAATGTATTTAATATTCATTTCTTGATAGAAATATATTTGTCTTAAATGGTTACATAGTTTATTCATTATCTATTTAAAAGCTATAAGTGTTATAATGTGTACGTTTTAATGTTTTTAATTTTTATGTGATGCTTATGATGGATGTGATTATGATTATGATGTGATTATGCTCACGATAATTGAATTACATTTGCAGGAAATTGAACCCCTTTCAAGAGCATCCCGCACAGTCTCATGGATCGACAGGTATAAGTCAATACACCTTATAGAAAGTCTATTTAATACACTTATCAATAGTAAGATTGATGTCTTCTAAGATCTCTCCCATTTGCAGGTACCAGCAAATAGGTATTTGTCAGAAGTGTCTTCCTCGAGTGAGGGAAATATAGGAATAGAAGAGGAAAGTGAGACATGCAGTTTATCTAGAATAGGGAGATTAACTAGAGGTCAAAGGACTAGAAGGAAATTCAATAAACACATGAAATTTTTCCTTGCTCAAGGGGGGTCATGTTCTTATGATGATGAGATGAAAGGCGACATCGAGGTGCCCTTGAGGTACCAACATCTACAGAAACATTGGGTACCCAAGGAACTTCCTCCAATAAACATTGATTTTTGTGTTAATGAGAGGATATATCACATAGCACCATCATCATTACATGGTTTGGGCCTATTTTCTATGGATGGCATAAAGGTGTCTTACAACAAAGTTTCTGAATTGATGGAGTATGTTGGACCATGTTACGATTACAAAATTTGGATGCATATTGTTCAATATAAAAAAAGTATGCGTAGGTATGCACTCTCGGCAAATTATATACAACAGCAAGACAATAATCAAAGTAAAAGTGTGGCTATATACATTGATGGAAGGCCAAAAGCAACAGGGAATATTGCAGGTTTTATAAATAGTAAACGACCTGGGTCAACTATAAAGCAACCCAATTGCATATTTGAGGCGCGCGAGGGAAATCGTGTATTCATCTGTGCGATAAAATCAATACGTGCAGGGGAAGAGCTGCTTATTGATTACAATTTGAACCGCATAGATACAAACGAGGCTACTATCATGGGGGTGGTACATACTATTAAACCAACTTCTAATCAATGACTCCAACATACCATTTAGTTATTAAATTTTTGGCTAACATTTTTATACTTGATCTTTGACACAGGGGCACAATATGGAGCGACCGCCCGAAGGTGATGGTGACGATATTCCTAGCTCATCTACACATGAGCAGGTAAAATTCATTGTAATTGTGCAAACTAGATAGAAGCAAAATGTTATTTTTTTTAATGTTATTTTCTTCATTGTTTTGGAGTAATTTTGATAATACTAATACTATTGTTGTCACAGAGGGCCGGTGGTCGGAGAGAGGGAAAGCAACCTGCAGTCCCTCAGGAGTCCCCCCTTGTGGACCCTTTTTTTATTGATTTAGCAGAGACCGATGACCCGATCGGTTCCATTAAAAAGCTGCTAAAGAAAATTGGGAAAGAACTTCTACGTTTGGTATCCATACATCCTCAGACTCAGGAAATAAAAGACAGGGCAGCTGAGTTGTTGCGCACTTCTGAAAACTTTAAAGTAAGTATTAATGAAATTTTTAATTATTACAAGAGTTCAATAATGGTTTTTATGTTATGCTCTTTTATGACATTAATTAAAATATGGATGCATTGTCTTTACAGAGTTATTTGCGTAATTTTGAACCCCATTCCCATGATGAGGCCGGTATTGCAAGTGGTTCAGGTAGATCACATGTTCCATTCCCCACTTGTGTTTTCCACTGAATATATATAGGAATGATCATAATCATTGACAATACATGCTCGAACAATCTTTTTTTTTAATGCTCTAACAATCTTGTCCATGCTAGTCCACGCGTTCTATATTTATGCATGCTCTAAAAATTTTATTCTTCAGCTCCTTTCCATGATGATATGACAACGCCGCCTCCATCCAGGACAGCCACAAATGTCTTGCCGACTGCCATGTCAACAACACACAGCCTAAATGCACCAACTGTTGCACCATCTACTGGTACACAAATCCCTCTTTTTCTCTCTTTTGTTATGTGTTTAAGTGTTATGTGTTTACGATGTAGATCCCTTGATTGTGTTTGTGCCATGGGTGCTCTGCACCAATTTATTTCCCTTGAAGTATTATTTCTTGGAGGCATTTGATAATGGTTTTCATTTTTTGCAATAGGAGATGCAACAAGTCCCAATGCAACATCATTTCCTGGATGTTCCCGTGTTCCTAGTACGGGAACGGTGAAGGATTGCGTATTGATCATCAGCGACGATGAAGGCGTTCCCTTAAAAGTATCCAAACTTCCAGGTACTTTAAAGTTATTATTATTCTATAGTGATATAATAGTAATTTAGTTTTTGATCACTCTTCATCGACTAATGATCCCATGATTATTTTGTAGGGAATGATATTTTTTGGCGAAAACTTGGTGACGAGTGTTTGCGGATATTCGGGCCCACCATACGTACATGGTGGAACATCATATCCTAACTAAAACCCCAAACCACTATTTTGATTTCATATCATTGCTAGAATAGTTTTCCTTTTCATCAATTTCTTGAACTATATTAAAGGTAGCTTCTCTTCATTTATGAGTCTAACATGTTTTTTTTTACTTAAAAGGTGGAATAACCAAGATAAAAAGTTGAAGGATGATCTTGTACATAGTATGACCCAGCTTTTTGGACCTCGTGCATTCGAGAGAAACAAGCTCCTTGAAAGAGCTGGTTTATGTTTGAAGTATATTAGGGACCAGTACAGGAAATATTTAGAGGTTAACCCGAGGCACGAGCGTCCACCCTGTGTTCTTGAGGCTGAGTGGCAGGGTTTGATTTTGGATGGAAAGTATAAAGCCGACATGAAAAAAGGAATTACGCCAGTAGAGAGTAGAGCAAGGTATGTGATACTTTTGAGAATGTAATTATGTACTAATTAACCTCTAAATTTTTCCTATATTGGTCTCTAACATATTTCAAACTTTTCATAGATTGCCTGACACATCAAAGGCAACAAAGGAAAGATTAGAAAAGCACGGGACACACAAGCTCGGCTCTGGTGGTTTTTCCAAACTTCAAGCACGAGTTGTAAGTATTAGTAAATGAAAACTTGTATCAATTTTTTTATATATTGCAAGGAAATTTTTTTTGATCAAACAATGCAAGTAAAATTCACCATACCAAGAAAAAATGTAGGGGTCAGAGTTCAATAGATGCCTCACAGAAGAGGACAAGAGAATTGGCTTCCAACAAGGCTATAGAGCCGTGGCTGAACGGCTACGAGCTGAAATCAGTGTGCAAGGTTCAAATAATGATGCATCTGAGCCACAGGTAAATAAGCTAAATGAAATTTATTTCAAATTGAATACTTTACCAATTAGTCTATTTGATGTTAAGTTCTAATATAAAGTGAGTATATCTGTTTTAAGAAAGCAATGATAACAATGTGTAGGATATTGGAATGCAGCCTGACAATCCTTCTACACAATCTATGCATAATGAAGGTTCGCATGATGTGCATCCTAGTGGTGGAGGTATACATTTGCTATTAAAATTTTTATATGTAATTACAATTGGTGTTTGGATTAATGTAACATTTTGTATAGCAACTGTAGAGGATCGAGGGGTTGGTGCTCATGAGCATGTTGAGGTTGAGTCTAGACAAAATGATGTGGCCAGATCAGGTAATTAAAGAGCGCCACAGTTATGTTCTTTAAAATAATTAAATACTTGTAACAATTATAATTAAATATTTTAAATTTAACTCTTTTATTTGTTATTGTAGAGGACCCCCCTTTGCAGCAGCATAGGAATTTGAGATCATCAAGAACAAAGAACAAAACAACTGATGAGGGGGGTATTGATGATAACACTGATGCTCCTCTTAGAGCTTACATAGAAAAAAAAATTAGAAAGAGAAAAAAGAAATGATTGTCATCTAAATACCTTAATTGATAATGACTGAATTTTATGTCTCAATGAATTTAATTATGTGCTAATGAATGTTCATGAATTATGTGTTTATTTTCATATTGATGAATGTTGTGTGTTAACGAATCTAATGTGTTAATGAATGTTATCATGTGATATTGATTGAATGTTACATTTTATTAATAATTGAAAGAATGAATGAATGTTAGATGTTAACGGGGAATGTAGAGTGATGTTAGGGGGAGGGGGGTGGGGCCAAATGAGCTTCCACCTTCACGTGGTTGGCCCTGTTTAGTAGAGAATATTAAACTATATTCTCGAAACAAAGTGAAGCTCAATAAGATACTAAATGATTCAAAATGGTTATCAAGGTCCTCTATCCATAAGATACTTATAGTCAAAATGGTTATTAATAAGATACTTGTAGTCAAAATGGTTATCTAGGTCCTCTATCCATTCCATAAGTTCTTCACCATTCAAACTTCCTCCATAACAAGGAATGTGCTCTAGGTTAGTCATGAAGCCTAGCATGGACTCTCTGTCAGATAGAGCCACTATTTCAGAGCCTTTTTTGTGCATTTCCTTCAAGCACTGTACAGTGTACGGATGTGAAAGGGAGGGTAGACCAGTGTGGAAGTTAGAGTATTTATATCTTATGCTTTGAGAGTTTATTTGGTAGATTCAAGACACCTTATATCAAAGTTATTCCTTTTTCTTATCTGTTGTTCTGTCAAACCCTCATTTTTTGGGTTATTGCATTCAAATGGCCTTAACTTGCAAATAAACCATAGGATATCCTCTGTTCTTTGTAAAATGCAAGTTAAGGGGGTTTATTTTCATATTTTAAAAGCTTTGGAACAGGATACTAAGCCAGAGAATTTCAAGAGCAAGCCCTAGGTCAAGAATCTCAATGTTCTTGACTAGGAGTTGATGGATTATGCAAGATCAGAGGGTACCGGCAAGTAAAGGACCTCAAACCTTGTTGAATCTAGATCTTTAGAGCATGGTGGACATCTTCAAACTCTGATCTTGGTTTCATGCACCCATTTTCAATGCCTTGTTTTGGAACCCACACCCAAAGGCATGCATTAGGTCTGCGGACTCAATAAGGACATTGATATGCTCTGGAGTGGAGTCAAGGTCTGGGAGTTGGAGGATTGTTAGAACATCAAAAAGGGTACTCAAAAAACATATAAGTTCATAAGGTCCTTTGTCAAATTGAAGAGTTATTGCTGCAGAACAGGTTTTGGAGACCTACTAGAGTCACTAGGTCTATTTGGACCCGTTTGGACCACGACACACAGTAGCATCTACAGAGAAGAAGTTTGGTATGCAATGGTCTTGAAACCTCCTGAGAAATTCTTGGTATGCATTTGTGTGGTGCAAAAGCTTCGTTGAAAGAGAAAAAGAAGAAAAGAATAGAAATGATTTTTTTTCTTTTTATGTCATATACTGTAACCAGCTACTTATAACTTGCAAAAATTATTATAACCATTTGAAATTGAAACTTAGTTTAATGTGAAACTGAGAACTGCTTTATTAGAGCTTTCTGTGATTTAGATTCAGACATCAAGAACATTGTTTGCCTAATATTGTGATTAATGTTTATTTATTAATATCTCATACTGACAAACAATTGATAATTTTAGGGAAAACGTCATTGGGGGTCTTTGAGGATCCACCAGAAGCCAAGGAGAAAATGTATTCAAATGCTAAAGATGGTGTAACAGTCCTTACAGCTGTTGAACCTTGCTGTGTAGATCATCTCCGATTCTCCAAGTTCAACAGTACTGTGGTATTCCTTTGGATACTTCTAATGGTAAATTTCAGACATCAAGTTCTTTTCGTATGAAACTACTACATTTGTAATCTGTAGTTTTAAACTTTTAGTTTATAAATGTTCATCAGCTTTAGTTCGTATGCTGCCATTTCAAGTATGATTAATGAAGTTACCTTTATCACAGGATGAAAGTGAGCAGTCAGCATACTGGTACGGAGCTGGCAGCATTGATACGGTGACTAGGGCATCGTTTAATGGTGGTATTGTGTTTTCCCGTATTTAGGGCATCGGCCTTTTGAAGCATTGCCTTCATCTTTCTTAAGTCTGAGTTTTAAGTTTGTTTATCTCTCTCGGCGCTGTTGAAAATACAAATGACAACGTTCTTGTTTGTTTTGCCCTTATATCCCGATGTGATTTCGCGGAGGGTTACGGCGCTGTTGAAAACACAAATGAAAACACAAATCCCTTGTGTAATTGCCACTTGAAGGAGGACAGTCACTGTAAAGACAACATGATAATGTACACTTACAGCCCGTGTACATTATCATTGTGTCTTTAGAGTGACTATCCTCATTTGTTGAAGAAGAAAAGCATTAATGTGGCTGAATAGCAATACATTCAAGTGGCAATCACACAAGGGACAGTCACTGTGAGATGTCCTCATTTGTGACTGTCCTTACAGTGAGTGTACATTATCATGTTGTCTTTAGAGTGACTGTCCTCATTTGTTGAAGAAGAAAAGCATTAATGTGGTTCAATAGCAATACATTCAAGTGGCAATTACACAAGGGACAATCGATCACTGTGAGATGTCCTCATGTGTGACTATCCTTGTCACAAATGACTATCCTTGTAAAGACAACATGATAATGTACACATACAATGAGTGTACATTATCATGTTGTCTTTACAGTGGCTGCCCTCATGTTGTATATTCTTCTCTGTAGATGCTACTATGTGCTAGGGAACTTCTTAGAACTGTTGGTATATTCTTACAACTTGTTACACCTGGGATATTCTTCTCTGTAGATGCTATTGTGTGCCGTGGTCCAAACAGGCCCATAAATGTGGTTGAATAGCAATACATTCAAGTGGCAATTACACAAGGGACAGTCACTGTGAGATGTCCTCATGTGTGACTGTCCTTGTCACAAATGAGGACATCTCACAGTGACTGTCCCTTGTGTAATTGCCACTTGAAGGAAAAAAGCATTAATGTCGTTCAATAGCAATGTATTCAAGTGGCAATTACACAAGGGATAATCACTCTGAGATTTCCTCATTTGTGACTATCCTTACAGTGAGTGTACATTATCATGTTGTCTTTACAGTGACTGTCCTCATTTGTTGAAGGAAAAAAGCATTAATGTGGTTCAATAGTGATGCAGAGTAGTCAGGGCTTTTAGAATATACAAATATACATCCTTAACTCTCATTCCACCAAGGAAGAAGGAATTCCAATGGTTGAAACGTGAGTTAAGGTCTTTACATCAGTCAAACCCTGAAAATGAGGGTTTGTAAACAATGCACAGAAAATTTGAAATAACTTAGATATAAAACAAAGAGAATCAATCAAACCAACTTCCAAAGCATCAGATGTCACTATTACAACTTCCAGGCAAATTTTATCATCCAACCACCATCCGTACAGCCGTACAAAGTTCATTTTTCACCAGAAATGCACTAAAACAGGGTTATTTTTATTTTTTATGAAAGCAAAATGATTACAATACTGGTTCTCTGTCTGTCTTCGACCATTTGAAGCCTAAAATAGGCTCTCCAAATGTTGGTTCAACCATCTAGGTGGTTAGAATAGTTTATCCAACAAATGTCAACTTTGCTAAGCAACTTTTAAAGTTGCATTACAACTTTGCAAACAACTTTGCCGAGAAGGTTAAAAATGTGTTGTGAAACTTTAGGAACCTTATTAAAGTTATTTTGGACCTTCAAACTTCTTAACAACATCTAAAAGACACCTAATAAACACTTGCTATGCTCATTTCATCCAAGGACTCAAAAGATGCCCAAGGTTTATAAGTCACCAAGGGGTCTTGTGTCCAACAAGTGGATGTTTATAAGGAGATAAGATCAATCCTTAATATTTATTACAAACCAAGAAAACATCTAAAACTCCTATTCTAATTTATTGTCATTCAAAAAGACTCTGATTTGTCAATCAAAAGGACCTTTCACCAGTCAATCCTTCAAAGCTCCAAGGTGAAAATCTTATGTTCCAATTGATAGGATTTGACTCCTTGGCTTCATGGCAACTTCCTTCAATCATGGTGTCTTTGGCTTGCATTAGGGATGCCCCTGCATCAAATAGCAATGCATTCAAGTGGCAATTACACAAGGGACAGTACATGCCCATTAAAGTTTGTGTTTTGTTATCCAGCATGACAATGGAGACAACATACTCTGTGTCAATTTTACTGATCAAATTTCCCTCCGCCAGGCAAAGCAACAATCTGGGTATGATAAGGTGAAATTTTGTAGTCCTTTTGGGTATGATAACAGTTCCAGTTTCCAATAAGATGGTTCATTTTTATAATCTAGCTTCAATTTCTCTTGTGAAAATCTTTTTTTCATTTTATGGGTGGTAAAATATAATTATTATGCTAGAGGTGTGTACTTATGGATGATAATGAAACAAAATGATAAGATTTAAGACTCTTGTTTTTTTTTTAAATAGCAATTTAAGTTTCCTTCTATTATAAATTACTGTTTTTCTATTTTTTAATGTATCTTTCCAAATCTTTTATATCAATTTTATTTATGAAATATAAATATATTAATAATGTTTTAGTGTTTTTAGGATTAGTTTATATCAATTCTATGTATCATCATTCGTCATTCAATTGTCAGTATTATTAATTTAGACTGTGCAATTGTAGAACTACTCGAATATGGGTTGGATGGATACTCAAGCAGGGGAACCCTCCTCAAATATCTCAAGCAGTGAACTTGGAAAAATGTGTCCTGAAGGAACCCTTTCCATCAGAGAGATAAAAGTACAAACAAGTAAAAGAAGCAGGCTCTGCAAATATGTTTTTGAGAAGAAAAATGATAGATTATTCGAGTATGGTTCATGAGGTATATCTAAAAAGACATTTTTTTTCTTATTATAATAAAAGAGGAAGTTGTGAATGTCAAAGTTGAGTGAAACAAAAATTATTTTCATCAAATTTTATTAGGCTTGCTTTTGGGAATAGTTTCTTACAATATTGCTATTAAGATTTTTATTGTGTAGTTTTTAGATTAGGTTTATAAAATTATATTTCATGAGTAGTGATTCATATTAATCAATTAACGATACTTTTGGAAGGTATTTTCAATGTGTCAAATTTTGATATTTTTACAAGAATTAGATTGTGTAATTTTTTTAATTAAAGTCATTGACTCATATTTCATAAATAATAGTTCTCATGAATCCATCTCTTATAAGATTGAATAGTCTATTTAGGAAGTATTTCTGATAGTATGTCAAATTATGATATTACTATTACCATTAGATTGCATGGCTTTGAAGTCAACCTCGTTGACCCATATTCTTCTCTGTAGATGCTACTATGTGCTAGGGAACTTCTTAGAACTGTTGGTATATTCTTACAACTTGTTACACCTGGGATATTCTTCTCTGTAGATGCTACTATGTGCCGCGGTCCAAACGGGCCCATAAATGTGGTTGAATAGCAATACATTCAAGTGGCAATTACACAAGGGACAGTCACTGTGAGATGTCCTCATGTGTGACTGTCCTTGTCACAAATGAGGACATCTCACAGTGACTGTCCCTTGTGTAATTTCCACTTGAATGAGGACAGTCACTGTAAAGACAACATGATAATGTACACTTACAGCCCGTGTACATTATCATGTTGTCTTTAGAGTGACTATCCTCATTTGTTGAAGAAGAAAAGCATTAATGTGGCTGAATAGTGATACATTCAAGTGGCAATCACACAAGGGACAGTCACTGTGAGATGTCCTCATTTGTGACTATCCTTACAGTGAGTGTACATTATCATGTTGTCTTTAGAGTGACTGTCCTCATTTGTTGAAGAAGAAAAGCATTAATGTGGTTCAATAGCAATACATTCAAGTGGAAATTACACAAGGGACAATCGATCACTGTGAGATGTCCTCATGTGTGACTATCCTTGTCACAAATGAGGACATCTCACAATGACTGTCCCTTGTGTAATTCAAGTGGAAATTACACAAGGGACAGTCACTGTGAGATGTCCTCATTTGTGACTGTCCTTACAATGAGTGTACATTATCATGTTGTCTTTAGAGTGACTGTCCTCATTTGTTGAAGAAGAAAAGCATTAATGTGGTTCAATAGCAATACATTCAAGTGGAAATTACACAAGGGACAATCGATCACTGTGAGATGTCCTCATGTGTGACTATCCTTGTCACAAATGAGGACATCTCACAATGACTGTCCCTTCTGTAATTGCCACTTGAATGAGGATAGTCACTGTAAAGACAACATGATAATGTACACATACAATGAGTGTACATTATCATGTTGCCTTTACAGTGGCTGCCCTCATGTTGTATATTCTTCTCTGTAGATGCTACTATGTGCTAGGGAACTTCTTAGAACTGTTGGTATATTCTTACAACTTGTTACACCTGGTATATTCTTCTCTGTAGATGCTACTGTGTGTCGTGGTCCAAACGGGCCCATAAATGTGGTTGAATAGCAATACATTCAAGTGGCAATTACACAAGGGACAGTCACTATGAGATGTCCTCATGTGTGACTGTCCTTGTCACAAATGAGGACATCTCACAGTGACTGTCCCTTGTGTAATTAAGTATTGTGGGGAAGCATTCTAAATAACCAAAGCCGCTAACAATAAATTCAACACAGATATGTCCTCATTTCTGGGTATTTTAGCTCTCTAACAGCTGAATACCAGATTAAATAATAATGACAAAAGAAAAATAAACCCAACGTACTCAGAAATTGTAGCTGTGATTTTGCGGAGGGAATCTCTCTCGGCGCTGTTGAAAACACAAATGACAACCCGCTTGATTTCACGGAGGGAATCTCTCTCGGTGCTGTTCAAAACACAAATGACAACCCGCTTTGTTCAAAACACAAATGATAACCCGCTTGATTTCGCGGAGGGAATCTCTCTCGGCGCTGTTGAAAACACAAATGACAACGTTCCTTTTTTTTTTTGCACTTATATCCCGACCAACATAAGGTCCATTTGTAATACAACATGATAATGTACACTTACAGTGAGTGTACATTATCATGTTGTCCTTAGAGTGACTATCCTCATTTGTTGAAGAAGAAAAGCATTAATGTGGCTGAATAGCAATACATTCAAGTGGCAATTACACAAGGGACAGTCACTATGAGATGTCCTCATTTGTGACTGTCCTTACAGTGAGTGTACATTATCATGGTGTCTTTAGAGTGACTGTCCTCATTTGTTGAAGAAGAAAAGCATTAATGTGGTTGAATAGCAATACATTCAAGTGGCAATTACACAAGGGACAATCACTGTGAGATGTCCTCATGTGTGACTGTCCTTGTCACAAATGAGGACATCTCACAATGACTGTCCCTTGTGTAATTCAAGTGGAAATTACACAAGGGACAGTCACTGTGAGATGTCCTCATTTGTGACTGTCCTTACAGTGAGTGTACATTATCATGTTGTCTTTAGAGTGACTGTCCTCATTTGTTGAAGAAGAAAAGCATTAATGTGGTTCAATAGCAATACATTCAAGTGGCAATTACACAAGGGACAATCGATCACTGTGAGATGTCCTCATGTGTGACTATCCTTGTCACAAATGAGGACATCTCACAATGACTTTCCCTTCTGTAATTTCCACTTGAATGAGGACAGTCACTGTAAAGACAACATGATAATGTACACATACAATGAGTGTACATTATCATGTTGTCTTTACAGTGGCTGCCCTCATGTTGTATATTCTTCTCTATAGATGCTACTATGTGCTAGGGAACTTCTTAGAACTGTTGGTATATTCTTACAACTTGTTACACCTGGGATATTCTTCTCTGTAGATGCTACTGTGTGCTGGGGTCCAAACGGGCCCATAAATGTGGTTGAATAGCAATACATTCAAGTGGCAATTACACAAGGGACAGTCACTGTGAGATGTCCTCATGTGTGACTGTCCTTGTCACAAATGAGGACATCTCACAGTGACTGTCCCTTGTGTAATTGCCACTTGAATGAGGACAGTCACTGTAAAGACAACATGATAATGTACACAAGTACCGTGAAGGTAGTTGTAAGTTACGGCTGTTTCATTGCATACCCGAAACAATGAAGATGTTACGGTCCAGAAAACATTTGTGCTTGAAAGATGAACAAATAAAATTAAACTTCTAAATAACCAGAGCCGCTAACAATAAATTCAACACAGATATGTCCTCATTTCTGGGTATTTTAGCTCTGTAACAGCTGAATACCAGATTACATAATAATGGCAAAAGAAAAATAAACCCAACGTACTTAGAAATTGTAGCTGTGATTTCGCGGAGGGAATCTCTCTCGGCACTATTGAAAATAAAAATGACAACATTTCTCTACATTATCATGTTGCCTTTACAGTGACTGTCCCTTGTGTAATTGCCACTTGAAGGAGGACAGTCACTGTAAAGACAACATGATAATGTACACTTACAGCCCGTGTACATTATCATGTTGTCTTTAGAGTGACTATCCTCATTTGTTGAAGAAGAAAAGCATTAATGTGGCTGAATAGCAATACATTCAAGTGGCAATTACACAAGGGACAGTCACTGTGAGATGTCGTCATTTGTGACTATCCTTACAGTGAGTGTACATTATCATGTTGTCTTTAAAGTGACTGTCCTCATTTGTTGAAGGAAAAAAGCATTAATGTGGTTCATTAGCAATGTATTCCCAGCATCTGTACCTGCATCTCTCTTATATACTACAAGTTACTTGCCATCAGAAATTGCAGTTCCCTCACGTGACATTGATGGTGAAGTGTTCTTTTCAAAACCATCATCTGTGGTTACCAATGCTCCTGTTTTAGGCAATAAGTTTGTTGCATTCCATGAGCCATTGGTCAAGTTTCTTCTACGAGCTTCTGATGCCTCAAAATCTAAGCAGCGCCTACGCATGCCTCATTGTGGTTGATTATCATTCTATACATGAATTATAATGAGTAATCAGTTTTGGGCCTTGGAATCTTGTATGTAACATGCACAGGAATTTCATGGCTAAATGAATCTATTTAAAAGCATCAACTTTTCTTACATGATGCTGGATACATAAGTAGAACAAGCGTATATCAAATTGGAAGCAATCAGAACTCCACAATGACATATTATTTAGAGTACTCTTCAGTTTAAGTAATAATGCATATATTGACACTGTAAAGACAACATGATAATGTACACTCACTGTAAAGACAACATGATAATGTACACTCACTGTAAGGACAGTCACAAATGAGGACATCTCACAGTGACTGTCCCTAGTGTAATTGCCACTTGAATGTATTGCTATTCAGCCACATTAATGCTTTTCTTCTTCAACAAATGAGGATAGTCACTGTAAAGACAACATGATAATGTACACTCACAGTGAGTGTACATTATCATGTTGTCTTTACAGTGACTATCCTCATTTGTTGAAGAAGAAAAGCATTAATGTGGCTGAATAGCAATACATTCAAGTGGCAATTACACTAGGGACAGTCACTGTGAGATGTCCTCATTTGTGACTGTCCTTACAGTGAGTGTACATTATCATGTTGTCTTTACAGTGGCTGTCCTCATTTGTTGAAAGAAAAAAGCATTAATGTGGTTCATAAGCAATGTATTAAATTAATTTTTTTTTTTTAATCCACCCACGGGCGTCGCAATTGTGACGGAAACCCGTCGCAATGCGATGCAGGCGCCCGTCGCAATTGCTTGGGAGGTCCGTCACGATTGCGACGGCCCTCCGAAGCCATGCGACGGGGGGGCGACGGCCATGCCGCTTCTTAAATCTTAGCCACATTGCGACGGATAGGTGTCGCAATTGCGACGGATACCCATAGACGTCGCAATTTGCGACTAAAAAACAGCGACGTCTATGGGTGTTGCTATTGCGACACATAGCCGTCGCAAAATGACCCAAAATGTATTAGTGGGAGGTTACAGGAATCCATAGACCTTGATTAATATAATCTCATCAAAATGATAAAAATCCCCCAATTATGAGTATAAGGTCCCTCCTTTATCATTTATTTTGGCTTGAGAATCCTACTTATTTGTGGGGACAATCTGGTAGAACTTCGCTTTTTGAGTAGCCTCAAGATGCGATAGACAATCCAATTTTTAAAAAACACAAAGTTTGGATTGGGACCATTCATATCCGGCCAAGCTCTAGTTCAATACTAAATTGGAAACCTCTCCCCATCATTATCAAGCTAGTTGATTCTCAAATTTTCATCCACTTTATTAACATTATAATATATAATCTGATGTAATAGGAAAGAGTAATGCTTGAAGTCAATGTTACTAGGGATTAATTGAATAGCTAACATCAATTCATGTAAGGCATTCACAAAATATTCTACATAATCATAATCGACGTTTACCTTTTGGTGTTGTATGGCCATTTCCAACACACAATTCCAACTGGCACCCTCTCATCAATATCATTTCCTAAAACTTGACACAACCCATGCATACTGTAGATAAAATAGAATTGAAAATTCTCAAGGAAAAAAAGGCTCTTGAACATAATTAGGGATACGAATGAAATTCCTATCAACTCCTCTTTTCCTATGCCTTGGTAAATCTATTTTTCTCAAGGAATCTTTGTGAGCCTTATACATCCTATTTTCTCTCTCAAAATCAATGTCGTGCATATAGCCCCAGTAACACAAAAATATTGAGCTATAATTTGTATATTTATAGCTACAAAGACTCTATTACATATCCCTCTTGTTGTCCTTATTTCTAGGAAATAACTATTGGCCAATTCCCTAAGAAATTATATATCTATGAAAACATTTGTGACAATTAACTTGGTTGAACTCAAATCACATGGGTTACGTATCGATGGGGGATTAACCCTTCTCTAATAGAAATATTGAAACAAATCTCACCCCAAGAAAGGTACATTAGAGTTTTTTCATACATGATAGAGATATTTCCATATCATTTCACTAGTTGCCTATGCATTAGAAGACCTTGGAAAAAACTCTAAGAAATCTTGATAATAGGGCCTATACTACCCTTTCTTGGTAGATCCTGACCTAGACGGTCCCTCCCCACTCATTTTATATACAAGAAAAATTATAGACAGAAAAATGAAGCAACTGACTACCCTTGAAACCCAATCTATTACTCTTCAAGCACAAATTTGATCCTTGAATCATAGGGAAGACAAAAAAACAAATTTATTGGTTTTTCACCCTTCTATAATTTTAAGGCTTGCAATTATCTTTGTAACCCACTCATGTGCTCATAAATTGACCTTTAAGAATTATGATTGTGATTTTAGTCATTTTGAATCTAGGTCATCAATCTTCTCATTTTGAATTTGGGTTGTTGATCTTCTCCAAGCCAGCGAGCATGATGCAGTAATTTTTTTTTGACTCGTACTCATTAGTAAAAGTCATTCAGCTTAGCTCCACATGTGACAGATTTACCTATTGAACTCCATATTGACTATGCGTGCCCTTTTTTGGTCATGGAGCCAAATTGACATTCTTTTCATTACTGATATTATCAAACGTGTATGACCTCACAACTTTGTAGGTAGTTTTGAGATTTTTTCTCAACTATCGTGAAGTAGCAAAAACCATTCTATGTTTCCTTTTGTAGTTTACCACAAGTTCACAACCTTTTTGTTCAAATGCATATTTGTCTTGTGATGTAGTAGTATTTATATATAGAGATGCACATGTAAGAATCATGCAACTTTGTAGGCCTCAAACAAGTTTGTTCTTTAATATAACTGATGAATGATATTATGACATCATTCATTCTCTTCACATGCCTTCTATCTTTTCAAAAGATACATGTCAAAACCATGCAGGTCCTTTAGAACCTTCAAACTAGTCATCAAATCTCTTCAATCATGTGGATGTGTTACACCTATCACTTTTATTTATCCCTAGGACACATCTCACTCCTTTGCATCCTCATGAGAGAAAACAATGATCAACACTAACCACTGCAAAGCATAAAAATATTTTTATATAACCATCAGCAAACCATTTTGCAACTTCACGACCAAAACCAGTGATCATTGGTAACTATTGTAAAGTATTGTAAACATATTTTATTCATTTACTCATATTATCCTTTTATGATAAATGACACATGGCAAGTCCTTGCATCTTTACAACTTGACAAATAATGACATCATTCTCCCTTGTCAAGTTGCAATAGTCATTGATCTCCTTTATGTGGGCCATGTATGATACATGGAATCATCTCACCAATTCATATCTTTTAACAACTGATATCCTTAATTGTTGTGAAGCAGTGATAACATATTTCTTTAACAGCTAGCAATTTCTCACAACTTTGCAACCATTAGTGACTTCGATCAAAAACCATTGTGAAGTTGCGATAAACAATTCTTTTAACTGCTAATAGTTGGTCACAACTTCACAACCTTAAAGATTACCACCACAAAAATATTGCAAAGTTGCAAAAACACTTAACTACTCATTAATTCAAGCATGTACAAAAGTATGACTTAAAAGGGGTTTTTTATTAGGAAATGGGGAAACATATGTGACCACAACACCTTAGGACCCTTAGGAAAAATAAAACATATGAAAACCAAGGGCCTAGCAGTTGAACTAGTAATGAATAAATGGGAAGGTCACGACCATGACCAGAGAGACATAAAATGCATAAATTAGGATGCAAAATTAGGTCAACCAGTCAACAAAAAATTAGAATGTGTGAAGAGACTTAGAGGCACAATGGCTAGCTTGATTCATATTTTTCAAACCCTCAACAACAAAATAAATACTAAGGCATGAATCAATTAGGTCACGACCATGACCAAAGAGACATAAAATGCATAAATTAGGATGCAAAATTGGGCCAACCAGTCAACGGAAAATTAGAATGTGTGAACAAACCTAGAGGCACAATGGCTAGCTTGATTCATATTTTTCAAACCTTGAACAACAAAATAAATACTAAGGCATGAATCAATTTTTTAAAACATATCCATTTTGTAGGTCCAACAATGGCTCTAACTAAAGATAGTTGAATTCCTATTCAACACAAGAAACTAGAAATCTTTAGAAGAGAAAACCCTAAACCTAACACACCACAACACATAAAATAAACACACCCTAAATATATACAAACTTACAAAATGATGTGCATGGATAATGATATTTTACAAGAAAATATTAAGATTTGGTAACACTGAGAGGGGGGGGTGAATCAGTGTTACAGTATTTTACTGAATTCTCAAACTTCTTTATCTTCTTTAACCAACATATAAAGATGCAACATAAAATGAATAACCATACAATAAAGACAAGCATAGAAGAAATCATAACACCATAATTGTTTCGAGGAAACCCTGTTAAGGGAAAAAACCTGGTGGGGATGGTACCCACAAATATCTACACTATATGTATAATAACCCTGTTAAGAGTAATGACCTTGTTAGGAGTCAAGTATTACAATAGGAAGGTCCTAGTTAAAGGATAGACCTTGTTAGGAGCCTTTTACAATGTGATCCCAATTAAAGAATTGACCTTGCTAGGAGTCCAGCCTTGTTAGAGGCAAATAAACCCTATTAAGGGTGTTCAATAGGTGCAACAACACTTACAACAAATCTATTGTCCTGAATACAAAGAGTTAACAAAGTATTCCTTGAAGAACTCCTCTAATTCTCCTTTTTCTTGATTTCTTCTCTTCCTTTTAGATGTCTTCACAATTCACATCCATTTATGCCATCATTATCATCATCACACACTTTTACAAAAGTGTCTGTATAATTATACCTTATAGAGGTATATTTACAAAATCTAGTCGACATTACTCTAGCTAAACATTATATTATTTAATGCGCAATTGTATGCTTCATTACCATCCTTAGTTAGCCTTAGATCCAAGAACACATCCAAAAATAACTTTCCAATTGCTCACAAAGTCGGCCTTAGTGATTGCCAACCAATTATACTCTGTTGACTGTCTTTGCATCCAATCAACTGATTATATCTCTTCAATCCCTCAATATGAACATGTGTGACCTTATATGTGTATTCAATGGTTTCCTATAAGAATGCCACTAAGATTGCATGCCCTTATAAAGCTCGTATGAAGTTCACTAAGCTTTTCTGTCAAACTGGGTCACAAGAACTGTCTATGGACTTAGGCATTTTTCCTTCATCAACTGCATTCAAATATATTCATGATATCCAATATGTGCAATCATAAAATTGATAAGTGTTTCCATAAATGATAACATTCCATATGTGCATGTGCCTACATGTGCATGTGCTGACCACTTGCCAACAATCTCCCCCTTTGGCATTGATGAAAACACTTAGTGAACAAATGACTAAGTGCAACATCAAGACAAAAATGTAAAAAGAAATATTGACATAAATGCAACACAAAAATTTGACACATAGCCTTTTGAGGAACCTTTTCTTTTATTTATGTTTCACTTTACATTTCATTTCATTACATTTTTTCTCGATCTCTCCCCTTTGACATCAATAGAAAAGGGTGCCAAAAATGTCTAATGTTGCTGCCCAAAACAACAAAATTAAATAGGTACAAAATTACAGCTGAATTGTCTGCAATACATCTCTGTAGTTGATCTTCATGATTTGTATATTTGCATCCCAAGCTTCCTTAATTGCCTCTGCAACCTGAATTAGCCCATTTAGGCCAAATGTGGCCTTGTCTGCCTCCTCATCCTTAGGTATTAATTCCTAAAATGTTTTCAGACCAAGCTGAAGGTCTTTGTGAGTACTCTCCAAGACACTGATCTTGGGAGTCAAAAAGCTTCTTAGCTCTGAAAATCTCTTCTAAATTTTTTCTTTTTCTAACTAGAGAATATCAAAATTTTGTTCTATTATACTTAGAACACTGTCTAGACTACCTATGGGATCCTCATTATGTACAAGAGGTGTAGTCAAAAGATTACTTAATACCTATGTTTTCTAGTGGATTGTCTTTGAGATCTTGTCAGTTTTCTTCTTTGATTTCTCTTTTGCTTTGGCAAAAGCAAGTACTAACCACTGCATCAGATCTATAACATCCATGTCCTCTAAGTTGGTTGGAATTGATTGAGAGCCACTTGCCAACAAAATAGGTGTAGCAAAAGGAGTGATTGGTAATCCTTTTGGTTATTCCTCTTCTTTTTATTTTTCTTCTTCCTTTTCTATTTCTATTTCTTTTTATTTTTCATGTCCCTTTTCTTTTTGTGTTTCTTTTTCTTCATGTCTTTCTTTTGATACCTGTTCCTCCTCTTGTTGCATTTCCTCAGCTGATTCTTCTTGAGCGATCTTGGCAAGCTCAAGATTCTTTACTATTTTATCAATATTGGTTAAGGTTTCACTTATCTGAAATGGATCAGATGTATCTAGCTTTGTATCAAGTGAAATCCCAATATTTTTAATGAAGAAATCAGGTAAGCAGTGTCAAATACCTCAGTTTGTTTTGGATCTTTATCCTTTTCTACAATTGTAGGCTCGATGGAGATTATTAATGGGGTTTGGGTCCTTTTAGATTTACCAAGATCAAGTCACTCCTCTAAGAGTAGTTGTCCAACCTTTTCATTTGTTTCTTGTTCAACCTCTTCATATTTTCATGCCATGAACTTGATCATTCTAGTTTTAGTTCCCAGCTTTGGTCTTAGGTTTGGCTTTATGAGGTGCTTGGCCTTATGTAGATTCTTTTGCTTCTTGCCTCTGTGAAGTTCTCCTAGTATGTGTAGGAGTGTCATCCTTTTCTTTTTCTTCCTCCTCAACCTCAGCATATCTATTTTTCTCATCACTTATTCTATAGAAGTCTCTTATTATTTGTATAGTACATCTATCTAATCTCCATAGATACATGTTAGGGAATCTTATGATAACATGAAATAATATATACATTATTAGTGAACCAAATTTGAAGTTTGTTGTTTTATTTCTCTTTATCCCTACCAAATTCTCCATTTTCTGTCTTAGAACCTCGCATAGGTCATACTCTTCATCTTCTACTACCATCTTATATGCCATATGTACAAAACTGGTTAATTAACTATTTATCCTACTACTATACAGAAACTTGTATCCCAATATCATTGCTACAAGTTTTACATCTTCTTGTGCGATGTCATTTACTGTCATTGCTCTCTTGTTCCATTTTCTTTTTGTTAGCTCCTCCACTTCAAACCTAATATTATTTTTTGTTGTAGGTACCTTACCTATCATTGGTAAACCAATGATTTCATGCAATAATTCTTTGGTTATTTTGGTTGGGGTTCCACGAATCCATATGAATTCATCATGAATCCTACTCAACACAATTTTGATCTAATCAAATTCAAATCTCTCCATATATTTAACTATTGGTGACATGTGCACCTTCCCACGTTCTTCTCTTAGGGTTTGATCTACATTGTATAACCCTAGCATTTCATCATATATATATATATGTGGTGCCTATAAATTTAATTTTGTTATGTATATATACCCTGATGTCTTCAACATGAAGAACACCAACTGGAGTATGCGGAAATGCATCCTCTTGATCCTCTTCAGTAGATTTGAAGGGATGCTTCTTGAATTTTTATATATTCCTTTCAAGCATATTAAACACCTTAGGAGTATCCATGCTGATTTCTTTTCTACTATAAATGATAAATATTTCTCAAGTTTATGACAAATACCTAGCTCACGTAGCTGTATGAGGGTTTTGGAAACACAATTGTAAAATCTTCAAGCTCCAAAAACTACTCCAATCTCTTCAATGCTCTCTTATCTCATTCTAAATGGTAAGTAATTTGACTACATTATTACCCTTATAGACAATTTGGCACAAGTCCCAAAAACTACCCATAAAGCTGTAATAAACCAGTGTTGGCTCAAACTGGCACATCTTCTCACAGACATCTCCAAACCAGATGTGATCTTGTCCATGATCCTATAACATAGTAACTAAGTTGTCTTCAAGATTGCACAACTTGCCTCATCCATATAGGGGCTTTGTATCTGACTGGTGTTAATCTGTCATGCTCCCCTTAAGGCATACATTTCCCATCAAAAGGATGGTGAAGCAATGCACCCTAGTAATGATTCCACAAGACTCTTAGGACTCTTGTGAGTGATCACACTCTTCTCTTTGTCTTTCTTAACTTCAAATTCCATAGGTTCATTTTGTTTGACCCATTTCTTGTTGAATTCCGTGTTTAGTTATGCTAGCTCTCTATCTTCTTCATTCAATTCCTTTTCTTTTGCGAATGTTGTGACAGACTTCTTCACTGGTCCTCTAAATCTGCAATACTTCGCAACATGTCCATCATATGGGAAAGCTGAGGAGCCAGAGTATATTGCAGAAGAACATTGCCTTACCTAGGTTCACACAACATGGTAATAGAGCATGGTATTTCTAGAGTACTGTTCTTTATCATTACAATAATAAGGTACAAACCCTTTCATCTTTCTATGTTTCTTTCTTAATATCCATGCTTATAGTATTTCCATCCCTTTCAAATTCGATTCAAGAACTTCTTTAATGAGGATTTTACTGCAAGGGAAATAAATAGCAAATGATGAAAAAGTGGATTCTATGAGAGCAAGGTTGCCCTCTGCATCTGAATTTGCCAATGTATCAGAAGGTCTTCCACAACTGAAGGGAGGGATGAATGACACAATGAATGATTCTATACATCTTATTGTGGATGGGGTGATTTTATGTTGTAGACAAAAGAGTGGGAAATTTCTAGGAAGGTACATATTCAAATTACATGTTAATTGTTCCCCTGGGCAATGAAATATTTATGCTTTTCTAATATTCAATAGATTCTAGGTTAACTTAGAAGTAGCAGAAGAATTAGTGAAAAAGATTTATTTCTTTTTTTGTACAGTGGGGAAATGAGGTAAATTTAGTTGGTCGTTTACTTGGACCAGAATTTAGGGAACTAAAATCTTTACGATTATTCTATGATTTGATGGATTATAGGCTAATTGAGAAGTTGTAGAGGAATCAATAGTAAACAATTGGCTTCTTTTTTGTATATTGTGGAAACAAGGAAACTTTATTTGGAGGTTTGGCTGGACCTCCAAAATGATTTAGGAAAATGAAATATTTAGAGGAATACTATAAGATTTTGTTGGAATATTTTTACACAATTGAAAATTAGTAAAATTTAAGCTTACAAATTTTGGGAGTACTGACACTAAAATGATTGCAAACTTACAAAGTAGATTGACTTAAACTGTAAAATTAAAATGTTTTAAAACCCTTGAGTTGTCAAACTTTTCTAATACTATATAATTTGGCTAGTGAAATCATATATGTTGTGCAATTTAAAATATTAGATGCCCATGGTGACTCCATACTAGCTATTAGGGTGTGCCTAGTTTTTAATATTTATTAGTGTCCTTTGTAGTGAATATAGGTAAACTTTCCATTTTGGAAAATTCACCTACCTTTTGGTACTAGGAAACTGATGTAGAAAAGGAGCAGCTTGAAATTGCAAATTTTAGGTGTACATGGCCTTTAGATGACAATATTCAAGTATGAGCTTTAACATGGGATAAATTTCTAAATCTACTTTCAAAGGTATAGAGAAAATGCTACAAATACCATATTGAGTCAACAACAAATTACTAATTTTAAATTGATTGAAAATTTGCTCATATTTATTAGATGCCTTAGCATAGGAAAATATCTTAAACTTATAACATGGCTGCCTGTAATTTCTTTTGGAATGCTAAACATCAAGTTAGTTGTCTTGCCAAAACCTAACAATGCTTACTAGACATCCTTAAATTGGATCAACAATTAACACACCCATAATACTCTATTGGAACCTTTATTTAGTACATATCAATAGGTAAACAGATCCCCTGACTCAAGCATGGGTCATAATGCAGCCTTCAAGGGCCTTAAAAGTCTTGACAACACTTTCCTTGACCATATTAGGAGTAGGAACCTCAGCAGCAACATGCTCATGTTCAATAGTCCACTTGACAAGGCATGTAACACTTAATAGAGAGAGAAATACACATGACTGACACTAAATACTTGATGTAAATACATTTATTTAAGATCAAGGATCTTTTCATAGAGTAGGCTTGTGTATAAAACATTTAGATATTGAGTACATGCAATATGGCTCTATTTCTTTATTAACATTGGTCACTTCATCTACACTATTATGGAGAACGTGAATTTGTAATTGTAAGAATTTGCAAATAGCAAATATTGAACCAAGATCAAGAGGTTGAAGAAAAGCATAAGAGAGAAAATATGAATGCAAGGATGGATTGAATAGATCCAATGAATTCACCTTCAAATGATTGAATAATATTTACATAATAGGCCTCCTTATATAGGAAAGGCGATATGAGAGAATGATAAGGAGCTAATAAGCTATCACCTATACTAGGTGTAATCACATGTCCACCAAATGTGGATCATCCTCCATTATGCAATAAAGTATGTGCAATGGATTAGGATGATAATGTGATAAGAGCACAAAAGGTGGATCTCACACACAAAGAGGTATGTGAAGACAACTATCACACCAAAAGTGGAATTTCTCCTACACCATGTGCTTAATAGATGTGCACACTCCTAGGTGTCTCAATCACTAACTACTATGCAATGCATTAACCTAAGTAAGATTAAGTAAAGTGTAATTAGGAATAATTAATTACACCAACAGTAATCAACAAAGTGAGAATTAAGTGCAACAAAATTATTAGATAGGGAGATGCACGAGACCAAGTCTATGTGTTTGGATAAGAAGAGAACTTGGCCTAAGACATCAACATTAAGAAAATAAGAGGAAGGGATCGAGAAAACATAACTATTGGATAGAGCATTCAATATGTGAGTGAGTCATTTATAGTAAGGAAATCATTGACACTAATAAACATATTTGGGAATGGGAGATTATTTTGCAGATGAAGGCTAGAAATAATTAAATTTATACCTCAATTGTGAAAAGAAGGTAGACTATCATCTGCCACCATTCACTAAAACATGTTACATTTTATTGATTTCATGTGCTAGAATCTAGTAGATTGGTTCATTCTCCACTGTCCAAACCTCTACAAGACAATTCCAAGATAGTTTCCTTGGTTTAATTGCACTTTCTTGTTGGTTTATTATACTAAGATGAAACATAAGTTGCACTAGTAGTTTCATCTTAGGCATTAAATATGATGTGAATTGTGTGGAAATTTATCTTTTTGGCTTTTACATTTTATGTTCTTGAAACTCCATTTTATTTCACTCCAATCATACACGGATGTTCAATGTGTGAAAGGGCTATTTCAATTTTATTTAATCATTTGTTTTAGTGCACGTCATAATGGATGAAAAAGAAATGAATAAACCTTTTGTATCCTCTACTTTTGAGTTCCCAGTTGTTAAATAGGTAAAAATAATTTATCATAAAAAATATTCAACTTTTCTCCTTGTCAAAATTTCATTATCTTTGTAGAAATAGTCACAACCTCAAATATTGTGTCTCGCGACTGTTTGGTAATATTTAGATTGATTCCTCTAAGTTTTTGAAGTTTGTATTTAAGTCTAAAATCTATACATAAAAGAGTGACTCTTACTAGGTAGTTGGTAGCTTTGCCTAGATACATTCTTATCAGTGAGCTCATGAGTTTTAATCACATAGCATATTTCTCTTGAATATTTCAAAGGTTTTCAAAATGCATATGGAGGAGTTGTGTGTCAAGAAAGAAGAGATTGTAAATAAAGATGGAAAGCTATTATTCAAAAATTTGGGATGTAAAGAATCGGATCTATGAATAAAAAAGACTCACGATTTTCCAACAAACTCATTAAAAATATGAATATTGCTTGATTGACTTGGTGTTCTTTCACATATTTTTTTTTGGTAAAGCACTATATATGATTCCTTGAGATTTTAATGTGAATTTGGTTCCTTCTGGAAGGTTATTAGATTTGGTTTGATCCACTTATTGTGACTGTTCCAAAACAGTGTTGTAGGTGACTATTTTCCTTTGGTTTGAGAGTCAAAAATGGGGTTTTAGGACTCATTCCTCTTTATGTATCTGATATTCCCCAAGGAATGAGTCACTAATGATTTATTATAGCCTAAAATGATCATAAGTGTGCAGGAATGAAGTTACATTTGGTGATCGCCAAGTTTGAGGGCAAGAATGCTCATGAAGGTGTATGGAAAAGAGGGTGCAGGTATTAGATATGAGATTCTACCTTAAGGAGGGAAACATATTTTTTTATAATGCATTTTTACATGATTATTACATGGTGAAATAACTCTTATTCAAGTTTGGAAGTGATTGGAGGTGTCTTCTTGAAGAGGCTCTACTTTAAAGGGCATATTGGTGACGGTCTTATAGTTTGAATATCAAATGGACATGGATGGGAAAATGGGTGTGAAAATCCTTTCTTTTGGATCATGATAGAAGAATTTTTCATGGTTGGGAAACTTGGGAAGTTTATTTGATAGTGGCTTATTTGTAAATGTGCCCTAATTAGGCCTAGTTTGAAGGTTACAAGGTAATAGTATGGTTAATTGGTCCAAAGAGATAGGGTTTGATTCTAAGACATGTTAACCAAATTCCAAAAGGTTATCCAGAACTGGAATTTTTTTTTCAGATGTTTTGGAACAATTTGGTGAAAAGTCTGATATATCCAATTGATAGGGCTACTAGGAGTAGACCTAGTTAGTGCTTGGGTAAGGGTTTATGAATGAATCAGCCAAATGGGTGTGCATGGACAATTGATACAAGTTGAGTAGGGCATGTTGAGACCCTAGAAGGTGTTAGGTTGAGTGGTTGGAATTGGGAACCCAATTTGAGTACTTGGGTGGAGATTAGTGAAGGAGCAACTTGGCTAGTGTACCTCGGAGCTAGTGTACGCATACCAAAATGAACAAGAACACTACTACTTGTAATTAATGATTATTTGTTATTTGATCTTGATTGCTAATATAATGTGTTGATCTTCTCTTATGATCACTGATGCTTAATAGATTACTTTCCTTAATTGATTGATAACTTATGATCAATCTTCTCTTTATGAGCACTGATCATCATTCCGTTGTTTCCCATAGTTATTCTATGGCTCTTTCACAAATAAATTCCCCTTCTTTATACCTTCCATTGATGGGATCCTTCCTTTTTTTTGAAGGGATGTGTCTTTTCATATAAATTTTGTTTCCCTTAATTTATTTGTATGTTGGTTGTGTTGGAACCTTAAATTTTATGAAATTTGGAGTTCCAGATTCTACGCCAAGAAGAAAATTTGACTCTCCAAACACATATAATGCCTATGATTGAGCATAATCTAAAAATTTCAACTCCCAAAAAATGGCTCTAATGCATGTGTCAAATGGTCAATTTCTAGCCATGAGTGGTTGGGATAGCATATATCGATGAAGAAAGACATGGAACTAAGGAAAAAACATATCAGTAAGACCTAGGCTAATGGTGTCAAAGTGGAAAAAGGAAGCATCACTAATCAACATAACAATGTCGACCAGCTCCATCGACAAAGAAAACACTAATGACGTTATGGAAATCTTGTCTTGTCGATAGCTGATAAGGTTATCGATAAGACATATTCTGATGAATGTAAAAGTGGTTTATCGGTGAGTGTTATGGCAATAAAGGGCATTGCCATAGTGATAGTGATTGAGATAGGTACTTTTGGGTTTCCCCGATACCTGATGAGCTAAGGAAAATAACATATTCAAAAGACCTAGGTCGATGGCATCAGGTGGGAAAAAGGAAGCATCACTTATCGACATAACAAATACCAATCAACTCCATTGGAAAAGCAAACACTAGCAGAGTAATGGAAATCTTGTCTTATCGATAGCTGATAAGGTTATCAATAAGACCTATCCTAATTCATGTAAAGTGGTTTATTGACGAGTGTTATGGAGATAAAGGGCACCAGTGTAGTGATAGTGATTAGAATGACTACTTTTCATTTTCCCCGATACCCAATGAATACATCGGTGTATCCTATAGTGATATGAGATGTATGAAGGCCATTGTTGGGATTATTAGGATGACTTACATCGCACTTGGAAAATTTTTCTATATATATATATATATTTTTTAAATTGTTGGTGTTTGTCAAAATTCTAACGAACACCAGATGACAACTTATGAGGTTTCCATACCCACAATGACACAAACATCGCGGGAATGAAAAAATAGTCATCGTTGTTCTTGTTAGAACTCCGATGTGGTTTTGTCATAATTCTAACATGTACTTGGTCATCAGAAGTTTTCACAAAAAAACCACAACGAGGATTCCCTTTGATGTTTATTGGAATTCTGACGTGGTTTTGTTTGAATTCTAACAAAGAGCCATCGAAAATTTGACCCAAATGTACTAGTGAGCTCTACAATTACTATGTCTTTAGTTCCAAATTATGTCTAGTCATTAATTCTTGCTCTTTCTTTAGATAATCCTTGATTTGTCATTCCTTCTCTTACTAGTAGCTCTTGATCTGTGATTTCTTTTATGATTCTAATTTGGGTTTCCAATAGGCATTTTTGGATAAACTCTTCCATCTCCTGAGTAGAAGGGGGAGCTACCGTTTATCTTCTCTCTATACATATTTAATTTTGGAGAAACTTATAGGGGGCTTAGGCCTAAAACCCAAATAATTTATGGTTTTCTTAATTTGATTCTCAGCCAAAGGTCTAATCCTAACAATATCCCAACTAACAAAGGAAGTTCTACTTCAAGCATTTGAGGTTATTGAGACAATAATTCTAGGGAGAGGTAAGTAAATTACTTCCCACCTTTTTTCATAGAAGGAATAAATCCTCCAATATAAAGTCTAAAGGAAGTAATGGATATTGAAATTAAATACCCCAATCTCTTCAGAACTGATCCTAGATGATGCATAAGAGTTGAGAGGGTAGGGATTCCCAACAACATTAATTTTTGGGGAAAAGAAAAATGGGATTTATGTCTTCATAATTAATCATGACAATATTTGAGGTCCACCTCCATTTCCCCCCATTTTGTATCCATATTCGAGGATTTTGAGAAACCTCTAAATCCCCCCACCCTACCAGGATCTTCTATTTGTTTATGGGTCTCCTAATCTTCATAAAGGATACTTTGAGTCTATATTCCTTTTTTTGTCTTGACCTCAAAGAAAGATGGAAAACCTTTATCCACCATCATTAATAGACATATCCTGATAGGGAAGAGAATTTCATCCATTAATGAGATATCTACTTTTAAGAAAATTCCCAATAAGTTCCCAAGAGACTCTAATATGGAGACATCCCTATATTCTAGAGGAAGATTGTGCAGTTGAATCCAAAATGGGATAAACTTAATGTTGAGTTCTTTAGTGGAAAAATTGGGGGACCAAGGTTGCATGTGAATTCTAGCATTCTTATAAAACCAACCTTTACAATTAAAAATCCCATCCCTAGATTATTTTGAGTTAAATAAAACCATAAAGAATTCTCAGGCATCATCCAAAAAAGAAACCTCAAGACACTCTCCCCATTCCTCTCTAACCCAACTTCTCTTGAATCATGGAAAGAAATAGACATGTTCTAGAACTTATAGATCAACACATGACTGTGAAGTAGCTCTATTCTAGATTTTAACGATGAATCTATAATCTTAATATTATGGCCCTGATTTCCCTTTCTCTACAAATCATTCCTCCTCTCAGTGTTCTTTCAGTTTTCTGGTAGCTATGAAGATCTCCCCTCCATTGGAAACCTTACTTGAGAGCTATTATTTTTCGTAGAAATCCTTCAATTTTGAAATAGTCTTGCATCTACTACTCCACCTATTGTTAAATCTCCTTGGGTGTCCTTTCCATAGGAATGCACCTTGAGGCTATTTTTCTTCTTCGCCTTCCATATCTTCCTCAACTTGCCTTTATTTCTATGTTATACTCACCCTTTCATGAAAAAACTAGCTTTTGTGAGTAAAGCCTTCTATTCACCCTCTAATCTCTAGATCCATACCTAACATGATTTGAAGTTCATTGAGAAAACCATTCATTAGGCTGGGTGATGTAATAACCATATCATTTCCTCTCCCTACCATTCTAATTAGTTCTTTTGAATCCAGGTCCTTCCCTAGATCCCATACTACCCTATCTATAAAGGGATTGTCTCTTTCTCGTATCCTTGTAGAGATGTTGTCTAACAGATAATTCCAAAAAGTTTCCCCACTAAACCATTTCTTTGGGTTGCTAGTGAAGGCTTTCACATTCTTCCATCGTCCCCTCTCCCTACTAGTAAGTATTTTTTGGTTCCTAATTCCAAACAAGTTTCTTGCCCACCATGATCTTTGTCACGAGAACAATTCCGTCCAAAATCCAAATGACTCTCTCCAGCAGTGTAACAACTCTCTCGTGTTACACATGGCTCCCAAATTTCTTCCATTTTATGTGGTGATTTCTATTAGTTTATATACACTTTATTCTATATATAAAATTTGTGGAGAGATGTCCTTGAGGCACCTATTTGATATTAGGGTGAGTAATTGATTAAAAATAGGTGTCTCCAAAAAGAATATATCTTATCAAATTTTATATATATACTAAAATATATATAAATTAGTTGATATGTACATTCATGAAATCAACATGACATTATCAATTAATCCAACATTGCTGAAACACTCACCCTGTCTAGACTTAAATAACAAAATCACTTTGCCAACCAACAATAAATATCTAAATGTTGTTCTAAATTGAGAAAGCAATGGGTTTGCTACAACGAGTCCTAGGAGACAAAGGACACGATGCTATAAAAAAATTAAGGATAGTTTTCAAACAACACAATCTGATATCGCTTGCCTTGGGTTTTGATAGTACATAATTTCTTGAAAATTAGGATTTGAAGAAGTAGATACAGCATTAATGAGCCGTATAGCACTGACAATCAACACCCATTCCATTTGAATGTCCTATAAAGAGTATTTGTCAAATATAAATTGAGAATAGTTGATGCTTTCTAATTATGCCTTGGATTGCTGATAACCTTAATTTTTTTTTGGCAGTGGAAAGCTTATGCATATATTAGATTCATAAATGTATAAATACATATACTTCATATACATGTAGAGACACATATACATACAAATTAAATCGCATGATATGGTTTTCTTTATTGTAGAGTTTGATGATAAGACACGTTGGGCAAATATCATAGAAAAATATTAGATTAGGTTATGCCAAGGAAAGCCAAAAATGTTAGTGTGATTTGAACGAAAGAAATCCTCCAACAAACATAGAAGTACACAAGAAGCTTCTACACTTATTTGTGGGTAATCACGTAAGAAAATATTTAGTCAAGTATCTGACTACTTATTAAAAGTCTAACAGTAAAGCATAGATAAGACCATTTAGCTCTGAATAAACCATTAGATGCCTATAACATTTTTAGAGTATTTATTAAAATAATAATTATAGAAGAGTAGTTTAATTCTAGTGTTAACAATAGAATGATTTAATTGTTAATCTATTATTATGAAAGTGAGAATTATAAATTTGAAGTTATATAATTTATTTAGAAATAAAAGTAGACAATGATTTATTTTAATTTTGAAAAAATATATGATATGAAGAAAAAAATGTAAAATCTATAACAAATTTTAACATGTATACTTTAACGAAGATTAATATTTGTATTAATAAAAAAATATCTTCAATTTGATTTATTAAAAAACTAATTACTAATAAAAAAAACATATCAAAAAATATTTTAAAATAGACTTATAAAAATAAAATATAATTACTACATAATGTATAAAATAAATTAAAAACACTCCAAAAATAATTAATCCGATGCAAAAAACAATATCATACAAAACTCATAACAACGAAACAAGGACAAAGCAGTAAACTCCACCTCAAAATATAAATTTAAATTAGGAAAAAACAATCAACCTAATAAATTAATTTTTTTCCCTTTCCTCATTTCATGTTTTTATTAATATTTTTAATAAACTCTAATATATTTTGTTTAAAGACTATGCGAAAAGGGCCTTAAGAAAGATATCCTTGTTAGTACATGCCGATAGACTAGGCAAGTACTATTGCATCCGTTTTTGGATTTCTTCCATTAACTAGTGATTAAAAAATCACATTTCTACCAATTAAAATTATACTTTTTTTTATTTTATAATTCAACAAAATTAATTTAGAGCTTTTCTATTGGCTTAAAAATTTAGCCTCTTATACACGGATTTTGTGGAAGCACTACCTCTATTGCAATTTTCGAGGCAATATGTTATAATATAAATGCATGATTTTGGATATAGATTATTTATTAACTAATGTATATTAAATTGAATAATTAAATTTGTTATATGTATTATAATTAGATGTTATATATTTAGATTATATAACATAAATTATAATTATAATCTAAATATTAATAAACTTAACTTTTTCATTATATATTTTATATTAATTAACTTATGAATTAGTGATAATATATCTATTATTTATAATAAATAATTATAAGTTATATTTTAAAATACTAAATAATATCATTTGACATATAACTATATAAAATATTATTAAAATTATTCCTTAGATGTAATTTATTTTGATTTTAACAATTATTTTTTTAAAATAGGAAATTATATTATACTAGATTAATAATTTATGTGAAGTATTTAAAATTTTGATTTATAGTTATATTTTTAAAATATCTTACAATATATTATATTGATTATTTATGTATAAATTATTTTATTTCAAAAATTAATAATTATACTTAAAAAATAATAATTATATTAATATTTTTAATTATATATTTTTAAAATATTGATAATATATAAAATAAAAAATTAAAAAATAATATAAAATATATTACTTGAAATCTTTTTAAAAATTAAAGATAATTTATGTACTTCATTAACACAGATATAAGGATTAATTTTCTTTTGTTTTTATTAATTTGATTTAAACTATGATAATTAAATATCTTAAAATTGTAAAACAATCAAATAAATATTACATTGTGATTAATACCAATTATACTTGTACTTAATAACTACAACAATGGATATTTGTTTATCTTTAACAATAGATTATATCTGTATGAAATAGCCATAATATTATTATTATTATTATTATTAAAGTAAGTACTTCACCACTACGTGGCACTTGTTTATCTATTTAAATTCTATTTAACTTTTAATCTTTAATTTCTTAAAAAAGTGATTAGTTGATACAATTATTTAAGATAATAATCATTAATAAAAAAAGATATCCTTGTCCATTCATTTAAATTCTATTAAACTTTTAATTTTAATTAAAAAAGTCTCATTAGACAGGAATTTCCAAATTTAATTTTAATATTTTAACTTTGAAATTACTTAAATCTAAATTTTATTAAAAAATTTAAAAAAATCTATTTAAATGAATTACCATGTCCTTCACATAGTTGAAACTTTCAAAATGATACACATTGAAATATTCTTTTCAATAATCCGACCAAACACCTTTAAAATTTCACAAAAAAAACTATTTGATTACACCAAAATAGCAAAAGTGTACATAGATTTTTATTATAATTTATTTATATTTGCATTCTCCATGTAGAGAAGAAGCAGGGAAACATAGGGAGTAAATATTGATGATCCTAGCAGCATGTAAGGCACCAACAAGCCAAGCCAATCGGGCGGCTGTAAATGCCACCGGAGGAATCGATCGGTGTAGAATTCTTTGTGTTTTCTATCCTTATGGGAATAAATCGAATTTATTTAATCAATCAAGATTTTTATTTAATTTTATCTGCCTTCTCATCGTTGTTTCATGGCACTTCCTTGCTTAAATTTATAAGTTAAACTAGACTATGGAAGTTGCCCTACCAATTTAAGAATGTGGAAGTTGATTTTATGCACAAAGTATAAAGATAAAGTTATTGTTTTAGATCACCAACTTCTTGCTTAAAATTTATAAGCTAAACTAGACTATGAAATTCATGGAACCACAAGCTTTAAAATATTCCTAAACTTTTAGAAAGCCCCCTTCCACGGACCCCATCCTTATAGTCTTTTATGTTTTATTTTATTTGGTCATTTTTTTTAGTTATTTTAATTTTACTAATTAGCTTGTCATTTTTTTTTTCAATTTAGTTGTTTTTCTTGATATATTTTTTTGTTATCTTTTTTATTTGATTCTTTAAGTTGATTCCTTGTTTAATTTTTTTATTTTTTTTTATTTTAATTATTTTCTAATATTTTATTTTATTTCTTATTTTTTATTTTCATATTCTTTTTATTCCTTCGTTATCTATTTTCTTCTTTGGAGCCCTTTATTCTTTGCTCTTTCTCTATTTCATCAATTGTCAATTTTCTTATTATTTACACCTTTGTTATTTTTTGTTCTTTTATTAATTCTTTCTTTAAAAAAATATTCCTTTTTTTCTCTTCCTAAACCTATGTAAAGCTTATCTTTCTATTCATTTCTCATATTTGTTTCATTGCATGATGAATCACTGTGAGTGATTATTAACATCTATTAAAAAATTCAACATAGTTTCTACCAAATTTTTACATCCAAAACATATAACATTATGTTTACATGGAAATTTTTTTGTGTAATTTATCCTTGATCTTCAAACCATCATAATACCCTACCCACACTTTTCAAATGATATTCTTATTGACATAGATTTAGCCCCCAAATCAAATTTAAATACAATTTACCCTAGCAAGAATATTCAAATACTTAAGCATATATTTACCCTAACGATATTTGCAATTGCCATCCAATCACCTTGCTTAATGTCTCCTACAAAATTATTGCCAAGGACCTTACAAAATTATTGCCAAGGACCTTACTCTGGAAATTATTCATCTCCTTCCTCAGATTGCTCGTCTAGAGTAGACTAGTTTCATCCAGTCCAAGTTCATTTTGGATAATATCATTGTTGTCTTGGAGGTTATGGAATGGGCTCCTGGTCTGATTAGAATTCCCATTTTATAAAGATAGACTTTTCCAAGGCTTATGATCACATTGAATGGCCTTTTATTTTGTCTATGTTAAACACTCTTGTCTTTGACCCTTGTTTGGTCCTTTTTATTCAAATTCTTTTTCATATTTCAATGCTTGTATCACCAATAATGCCACCAGTTCACTACTTTTGGTCTGCATAGGTCAATTCACTATGGCTTCACTCTAGAACCTTCATTATATGTGCTTGTTGCAGAAGTCTTTGGTTATTTGTTGGCCTCTACAATTTATGTTGGTTGGGTTTGAGGATTTCACTTCCTGACACAGATGTTTAGCTAGTTAATGGTCATTTTGTTGACGATTACTTCCTCACCCTCATACAGGACAAAGAAAATATTCAAAATGCCCTTCACTATCTTGATACTTTTTTTTTTTGCATCTGGTTCATCTATTCAATGGTATAACACCCTCTATTATCACCAATCATTCCTACCAGCTCCACAATGGATTCTCCAATATAACTGGAAATGGATTCACCATGGCCAGGTTTTCTATTTTTGGGCATCCCTTTTACTTTTCATGGGTCGTCCATTGAGCTTCAAAATGTTGTTCTTACCAAAATTGAATCAAGATTGGCATATTGGTTAACCAAACCTCATTCCTTAGCTAGCAAGCTTCAAATCTACTCCAAAGTTTTCGCAGCCACACATGCATATTATTCTTGTTGGTCTCCTTCCAAATCATCTTACATGAAGATTGAAAGGTTGCTGTGAGATTTCTTATGGGATTCGAATGCAGAGAGACACGATTTTCATTGTGTTTCCTGAGACTTTTGTTATTCACCAAAGAATTCAAGTGGCTTTGGCCTCCTTTCCACTCAAAGGAAAGGTCAAGCCTTGTTGACCAATGGGTTGTACGAAGTGTCTCAAGAAACCAGGCCTGGAAAGTCCTCCTTTGACACGACATAGCTTCTGAACATCCCTTGCATCACCCATCATCTAAAAATATTGAAATTTAGACTCTTTTGGTCATGCGAGAACCAGTTCAAATTTAGGGATCTTTTATGGTGAAGAGCATCTGGTGAGCCTTGGAAAGTAGGAAAGCCATGGTTGTGTTGGAACGACAGAGGCTCGGAGATGCCTTTTATTTAACTAGCACAACCTCTAGTGGTCTCAATTAATAAAAATGAGAGGCCTCCCTCTTGCATGAATTCTAGGTCTAGATACTCTTCACTTTCACAAGCATGGCATATGAACCCCCAAGGACCTTTTTTGCATGACTATAATATCTCTCTGCAGCTGGGGGATACTTAGGCTCAATTTTACCTGACATGCAAGATCATGATACTTTTGAATTGCTAATTTATCTTCTATCAGGTGAATTATTACACAAAATTGGCATCACTAGTCTTACTCTATGGTGGGAGGATTGGTGATGGTACCCAAAAAACTACTTTCTAGAGGTTCAAAGCTTGAGAGGGTTATCTTTGGTTGTCTTGCCACTTGTCTATGGTGGACATGTTAAGCCAAAGGTGGCATTTGCATTCCTCTCATTCCTCCTAGAAGTTACGTTTCATTAGGGTAAGTGCATAAAGATGGGGGACCAAAAAGGGGGTATAAGATGCCACTTTTTTCCTGAAATCAGCAAACTCTAAACTTCAACAAGAAATTGAAGATAGTTAGACTCAAAATTTTGAGATGTGACAAAAACAAGAGTTGTAATACTCTGAATCTAGTTCCTAAACTACTAACTTATTTTGAAAATGGTGCAGATTAAGGCCCTCAAAAAGGGGGAGCACAAAAAGTGGTCCTATTTTTTGTCCAAAAACATAACATAGCATCTGGTGTGCTCCCCCTAAAATGTTAACTTTTTTTAAAAAAAAATTTAATCGCTCCAATGAGAAGTTAGCTAACACCATGTAGTTTATCCCATATTTTTTTGGTAATTTTTTTATGAACGTATAATTTTTTATGAATTTACGAAGTGCACACATCTTGAAAACATGAAATTTCTATGTGCTCCCCCTAGAAATCATTTAAAACTAATCAAAAATTAAATTTTCTTTGTTTTAAAGTGTGTAGAATGGAGTCTAGTTTCTAAAAATGTAACTTATTGCAAAATTTGATGAACAAGCCAAAATCTATGCCCAAAATACTGCATGTTGGTTTTTTACAAAAAATGGATATACACACAAAAGAAATTAGAGTTGAAAAACTTAACATAATCAGAATTCAAAATAAATTAT
>BSBK01005527.1:0-58193 GCA_027943335.1 Chamaecyparis obtusa | reverse complement strand
TGGATATAGAGGAAAAATGGCCACACTTGTAACACCCCATCTAAACTTAAAGCTAAAGATGAAACCAAAGAAGATTCAACCATAAACAAAATCAGATAGAACCATAGTAAATTTTTTTTTTAAACTACAAATTGAAACATATAATCATAGTAACTACTTCAAAGAGCTTTATAGTTTTCAACTAAATTACATCAGAGTAATAAGAATACTCTTTATTCAAAGACTTAGTTTCAAAAACAAAATTTCCTTCTTAACCAATCCTTTACATTCTACAAATAGTTCTGATAACTAAAAAAACCAAGAAATGATCTGCTTCCCATAAATCTTAACAACTGCTATCCACTGTCCCATACTCATTGATTTATCCATCTAAAACCTAAAAATCAAAATGAACACAAACGCAAATAGCAAACAGGGCTCAGTCACATTGATTAAGATAACGAATCATCTCCAAAATTCTACAACCATAAAAGTCAGTATAATATAACAATTATGCAGATTAACAAACAGATGTTATTGAAATCTAATAACATAATTCCATTTTGTTACACCAAAAACATCAAGCACTGAATCTCTTTCTAATAGAAATAAACTCGCAAAGAAAATGACAAAGTAATGATCCAATAGTTCATGGGTGTCCACATAAGGACCTACGCTATGTATCCATAAGGAAACCTCGTAGTAATCCATTATGTCTGATGAAACCATAATGTTTTATCTTATTAATTGAAACCCATATCCCTTGAATTTATAATTATCACTTTATTAAACAATTGAAAGAATTCTTTCCCATAAGGATATAGACTAGTGTCAGTCACAACTGACAGAAATTCTATCACCATAAGGTACTAGACTAGTGTCAGCCCCCAATCTAAGGATCATACTTGCATTATCTCAAAACACTTGATCTAGCAATTAGTGATTGAAATGAAATGAACTACATTACACAATTTCACTAACTCTTCATTTCTATTGCATCAATTTATAAAATTGAAACAACAATCAGAAATTCCATTTAGATCCATGTTTCCATATAACTTAACATACATTCTTAAACATGATGTTTCTCAAAAGAAGAAAAGATCACAGTTCTTTCTCCATCACAAATCCAATCAAATAATAATCTCCACATTGACTTAACATTAAATCTGAAACTGTACAATAAAATGTCCATACTGAACTCATGATTACATTGAGTAGAAAAGAACTAACATAATCATATATCAACTGAATCAACACAACACCCATCACTTTTAACAAACATACAGCTTGCCATAACCGATTTATTATAAACTAATTTGCCATACATCCTACTTTGTTAATTACAAGTTTATACTTTTATATACATGTTGGCGTATGTACATGTATACACCATGGCTTGTGTCTACATATACATATCCCAGCAAGTGTATATATATATATATATATATATATATATATATATATATATATATATATATATATATATATATATATATATATATATATAAACTTGTAATTAATAGTTCAGAATTATAAACATAGCATCTATTATATACATGAACTGGCGAATGTACATGTATACATCACGGCTTGTGTATACATATACATATCCTAGCAGGTATATATATATATATATATATATATATATATATATATATATATATATATATATATATATATATATATATATATATATATATATATAATATATATATATATATATATATATATATATATATATATATATATATATATCTAATTGTATAAACTTGTAATTAATAGTTTAAGTCCATAAATATACAATAGAAAACCATACTAATCATCTCAGTCCTATCAAACACATCTACCTTATAATACTCCTGAATCTGCTGAATACATAAAAGAATGACAGAATAATAAGAACCGACTTCTACATCTAAACAAAATACCAAAGTGTCCTCCTTACTAACTGAGAAAGATAAAAATTAACTTTCCTATAAATTACTAACATTTCCTAATGTTGATACAAACTATATTTCACACTGGTGATAATTTTTGAAGAATCATATAGCTCGCAGTCAGGATTTGATACAACCAAAACTATCTACATTTCACTATTTGACTAAAACAGACAGTGACAAACACCCATTTGACACAACAAACATTGATACCAGATAACTAAAGGAGTATACCCAAGAAAACTTAATCCACACCAATGTTGTGAGAGTGTAAATACTCAATACAACAACTATCAGATAACACTATGAACTACCACTAATCTCTATTTCCACAATACAGCTCAAAAAGAAAACCATCGATACCAGATTCGGTTTATAATAGTGATAGGAAAACCTGATTTCACCTTATAACCAAGACTCTAACACATTGAAAACATTTTGTTGCCACAGTGTTCCTAACAATAGGAAACAGTACCAGAATATCTTAAAAGAAGCTTTTATACCAACACCCATTCTGGTTCCAAACTGTATTTATATGCCGATTCTCAAACCCGAATAACTCCCTTAACACTAACCAAAACAAGTAAACAACGACACAAAATCCACTATGGAAGCACCATATTCAACTGCAACAACTATACTCCCATAGTTCGGCACAAACATAAATAAAACACTGCCAACCTCATACTCAGAACCAAGAAAACCCATCATACAATATGCTCGAAATAGCATATTAATAACATGAATTTCAAATTCCTCCACTAACATAAAATCCATTAACTAAATAAACTTATTAATCCAACCAAGAAGAAAAACCGGTTCATGACCGAAACTCATAGAGTATACATTTATAATACCTTCCATTCATCAACTCACTAATAGTGTAACTAAAAAATCTAATATCTCATTTGCAAAAAATAAATGGAAACAGAGGATAAGGTGAGAGAATGCCCCTGCCTGGTATTTGTGTGGGGAGATATCCAAAAACCTAAATGCCAAAACTAGCCCCCGCCTAGTGAGCTTCACAGATGAACCCTAATCTCAACCACGAAGATCCCTTTTCACAGACTGCCAAAGTGCCATACAAAAGAGCCCACAACACAAATGCAGAGATAACAGTATGAAACACAAAACTTCCCAAATGACCACGAATAGAAGGGTTATAACTTGCCGTGAAAACCCCTTTCCATTCCAAGCAAGTTATCATATAAGATATAACAGGAACATGGGTCCATAACTAACTGTTTATCCAAACTGTCGCAGAATAACATGATGAAAAATGGAGCCATAATTCAACTGCAACTCTTTTACCAGAGCTAATGGCAGACATCAAATGCAAAGATGAATTTCATCGATAAGTTCATTCAATGCAAGCTTATCTCTTGCAGTAAACACAATACATTCCCTACCAAATGTCCATCAAAGTACAATCCCATAACCCAAAAATAGCTTAAACCCCACTAACACCACTATGCGATGCAAGTGCAATTAAACCCTGTGGATAAGTCATGTCTTCGAGCCAGATCATAAATAGGAAGACTTAGAGATAGATTAATACACATCTATGTTAAATAACATTAGTCGATCTTAACTAACTTAACCATCAAAGATAACAGCGCATTAACAATGCCAAATTACTAACACTTCATCAAACTAACCTCCTACTAACATACAAAATAGGATATGCTAACTTAGATAATTCTTTAGTTTTAGCTAAAGATAAACAACATAATTTCTAAAACAATTACTCATAAATATATATATATATATATATATATATATATATATATATATATATATATATATATATTATATATATATATATATATATATATATATATATATATATATATATATATATATATATATATATATATATATATATATATATATATATATATATATATATATATATATATATATATATATATATATATATATATATATATATATTTATTTAATTGAACTCAAAATTGATTAAAATAAAATAACAACAATCTCTATAAACTGCCTATAACATCAAGATACAATTAACCATAATAATATAACCAATTCTAATTATGTCTAACATATTATTTAGAATCCCAAAATAATGAACCAATAATCAGACAATTGACTAACCATTTAAGTTGTACTATTTTCATAATCATACCAATACTAAAATCTCTACTCAACTTTCCAATACCATTAATTCAAAAGTCAGTCTAAACCAATTCTGTCATCAGAAAAACTCATTAAGCTATAGAAATAGACATAATTCTCTGAGTGTCTGGCAGAATTACAGAGATAAACATATTTAATCCAAATAACAAGGTTCAAATGAACGAAGTCAGAGTTCAAACTCATAAAAATCTAACAGAAATATAGTTCCAGATAAAACAATGCTAATCAAACCAGAAATCCAACTATAACGTAACATAGAAAAGTAAAGCATGAGACTGTCAGGGGCATGACACACTTCCCCACTAGACTAGGCTTACTCCTGGAAGCCTGTAAACAAATGAGGATGTGCAGCTCTCATATCCCCTATATCTTCCCAAGTTGCAGAAGCTACATCATCAAGATCCCATAACACCTTTACCTGTTCCACCTTGCATCCTCTGAGATTTAGCTCTCTTTGCTGGATGATCTGTACTGCTTCCAGCATTAGTTGACCATCTACCACCTATAAATTTTTCCAATTTAGCATGTGTGCAATGTTAGGTATATATTTCCTTAAGATGAAAATACGAAATACATCATGAATTCGTGAAAGGCTAGGAGGCAAAGCAAGTCTATAGGCAACTGGACCCACTCGTTCTAAGATCTCAAAAGGTCCCACAAACCTTGGAGATAATTGATGGAATATAGATGAAGTGACTGAGAGGGGGGGGGGGTGAATCAGTCAACCATAAAACACTTCACAATTAATTCTTTCTAGATCCCTTAGGATATCTTAAAAATGTTATTTGTTTTAGCACTCGGTAAATAGATTACAGTAACTTTGAAGATGCAGAAAGTATTAGCAAAATTATCTTTTAGATATTCATCAGTACTGGTGTATGATTAAGATAGCAATTAAGAACACAAGAGACACAAGATTTAACGTGGAAACCTAATATGGGAAAAACCACCAATGTATCTAGATACTGATTTTCACTTTTCTGAAGTGATGCCCGGTTAGAAGCCAACCCGGTAAAAGGTTACAAAACACACTGTTAGGTGTTACCTTGTTAGAGGATTTAATCACCCTGCTAGGAGTGGCCTGGTAAGAGGTCTTGAAAAAAATTCAATGGAATTGTCACCTTGTTAGAGGATTTACAATATGGTTGTTAAACCAACTCGGTTAAGAGATTTAGAATTCACTGTTACAATGATAAGAAGGTAAGAATGAAAAATGACCTGTATAATAATGCAACTACCTTGCTGATTACAAATCTCTATTCTGCATATGTGTGATCCTTCCTGATCGAATAAATCTCTGCTACACCTTAAGGATATTTGAACATCCTTCACAAATTCGCACACACCTTTCCTGTCTTTTCTTCTGTAAATCTTCTTGCTGTATTTCACTTTTTATTTTCACATTTGACCTTTTATTTATATGATTTTAGATTTGTCAAATCGACATTATTTTAGTATAACAGTCGGCTGAATTAAGCAAACTCTTTTTGCAAAAATCCTTCAAGGGCCGACAGTGCTCGGTGACCATAACTTTCTACAATCTTTCAGAGACCGAGGGAACTCGGTAAACATCGACAATCCTTTGATAACCCACTGAACTCGGTAAACACTGAATTTCCTTTGATAACTGATTGAAATTGATAAATGCTAAATTTCCTTTGATAATCAAGTGGACTCGGTAAATGCTGAATTTCCTTTGATAACCGAGTGGACTCGGTAAATGCTGAATTTCCTTTGATAACTGAGTGGACTCGGTAAATGCTAAATTTCCTTTGATAACTGAGTGGACTCGGTAAATGCTAAATTTCCCTATCTGGTAGACCGACTGAGCTCGGTAGGAACTGATTGCTGCGGACTATGACATTGTGTGACATCAAAGACAATACATAATTTGAGTAGCAATTTCCTTCAGACAATTGTTTCCAACAATCTCCCTCTTTGGCATTGATGGCAACACAATATGTCATAGCATAAGAAATTTGAAAGAGTTAGCTTGGTTTAGATTCAAATCTCCCTCTATCAGCAAACTTCCTTTATCCTGAAAATTCTTCCTTCTGACTATTGAAAATTTCTTGAAGTAATAGAAAAGACATAGCAAACATTCCCTCTTTGACAACACATGCCAATACAATTCACATATTACCAGTGTAAATTAATGTACCTCAAGTACTGATTCATATGCAATGATTCCTTGAATATGCTGCATCAACTGGTTGATTTTCAATCATGTTCTGGTTGATGCATCACTAAAACTATATTTAGTGAGCCTCAGATAGGGGAATGACCCTAACTTACCTATTAGATACACAAATGCATCCTTAGGTAATGGTTTGGTAAAAATGTCTGCAATCTGTTCTTTTGTATGAATATATTCTAATCTGATTTCCTTGTCCTGCACCAATTCTCTAACAAAGTGATATTTAATAGCAATGTGTTTGGTTTTGGAATGCATCACTGGATTCTTCGAAATGTTTATTGCACTGGTATTGTCACAAAATATAACAACTGGTTCTTTGATTTCAACCTTCATACCTTCTAATAACTATTTAAACCAAATAGTATTTGAACAGTTTACTGCAGTAGCAACATATTCTGCTTCAGCTGTGGATTGAGATGTGCAATTTTGCTTTTTACTAGTCCAAGATACCAGTCTTTTTCCAAGAAAAAATGCTCCACCACTTGTGCTTTTTCTGTCATCAATGTTTCCTGCCCAATCAGCATCAGTAAACACTTTTAAGTCTAGATTGCCTCCAAATTTATACCACAAACCATATTCTTCAGTTCCTCTTAAGTATCTTAAGATTCTTTTGATTGCCATCATATGATTTTCCTTAGGTTTTACTGAGAATCTAGCTACTATACCAACTGCTAAGGCAATATCAGGTCTTGTATGTACTACATACTGCAATTTTCCAATCATAGATCAGTATAGGGTCTGATCAACTTCTTTTGAATCATCATTTTTGGTAAGTTTCAATCCAGTACACATGGGTGTACCAACTGGTTTTGAATCTTCCATACCAAACTTCTTAAGTATTTCCTTAATGTATTTAGATTGAGTAATGTATATACCATTCTTGCTTTGCTAAATTTGAAGACCAACAAATAATTCTATTAAACCAAACATAGACATTTCAAATTCTTTGTTCATTTGCTCTAAAAATTCTTTGCACTGATCCTCATTCCCTGTAAATATAGTATCATCTACAAATATTTCTGTCAATACAATTTTGTCATCCGGTCCTTCTTTAATATACAGATTGCTATTATCATTGGCTCTTTTGAAATTAATCTGAATCAAATAGTTATGGAGTCTTTCATACCATGCTCTAGGAGCTTGTTTCAAACCATACAATGCTTTGTGTAACCTGCAGACCATGTCCTTTTTATCTGGATCAACAAAACCTTCAGGTTGTTCAATGTAGACCTCTTCATCAAGAATTCCATTGAGAAATGCAGATTTTATATCCATCTGATATACCTTAAATCCTTTGTGTGCTACATAAGCAAGTAGAGTTCTTACACCTTCTAATCTTGCAACAGGAGCAAAAGTTTCTCCATAATCTATACCTTCTTCTTGACAATAACCTTTACATACCAGTCTAGCTTTGTTTCTAGATACTTGACCATCTTCATTCAGCTTATTCCTGAATACCCATTTTGTTCCAATTACATTCTTATCTTTAGGTCTAGGTACAAGAGTCCATGTTTTGTTCTTTTGTATTTGTTCTAATTCTTCATTCATTACTTCAATCCAACTTTCATTTTCCAATGCATCTTTGATATTTTTAGGTTCAAAGTCAGTAAGCAGACATGTACCTTTTAGCTTGCTTCTTGTCATAGTACCATCTGATTTGTTTCCAATAATTTGATCTGGTGTATGATGTCTTCTGCCATATTTGGCTAGTATAGGTTCCTTGCCTTTTGAATGATTCATGCTATTGTCTTCTAGGATCTCTTCTTCAGGTTGCTCGGGCTTGATAGATAATTGCTCGGTAACTTCAGGCTGAGACTCGGTCTGAATTTCTTCCTGTGACTCAGTTTGAACTTCTTCCCGTGACTCAGTTTGTGACTCAGTAACTGTGCTCGGCTCGGTAGATATAGTTTCCTTATTGATAGTTGTGTCTACCAATGTTTCAGGTTCAATGTAAATGAATCCTCTATAGTTCTCAAGTTCCCTTTTGCTTTCTTCTTTAGTCTTTTCTGCAAACTCATCAAATTTTACATGTATACTTTCTATGACTTTGTGAGTAGATAAGTTCAGACATTTATATGCCTTGCTTTTGCTAGAATATCCTAGGAATATTTCTTCATCACTTTTCACATCAAATTTATTTCTTCTGGATTCTTTTAAGATATAACACTTGCTACCAAATATTTTCATGTAACTTACATTGGGTTTATAGCCATACCATAATTCATAAGGAGTTTTCAATGTGTCTTTCTTCAATTGTACTCGGTTCAAGGTATGAACTGCAGTGTTGATAGCTTCCTTCCAGTACTTTATAGCGATGTTCTTTTCTATCATTAGAGTCCTTGCACAATCCATAATAAATCTGTTTCTTCTTTCTGCTATTCCATTCTGCTCAGGAGTTCTAGGAGCTGATACCTATCTTTTGATTCCTCTTTCAATGCAAAAGTTGTTAAAATCATGGGAGATGAATTCACCACCTCTGTCTGATCTTAAGCATTTCAATCTTTTCCCTGTTTCCTTTTCCACTCTTGCTAAGTACCATTTGAACTTTTCAAATGCTTCTGATTTTCTCTTAAATACATGACAGTCATCATTCTAGAATAATCATCAATGAAAAGAATAAAGAATTTATCTCCAGTATAGCTTTGTATTCCAATAGGTCTACATAAATCAGTATGCACAATTTCCAAAATTTCTTTAAACTGATAGTTCTTACTCTTGAAACTAGTTTTACTCATTTTGCCAATCTGACAATTCTTACATAGACCAGTATCAGGTTTCTTCAAAGTAGGAATGCCTCTAACCTTCTTGAATTTGCTTATTTTTATCATGTTATCAAAATTCACATGACATAACCTTTTGTGCCATAGCCAACTTTCTTCTATTTGAGCACTAAAGCATGAATATTCACTAAGATCAAAATAAAATAAGTTACCATTTGTTTGTTTACCTGATCCAATGAGTTTTCCTTTTTCATCCAGCAATCTTGCTTGACCATTCATGAATTCAACCTTGAAACCAGTGTTGATTAGCTATGCTACACTTAGAAGATTATGTTTTAGTCCTTCAACCCAATAAGCATTATCACATATGAGTTCTTTGGTTAATGAGATTCTTCCTTTTCCTTTTATACAACAAGGTTCATTATTTCCAAATCTTACATTACCACTATCACAGTCTTCTAGATATTCAAATTTTGTCTTGTCACCAGTCATGTGGTGTGAACATCCGCTGTCTATTATCCATATATCATCTTTGCTTATATGAGAAATAAGTGCCATCTTATCTTCATCATCATCAGATTCATCTTTTATAGCAATAAAGACAATTTCTTCTTCACTATCATTAGAATCTTTAGCCATAAAACATGTTTTCTTACCTTTATCCTTGAATGATTTGAAATTCTTTTTGCCATAGTACTTGTGACTTCTCTTCTCTTCCTTCACTTGCTTGTTTGGGCACCTAGCTGCAATATGTCCAATTTCTTCACATGAAAAATAGATTAAAGGAGTTTTACCTTTATATTTACCTTTCCCTCTAGAGTACTTCTTTGCAAGTAATGCTTCTACAATTTCAAGATCACTATCAGAACTTTCTTCTGATACTTCTTCACTTTCTGACTGAACTTCTTTAATTTTCTTGTTCTTCTTTAGTGAAACCTTGGCCTCAAATGCTGATTCAATATTTTTGGAACTAGGAACATAGTTGTCATAGTTGTCTAATTCAAAGGCTGTGAATCTTCCAACTAAAACATCCAAAGTTATATTGTGGTTTGTTTCACATCTTCTTTCTTGAATAGCTGATACTCTTATTGCATAGATAGGGAGTAATTTTCTGAGTACCTTACTTATAACAGTTTCATCTAAGATTGTTCCTCCAGAAGCTCTAATTGCACTTACACTTGCTTTGATTCTTTCAACATATTTTGCAATGTTTTCATCTTCCTTCATATTCATCTTGTCAAACTGTCCTCTTAGGCTTTCTGCTTTGGCTCTTTTCACATTTGCATCACCACCATATATTTTCTTCAGTGCCATCCACATTTCATATGCAGTAGTGCATTCTTTAATATCATCAAATTCTTCATAGCTGAGAGCAGATGCAATGTCTATCATCATGGTGTTGTGAGTCTTTTTATCTGCAATGTCTTCAACAGTTAATGCGCCATTAGGAATTGTGTATTCTTCATCAATGTATTTGCATCCTGAATCACCAATGGAAGCCAGATGAAGTCGCATGAGACCTTGCCATGCTGAAAAGTTATCTTTGTTGAGCTTTGGAATTTCCCTCTTGTAAGACATCCTGATCTTTAGCTTAGGTCCTTGAAACCCTTCCTGCAAGCACCAAAAGTTATGATACCAATTGATGGAATATGGATGAAGTGACTGACAAGGGGGGGTGAATCAGTCAACCATAAAACACTTCACAATTAATTCTTTCCAGATCCCTTAGGATATCTTAAAAATGTTATCTATTTTAGCACTCGATAAATAGATTACAATAACTTTGAAGATGCAGAAAGTATTAGCAAAATTATCTTTTAGATATTCATCAGCACTGGTGTATGATTAAGATAGCAATTAAGAACACAAGAGACACAAGATTTAATGTGGAAACCCAATATGGGAAAAACCACCAATGTATCTAGATACTGATTTTCACTTTTTTGAAGTGATGCTCGGTTAGAAGCCAACCCGGTAAAAGATTACAAAACACACTGTTAGGTGTGACCTTGTTAGAAGATTTAATCACCCTGCTAGGAGTGGCCTGAATAGAATTGTCACCTTGTTAGAGGATTTACAATATGGTTGTTAAACCAAATCAGTTAAGAGATTTAGAATTCACTATTACAATGATAAGAAGGTAACAATGAAAAATGACCTGTATAATAATGCAACTACCTTGCTGATTACAGATCTCTATTTTGCATATGTGTGATCCTTCCTGATTGAATAAATCTTTGCTGCACCTTAAGGATATCTGAACATCCTTCAAAAATTCACACACACCTTTCCTATCTTTTCTTCTGTAAATCTTCTTGCTGTATTTCACTTTTTATTTTTCACATTTGACCTTTTATTTATATGATTTTAGATTTTTCAAATCGACATTATTTTAGTATAACAGTCAGCTGAATTAAGCAAACTCTTTTTGCAAAAATCCTTCAAGGGCCGACAGTGCTCTGTGATCATAACTTTCTACAATCTTTCAGAGACCGAGGGAGCTCGGTAAACATCGACAATCCTTCGATAACCGACTGAACTCGGTAAACACTAAATTTCCTTTGATAACTGACTGAACTTAGTAAATGCTAAATTTCCTTTGATAACCGAGTGGACTCGGTAAATGCTGAATTTCCTTTGATAACTGAGTGGACTTGGTAAATGCTGAATTTCCTTTGATAACCGAGTGGACTCAGTAAATGGTGAATTTCCCTGTCTGGCAGACCGAATGAGCTCGGTAGGAACTGATTGTTGTGGACTATGACATTGTGTGACATCAAAGACAATATATAATTTGAGTAGCAATTTCCTTCAGACAATTATTTCCAACATACCATACTTAATAGGACTTTTCTGGGGCCTAACTCGAAGAAATACCTTATTCCCAACTTCAAATTGACGTTCAATCCTATGTAGGTCTGCATACTTTTTCTGCCTATCCTGAGCTGTAGATAGGTGTTCTCTGATGCGCTTAACCTACTATTCTAAATCCTGAAGCATCTCGGGACCTAAAAGAATTTTGTCCTCAAGATTGTCCAAGCTTAAAGGTGTTCTACACAGTCTTCCATACAAAGCCTGGAAAGGAGCCATACCTATAGAACTATGGTAACCATTATTGTAAGCAAATTCAACCAGATGTAAGTACTCTTCCCATCTATTTTGCCTATCCATCACATACATTCTAAGCATATCTTCTAAAATTTTATTGACACGCTTAGTCTGTCCGTCAGTTTTGGGATGATATGCTGAACTAAAGTTTAGCTGAGTACCTAATTCAGGCTGCAAGGACCTCCACAAAGATGAAGTAAAAACTGAATCCCTATCAGATATGATCTTGTTAAGAATCCCATGCAGCTTAACAACATGTTCCATATAAATCCATGCCACAGATGCAGCATTATAAGTGGATCTTATAGGAATAAAATGGGCAACTTTGGTTAACCGGTCAACAACAACCATAATGGCATCATGTCACCTAGCTGGAAATGGTAACCCCACTATGAAATCTATGGATATGGTATCCCATTTCCATTCAGGCATGTTGTGAGATTGAAGTAAACTAGCTAGATGTTGATGTTCAACTTTTTACTCTCTGACACTCCAAGCATCTAGCCACAAAATCAGCAATATCCCTCTTCATACCCAGCCAGTAGTGATGCTGCTTAAGATCAGCATGCATCTTCTTCACACCAGGATGTGCTGAATAAGGTGCCTTATGTGCTTGAGTCATAACTAGGTTTTGAAGATCCCTGACTTCTGGCACATATATGCTACCTTGGTAAGTCATCAGTCCTTCAGTGCTAATAGAGTAACCCTCAAATCTACCTTCTAATACACTGCCACTATCAATCACTGCTTTGACATCTAAGTACCAAGGATCAGTAGCCAAATTCAGAAGTATTCTCTCTTTCAAATCAATTGTGAGGGTCAAAGAAGAGAGTTCATGATGCCTTCTGCTAAGAGCATCTGCTACTTTATTCTCTTTACCTTGAATATACTTCATTTCGAAGTCATACACAAAAACTCCATCCATCTGCGCTGACACGCATTAAGATTGGGTTGTGTGAACAAATATTGTAGACTTCTGTGATCGGTATGAAGCTCAAAATGTTGACCAAGAAGAAAATGCCACCATTTGGTCAAAGCATGAATCACTGCTGCGAGTTCTAAATCATGAGTAGGATAATTAATTTCATGATCCTTTAGTTTCCTAGATTCATAAGCAATGACCCTGCCGTCCTGCATCAAGACAGCCCCTAAACCATCCAATGAGGTATCAGTGCACACAACAAATTCCTTAGAAGGATCAGGTACCACTAAAATTGGTGCACTAGTCAAATGTTCCTTAAGATGTTGGAATGCTTCTTCACATTTATCTAACCAGATGAATTTCTTACCCTTTCTCTAAAGAGAAGTAATGGGATGGGCTATTTTTGAAAAATTAGCCACAAATCTTCTGTAGTAGCTAGCCAGACCCATAAAACTTCATACTTCCAACACATTGGTAGGAATTGGGCACTCTATATGATGAAGGGTGCTCCCCTTAATACCACAAACACATAACAGAAATAGAGAAACAACAACAATATGCAAGAATAGAAAATTGGCTTCTTATTATCTCCACAAATGTGGAATTACAAACTTTCAGAATTACACTATGCAAAGCCACATGGGCATTCTCTTACAATATTTTGTAGGACAAAGCCTCAAACTATTACCCAGATCTACTACCCAGAACTATTCTGAACTGCCTAAGACAATAATATAGCCTTCCTTATATAGGCAATTTTTCACCGCTTGGGAAGGTTCTAGAATTTTAGCCAATAAGGCCAACCAAACTTAGAATTATTTTATTTTACATTTTATTACATCATAGTCGGCTCAAGATAACCTTTCAAACCTGAACAAAAATTTTGAAGAAAATTATTTTTTGCCATTTCAGGTGGCCCAGCTTCCGAAGACCATAAGTCATCACCAGTTAACCCGATCGGCTATTATAACCTCATTTCAGAAATGCCACGAAGCACTCTACAGGCTTGACTGGTGCAAGTGCTTGTCACCCAAATTTTTGACCTCATCCGGGGCCTCTAAAGCCTTCAAAATTGAGTTCAAAGTTTTTGTACCCTACTGCCAATACCGAAAATCTTCAATATCTTCCAATATACACTTGATCTGGCAATGAAAATTTATTGGAAGACTTATATGACCAAAATGAACCTCCAAGAAAGAAATCAGATCATTCTGAACACATATGAAAATTACCAAAAATAATAACTTTCCATAAATAGTAGCTCTGCACAAAATAGCCCTTATTGAATATAAAAATAGAAATATTTTTGGGTGATGCAAGATTGCTCTTACACCTAGGATGCTCTTGCATCAGACACCCAGGGTAATTTGAGAAGTGACCCTGTCACAACTCAGGTGTGTAGAGGAAAACCAAGATGGCTAACCTCCTCCTTTGTTAGCCATGATGAATCTTCAACAGGCCATCCTTTCCACTTGACCAAATATTCTTCATATGTCCTGTTCCTTGTGCTTCTGCCAACATGATTGTCCAGTATATCTTTGATCTCCTTAGAGTTTGAACTAGTTCCTGGAATACTCCACTCTGCTGCTATGATCTCATCTTCAACACCTCCTTCATGATAATCTGTCAACTTTGAAATATTAAACACTGGTGAAATATTTAGCTCAGTAGGCAATTCTACCTCATATGCGTTTCCTGAATCACATTTCTTCAGTATCGTACATGACCCAAACTTCTTCATTTTCAACTTGTTATATGTACCAACTGAAAACCGCTCTTTCTGCAAATGAACCATGATTTCATCGCCAACCTAAAATTCTTTATGCCTCCTTTTCTCATCTGCCTTAGCCTTATACTGCGCATTCATCTTGGTAATATACTTCCTCACCTCCTCATGGATGTTCTTCAAGTGTTCTGCAAAATCCTCAGCTTCAGCACTACTTATATCTCCTTTATCTATCTTTCTCAATTGAGATGCATTTCTTGGACTACTTCCATATACAATCTGGAATGATGATTTACCAGTGTTCCTATTGATAGAATTATTATATGCAAATTTCGCTTGTGATAAAATCAAATCCCATCCTGTTGGCTTATCTCCAACCAAACATCTCAGCAAATTTCTCAAACTTCTATTCACCACCTCTGTCTTTCCATTAATCTATGGATGACGTGATAAACTGAACTTCAAATCTATTTTTAACTTCTTTCACAATGTACGCCAGAAATATCCAACAAACTTAGTCTCCCGATCTAAAACTATGGTCTTTGGCAAACTATGAAGTCTCACTACTTCTCTGAAAAATAATTCTGCTACATGAATAGTATCATTAGTCTTCTTATAGGGAATGAAATGTGCCATCTTTGAAAATCTATCAACCACCACAAAAATTGAATCATGTCCCCGCTGAGTCCTCGGTAAATCAAGAACAAAGTCCATGCTGATATCCTCCCAAGGCTTCTCTAGTATAGGCAATGGCTCATACAACCCTATATTCTGCTTCACTCTTTTCGCCATCTGACATACTCTGCAACTCTTTACAAACTTCTTCACATCTTACTGCAATTGTGGCCAATAATAATTTTCACTAACCAAAGCAAGGGTTTTATCACGACCAAAATGTCCCGCCAATCCTCCACTATGCTTCTCCTTCATGACATTCTCCCTCATAGAACTTCGTGGAATGCACAACTGACTCCCTCTGAATAGCATATCATCCTAGATGATGAAATCCAACCATTTTGTCCTGTCTAGAGTAACAGGTTCTGTACAAGCTTTCCAAGCTTCACCAAAATCAAGATCCTCTGGATAAAAATTCTTGAGTTCCTTGAACCCAACCACCTCAATCTATATTTCTGTCAGCAATAGTTGCCTTCTGCTAAGAGCATCTGTAACCCTGTTAAAGTTTCCACTTCTGTGTTTCAAAACAAATACATAACTCTGCAAAAACTCAACCCATTTCAAATGCCTCTGATTCAACTTTCCTTGACTATTCAAATATTGCAAAGCTTGATGATCAGTATACAAAACAAACTCCTTAGGAAGTAGATAATGTCTCCACTTCTTTAATGCCTGAACTATAGCATAAAATTCTTGATCATAAACAAAATATTTCCTCTTGGCATCATTTAACTTCTCACTGAAATAAGCAATAGGTTTACCTTCTTGGCTCATAACAGCTCCTATTGCAGCACCACTAGCATCAGAATCTACTTGAAACACCTTATTAAAATCTGGTGCTAAAATAGATTATTCTGTAACTTTTTGTTTCAACAATTGAAAAATCTTTTCTGCCCCATTAGTCCACTTAAACTCTTTTCTATCCCCTCTCATTGTTTTAGTCAAGAGTCCACAAATACTGCTAAAATTTTTGATAAATTTTTTGTAAAAGCTAGCTAGACCATGAAAAGATCTTACCTCAGTGGCACTCCTTGGAGTAGGCCATTCAAGGATATCCTGTACCTTCTCTGGGTCCATTTTTAGACCTTCTGCTGAAACTACAAATCTCAAATACACTAACTCTTTCTTCACAAAACTGCACTTCTTTAAATTAATCAACAATTTCTCTTCTCTCAACTTCTCAAATACCATACGGATATGGATATATGCTCATCTAATGTCTTACTAAAGATCAAAATATCATCTAGGTAAACAATGACAAACTTATCCAGAAATTCTTTTAGAACCTCATTCATGAGCCGCATGAAAGTGCTCGGTGCATTGGTTAACCCAAAAGGCATGACTAACCACTCATACAGTCATTCCTTTGTCTTGAAGGCAGTCTTCCATTCAAATCCTTATTTGATCTAAATGTGGTGATATCCACTCTTCAAATCTATCTTTAAGAAATACACAGCTCCACTCAAACAGTCCATAATATCATCTATTCATGGAAATGGAAACCTATACTTGATTGTGATCTTGTTTATTGCTCTAGAATTTGTACACATCCTCCACTCTCCATTTTTCTTTGGTGCTAATACTTCTGGTATAGTACATGGACTTAGGCTCTCTCGGATCAATCCTTTCTGTAACAGTTCATGTACTTGTGTATTCAACTCCTCACTTTCTACAGGTGTCATTCTGTGTGCTTCCTTATTCAGAAAATTTTCTCCTTGGATCAAGTCGATCTGATGACTGATCTCCCTGACTGGTGGTAATCCATCAGGCGTGTTATCAAATACAATATCCTGAAACTCATTCAACAAATCTACAACTTCTATAGGAACATCTTCTAGTTCCTCTTTACCAGCTTTTCGAATTAAAGAAAAACATACATGCTCATGCCTCATACCCTTTAGAAAATTTCTTCCATCAACAAGAGTTATCCTTGCATTACCACATACCTTTTCTTCAGTCTCCTTCAATGGTTTTAGCTTATGTCACACTCCATCCTTTGTCAGGGAATAGGTATTCGCATGACCATCATGTACAGCACATCTGTCAAACTGTCATGGTCTACCCAACAACATATGACATGCATCCATAGATATGATATCACACAATACCTCATCTTGGTATCCACCAATCTTGAACTTCACTAGGCATTATTCATTGGCGATGACCTTGTGGTCATCCTGTACCTAGGCAATCTGATATGGATGTGGGTGTTTCAGTCTCTTGAGCTTCAACTTTGTCACCATCTCTTCTGACACCAAATTGTCAGTGCTTCCACTATCAATAATCACATCACAATATTTAACTTCACCCTTGCACCTGGTGTGAAACAGACTCCTCCTTTGCTCAGGTTCATTCTCACCACTCAATAGGACTCTTCTATTAATCAATGTTTCTCCTCTTTCAGCATCTTTAGTATTTGATGATCTGGTATCTTCATCTACATGTGCAATTCTGGCCTAGCCTTCATTTCTCTTGTCTATTCTACCTTGGCACTGAGGACATTCAAATGCCCTATGACCTTCTTCTCCACAGTGAAAACATGTTCCACGGAAGCCACCTCTTCAAGATCCTTGTCCTCTTCCTCTTCCTCTCTAATCTCTATTATTCTGATACTGGAAGTGATTGAAATTATTTCCTCCCTGATTCTAACTACTACTGGTCTCATCCTTCTTTTTTGGATCTTCATTTCGGCGACCATATGACCATCTACTAGATCGTCCACCGCGACCTCTTCTATTTTGTCTGCTCTCAAACTTCTTGTTTAGCTTTTTCTCTACTTTTAGAAAAAACTAGTATGCCTCTTCAATAATATTCATTTGAACCAAATTCGACTCCTCCTGAATGCTTGGCCTTAACCCATTAAGGTATTAGGCAACTTTCTCCTTATCAGCTTCTGCATGGCCTATTCTGATGAGGAGTCGATAGAACTCCTCTGTATACTCCTGAACAGATCTTCCTTCTTGCATCAAACTTTGTATTTTCTTTAGTAGGTCAAGCTCATAATCAACAGGAATGAACTATCACTTCAATTTATCCACCATCCGATCCCATCTTGTGATTTTATCTTTCCCTCTTCTATTTCGCTCCAATTGAATCTCTTCCCACCATACCTTCACATGACCTTTCAGTCTGGCCTTCACAAATTTGACCCTATTAGGATCGTCAACATCTTCATACTCAAAATATTCCTCACATTCATTGATCCAGTCGATTAATTCTTCTGGGTTAAGATTTTTAGAAAATGTAGGAACCTCAATTTTAGGTCTTTTCCCAATCTTGGAAATCACCCGAAAAAGTCTTTCTTTCTCCTGGTTCACAACTTCGGCTTCTCCTTCTTGATATTCTTCTTCAACTTCATCCTCGCTTTCATCTCTGACACTGAGATTTATTCCTCTACGAATCTCTTCTTGCAATGCTCGCACTTGTCTCTGCAACTCTTTAACCTCAGGTGTCACAGCACCAGCTCTTCCACCACGTTCTCTTCATGGAGGCATTTTTGTGATGCACACTGAAACCCTAACCATGGTCCTAGTGCAAACTGCCTCACAATCGATGATCTATTTACACATTCAAGAACCTAGCTTTTATACCACTTGATGAAGGGTGCTCTCATTAATACCACAAACACATAATAGAAATAGAGAAACAACAACAATATGCAAGAATAGAAAATTAGCTTCTTATTATCTCCACAAATGTGGAATTACAAACTTTCAAAATTACAATATGCAAAGCCACATGGGCATTCCCTTACAATATTCTGTAGGATAAAGCTTCGAACTATTACCTAGATCTACTACTCAGAACTATTCTGAACTGCCTAAGACAATAATACAGCCTTCCTTATATAGGCAATTTTCCACCGCCCAGGAAGGTTCCAAAATTTTAGAAAATAAGGCCGACCAAACTTAGAATTATTTTATTTTATATTTTATTACATCATAGTCAGCTCAAGATAACCTTTGAAACCCGAACAAAAATTTTGAAGAAAATTATTTTTCACCATTGTAGGTGGCCCAATTTCCGAAGACCATAAGTCATCACCGGTTAACCCGATCGGCTATTATAACCCCATTTTAAAAACGCCACGAAGTGCTCTACAGGCTTGACTGACGCAAGCACCTGTCACCTAAATTTTTGACCTCATCTGGGGCCTCTAAAGCTTTAAAAAATGAGTTCAAAGTTTTTGTACCCTGCTGCCAATACCGAAAATCTTCAATATCTTCCAATATACACTTGATCTGGCAATGAAACTTTACTGGCAGACTTATATGACCAAAATGAACCTCCAAGAAAGAAATTAGATCATTCTTAGCACATACAAAAATTACCAAAAATAATAACTTTCCATAAATAGAAGCTCTGCACAAAATAGCCCTTATTAAATATAAAAATAAAAATATTTTTGGGGGATGCAAGATTGCTCTTACACCTAGGATGCTCCTGCGTCAGACACCGAGGGTAATTTGAGAAGTGACCCTATCACGACTGAGGTGTGTAGAGGAAAACCAAGATGGCTAACCTCCTCCTTTGTCAGCCATGATGAATCTTCAACAGGCCGTCATTTCTACTTGACCAGATATTGTTCATATGTCCTATTCCTTGTGCTTCTGCCAACATGATTGTCCAATATATCTTTGATCTCCTTAGTGTCTAAACTAGTTGCTAGAATACTCCAGTGTGCTGCTGTAATCTCATCTTCAACACCTCCTTTATGATACTCTGTCAAATCTAAAATGTTAAACACTGGTGAAATATTTAGCTCAGTAGGCAATTCTACCTCATATGCATTTCTTGAATCACATTTCTTCAGTATCCTACATGGCCCAAACTTCTTCATTTTCAACTTGTTATATGTACCAACTGCAAACCGCTCCTTCTACAAATGAACCACGACTTCATTGCCAACCTGAAATTCTTTATACCTCATTTTCTCATCTGCCTTAGCCTTATACTACGCATTCATCTTGGTAATATGCTTCCTCACCTCTGCATGGATGTTCTTCAAGTGTTCTGTAAAATCCTCAGCTTCAGCACTACTTATTTCTCCTTTATCTATCTTTCTCAATTCAGATGCATTTCTTGGACTACTTTCATATACAATCTAGAATGGTGATTTACCAGTGCTCCTATTGATAGAATTATTGTATGCAAATTCTGCCTGTGGTAAAATCAAATCCCATCCTGTTGGCTTATCTCCAACCAAACATCTTAGCAAATTTCTCAAACTTCTATTCACCACCTCTGTCTGTCCATTAGTCTATGGATGATGTGATGAACTGAACTTCAAATCTATCTTCAACTTCTTCCACAATATACGCTAGAAATATCGAACAAACTTAGTGTCCCGATCTGAAACTATGGTCTTTGGCAAACCATGAAGTCTCACTACTTCTCTGAAAAATAATTCTGCTACATGAACAGCATCATTAGTCTTCAGGCAAGGAATGAAATGTGCCATCTTTAAAAATCTGTCAACTACCACAAAAATGGACTCATGTCCCTGTTGAGTCCTCGGTAAATCAAGAACAAAGTCCATGCTGATATCCTCCCAAGGCTTCTCTAGTATAGGCAATGGCTGATACAACTCTATATTCTCCTTCACTCCTTTCACCATCTGACATTCTCTGCAACTCTGTACAAACTTCTTCACATCTTGCTACAATTGTGGCCAATAATAATTTTCACTAACTAAAGCAAGGGTTTCATCATGACCAAAATGTCCTACCAATCCTCCACTATGCTTCTCCTTGATGAGATTCTCCCTCATAGAACTTTGTGAAATGCACAACTGACTCCCTCTGAATAGCATATCATCCTGGATGATGAAATCCAACTATTTCTTCCTGTCTAGAGTAACAGGTTCTGTACAAGCTTTCCAAGCTTCACCAAAATTAGGATCTTCTGGATACAAATTATTGAGTTCCTTCAACCCAACCACCTTAATCTGCATTTCTGTCAGTAATAGTTGCCTTCTGCTAAGAGCATCTGCAACCCTGTTAGACTTTCCACTTCTGTGTTTCAAAACAAATGCATAACTCTGTAAAAACTCAACCCATTTCAAATGCCTCTGATTCAACTTTCCTTGACTATTCAAATATTGCAAAGCTTGATGATCAGTATACAAAACAAACTCCTTAGGAAGCAGATAATGTCTCCACTTCTTTAATGCTTGAACTATAGCATAAAATTCCTGATCATAAATAGAATATTTCCTCTTGCAATCATTTAACTTCTCATTGAAATAAGCAATAGGTTTACCTTCTTGGCTCATAACAGCTCCTATTGCAGCACCACTAGCATCACAATCTACTTGAAACACCTTATTAAAATTTGGAAGTGCTAAAATAGGTTGCTCTGTAACTTTTTATTTTAATAATTGAAAATTCGTTTTTGCCCCATTAGTCCACTTAAACTCTTTTCTATCCCCTCTCATTATTTCAGTCAAGGGTCAACAAATACTGATAAATTTTTTGATAAACTTTATGTAAAAGCTGGCTAGACCATGAAAAGATCTTACCTTAGTAGCACTCCTTGGATTAGGCCATTCAAGGATAGCATGTACCTTCTCTAGGTCCATTTTTAGACCTTCTGCTGAAACTACAAATCCTAAATACACTAACTCTTTCTTTACAAAACTGCACTTCTTCAAATTAATCAACAATTTCTCTTCTCTCAACTTCTCAAATACCATACGAATATGCATCATATGCTAATCCAATGTCTTACTAAAGATCAAAACATCATCTAGGTAAACAATGACAAACTTACCCAAAAATTCTTTCAGAACCTCATTCATGAGCTGGATGAAAGTGCTCGGTGTATTGGTTAACCCAAAAGGCATGACTAACCACTCATACAGTCCTTCTTTTGTCTTGAAGGCAGACTTCCATTCATCTCCTTCTCTGATCTGAATCTAGTGATACCCACTCTTCAAATCTATATTTGAGAAATACACAGCTCCACTCAAACAGTCCATAATATCATCCATTCGTGGCAATAGAAACTTATACTTGATTGTGATCTTGTTTATTCCTCTATAATCTGTACACATCCTCCATTCTCCATTCTACTTTGGTGTTAATACTACTGGTAAAGCACATGGACTTAGGCTCTCCCGGATCAATCCTTTCTGTAACAATTCATGTACTTGTCTGTTCAACTCCTCACTTTCTGCAGGTGTCATTCTATGTGCTACCTTTTTAAGCAAACTCACTTCTGGGATCAAGTCCATCTGATGACTTATCTTTTTGACTGGTGGTAATCCATCAGGCACATTATCGGATACAATATCTTGAAACTGATTCAACAAATCTGCAACTTCTACAGGAACATCTTCTACTTCCTCTTTACCAGCTTTTAGAATTAAAGAAAAACATACATGCTCATGCCTCATACCCTCTAGAAAATTTCTTCCATCAAAAAAAGTTATCCTTGCATTACCACATACCTTTTCTTCAGTCTCCTTCAATAGTTTTAGCTTATGTCACACTCCATCCTTTGTCAGTGAATAAGTATTCCCACGACCATCATGTACAGCACATCTGTCAAACTGCCATGGTCTACCTAACAACATATGACATGCATCCATAGATATGATATCATACAATACCTCATCTTGGTATCTACAAATCTTGAACTTCACCAGGCAATGTTCATTGACCATGACCATGTGGTCATCCTGTACCCAAGCAATCCGATATCGATGTGGGTGTTTCTGTCTCTTGAGATTCAACTTTGTCACCATCCCTTCTGACACCAAATTTTCAGTGCTTCCACTATCAATAATCACATAACAACATTTACCTTCACACTTGCACCTAGTGCGAAATAGACTCCTCCTTTGCTCAGGTTCATTCTCACCACTCAACAAGACTCTTCTATTAATCAGCGTTTCTCCTCTTTTAGCATGTTTAAAATTTGATGATCTGACATCTTCATCTACATGTGCAACTCTGGCCTAGCCTTCATTTCTCCTGTCTGTTCTGCCTTGGCGCTGAGGACATTCAAATGCCCTATGACCTTCTCCTCCACAGTGAAAACATGTTCCACAGAAGCCACCTCTTCCAGATCTTTTTCCTCTTCCTCTCTGATCTCTATTATTCTGATCTTGAAATTGATTGGAATTATTTCCTCCCTAATTTTGACTGCTACTGGTCTCATCCTTCTTTTTTGAATCTTCATTTTGGCCACCATATGACCATTTACCAGATCATCCATCGTGACCTCTTCCGTTTTGTCTGCTCTCAAACTTCTTGTTCAGCTTTTACTCTACTTTTAGGGAAAACTGGAATGCCTCTTCAATATAGTTCATTCGAACTAGATTTAGCTCCTCCTGAATGCTTGGCCTTAACCCATTAAGGTATCAGGAAACTTTCTTCTTATCAGCTTCTGCATGGCGTGTTCTGATGAGGAGTCGATAGAACTCCTCTGTATACTCCTGAACAGATCTTCCTGCTTGCTTCAAACTTTGTATTTTCTTTAGTAGGTCAAGCTCATAATCAACAGGAATAAACTATCACTTCAATTTATCCACCATCTGATCCCATCTTGTGATTTTATCTTTTCCTCTACTATTTGACCCCAATTGAATCTCTTGCCACCATATCTTCGCATGACCTTTCAGTCTGGCCTTCGCAAATTTGACCCTATCAGGATCATCAACATCTTCATACTCAAAATATTCCTCACATTCATTGATCCATTCGATCAAGTCTTCTGGGTTAAGATTTCTAAAAAATGTAAGAACCTCAATCTTAGGTCTTTTCCCAATCTTGAAAATTGCTCGAAAAAGTCTTTCTTCCTCCTGGTTCACAACTTCGGCTTCTCCTTCTTGATATTCTTCTTCGGCTTCATCCTTGCTTTCATCTCTGACACTGAGATTCATTCCTCTGTGAATCTCTTCTTGCAATGCTTGCACTTGTTTTTGTAGCTCTTTAACCTCAGGTGTTACAGCACCAGCTCTTCCACCACGTTTTCTTCGTGGAGGCATTTTCACAATGCGCAGTGAAACCCTAACCACGGTCCTGGTGCAAACTACCTCAAAGTTAATGATCTGTTTACACACTTAAGAACCTGGTTTTGATACCACTTGATGAAGGGTGCTCCCCTTAATACCAAAAACACATAACACAAATAGAGAAATAACAACAATATGCAAGAAGAAAAAATTGGCTTCTTATTATCTCCACAAATGTGGAATTACAAACTTTCAGAATTACAATATGCAAAGCCACATGGGCATTCACTTACAATATTCTGTAGGACAAAGCCTCAAACTATTACCCAGATCTACTACCTAGAACTATTCTGAACTGTCTAAGACAATAATACAGTCTTCTTTATATAGGCAATTTTCCACCACCTGGGAAGGTTCAAGAATTTTAGCCAATAAGGCCGACCAAACTTAGAATTATTTTATTTTACATTTTATTACATCATAGTCGGCTCAAGATAACCTTTCAAACTCGAACAAAAATTTTGGAGAAAATTATTTTCTGCCATTTCAGGTGGCTCAGCTTCCGAAGACCATAAGTCATCACCAGTTGACCTGATCGGCTATTATAACGCCATTTCAGAAATGCCACGAAGCGCTCTAGAGGCTTGACCGGTGCAAGCGCTTGTCACCCAAATTTTTGACCTCATCCGGGGCCTCTAAAGCCTTAAAAACTGAGTTCAAAGTTTCTGTACCCTGCTGCCAATACTGAAAATCTTCAATATCTTCCAATATACACTTGATCTGGCAATGAAAGTTTACTGGCAGACTTATATGACCAAAATGAACCTCTAAGAAAGAAATCAGATCATTCTGAGCACATACAAAAATTACCAAAAATAATAACTTTTCATAAATAGCAGCTCTGCACAAAATAACCCTTATTGAATATAAAAACAAAAATATTTTTGGATGATGCAAGATTGCTCTTACACCCAGGATGCTCCTGCATCAGACACCTATGGTAATTTGAGAAGTGACCTTGTCACGACTCAGATGTGTAGAGGAAAACCAAGATGGCTAACCTCTTTTTTTGTCAGCCATGATGAATCTTCAACAGGCCGTCCTTTCCACTTGACTAGATATTCTTCATATGTCCTGTTCCTTGTGCTTTTGCCAACATGATTGTCCAGTATATCTTCGATCTCCTTAGTGTCTGAACTAGTTGCTAGAATACTCCACTGTGCTGCTGTGATCTCATCTTCAACACCTCTTTGATAATACTCTGTCAAATCTAAAATGTTAAACACTGGTAAAATATTTAGCTCAGTAGGCAATTCTACCTCATATGTATTTCCTGAATCACGTTTCTTCAGTATCTTACATGGTCCAAACTTCTTCATTTTCAACTTGTTATATGTACCAACTGGGAACCGCTCCTTCTGCAAATGAACTATGACTTCATCACCAACCTGAAATTCTTTATGCTTCATTTTCTCATCTGCCTTAGCCTTATACTGTGCATTCACCTTAGTAATATGCTTCGTCACCTCCTCATGGATGTTCTTAAAGTTTTCTTCAAAATCTTCAGCTTCAGCACTACTTATTTGTCCTTTATCTATCTTTCTCAATTCAGATGCATTTCTTGGACTACTTCCATATACAATCTGGAATGGTGATTTACTAGTGCTCCTATTGAAAAAATTATTGTATGCAAATTCTGGCTGTGGTAAAACCAAATCCCATCCTGTTGGCTTATCTCCAACCAAATATCTTAGTAAATTTTCCAAACTTCTATTCACCACATCTGTCTGTCCATCAGTCTGTGGATGATATGATGAACTGAACTTTAAATTTATCTTCAACTTCTTCCACAATATACACCAAAAATATCCAACAAACTTAGTGTCCCGATCTGAAACTATGGTCTTTGGCAAACCATGAATTCTCACTACATCTCTAAAAACAATTCTATTACATGAACAGCATCATTAGTCTTCTTGCATGAAATGAAATGTGTCATCTTTAAAAATCTGTCAACCACCAAAAAAATTAAATCATGTCCCTGCTGAGTCTTCGGTAAACCCAGAACAAAGTCCATGCTGATATCCTCCCAAAGCTTCTCTAGTATAGGCAATGACTGATACAACCCTATATTCTCCTTCACTCCTTTCGCCATCTGACATACTCTGCAACTCTGTATAAACTTCTTCACATCTTGCTACAATTGTGGCCAAGAATAATTTTCACTAACCAAAGCAAGGCTTTTATCACGACCAAAATATCCCGCCAATCTTTCACTATGCTTCTCCTTGATGAGATTCTCCCTCAAAGAACTTCATGGAATGCATAACTGACTCCCTCTAAATAGCATATCATCTTGGATGATGAAATCCAACTATTTCATCCTGTCTAGAGTAACAGGTTTTGTACAAGCTTTCCAAGCTTCACCAAAATTAGGATCCTCTGGATATAAATTTTTGAGTTCCTTGAACCCAACCACCTCAATCTGCATTTCTGTCAGCAATAGTTGCCTTCTGCTAAGAGCATCTACAACCCTATTAGACTTTCCACTTCTGTGTTTCAAAACAAATACATAAATCTATAAAAACTCAACCCATTTCAAATGCCTCTGATTCAACTTTTCTTGACTATTTAAATATTGCAAAACTTGATGATCAGTATACAAAACAAACTCCTTAGGAAGCAGATAATGTCTCCACTTCTTTAATGCCTAAACTATAGCATAAAATTTTTGATCATAAATAGAATATTTCTTCTTCGCATCATTTAACTTCTCACTGAAATAAGTAACAGGTTTACCTTCTTGGCTCATAACAGCTCCTATTGCAGCACCACTAGCATCACAATCTAGTTGAAACACCTTATTAAAATTTGGAAGTGCTAAAATAGGTTGTTCTGTAACTTTTTATTTCAACAATTGAAAATTTTTTTATGCCTCATTAGTCCACTTAAACTCTTTTCTATCCCCTCTTATTGTTTCAGTCAAGGGTCCACAAATACTGCTAAAATTTTTGATAAACTTTCTGTAAAAGCTAGATAGACCATGAAAAGATCTTACCTCAGTAGCACTCCTTGGAGTAGGTCATTCAAGGATAGCCTATACCTTCTCTGGGTCCATTTTTAGACCTTCTGCTAAAACTGCAAATCTCAAATACACTAACTATTTCTTCACAAAATTGCACTTCTTCAAATTAATCAACAATTTCTCTTCTCTCAACTTCTCAAATACCATACGAATATGCATCATATGCTCATCCAATGTCTTACTAATGATCAAAATATCATTTAGGTAAATAATGACAAACTTACCTAAAAATTCTTTCTGAACCTCATTCATGAGCCGCATGAAAGTGCTTGGTGCATTGGTTAACCCAAAAAGTATGACTAACAACTCATATAGTCCTTCCCTTGTCTTGAAAGTAATCTTCGATTCATCTCCTTCTCTAATCCGAATCTGGTAATATCCACTCTTCAAATCTATCTTTGAGAAATACATAGCTCCACTCAAATAGTCCATAATATCATCCATTCGTGGCAATGGAAACCTATACTTGATTGTGATCTTGTTTATTTCTCTAGAATCTGAACACATCCTCCATTCTCCATTCTACTTTGGTGCTAATACTGCTAGTACAACACATGGACTTAGGCTCTTCCGGATCAATCCTTTCTGTAACAGTTCATGTACTTGTTTGTTCAACTCCTCACTTTCTGCGGGTGTCATTTTGTGTGTTGCATTATTCAGCAAACTCACTCTTCGGATCAAGTCCATCTGATAACTGATCTTTCTAACTGGTGGTTATCCATCAAGCACGTTATCAGATACAATATTCTGAATCTCATTCAACAAATCTGCATCTTCTACAGGAACATCTTCTACTTCCTCTTTCTCAGCTTTTAGAATTAAAGCAAAACATACATGATCATGCCTCATACCCTCTAAGAAATTTCTTCCATCAATAAAAGTTATCCTTGCATTACCACATACCTTTTCTTCAGTCTCTTTCAATGGTTTTAGCTTATGTCACACTCCATCCTTTATCAAGGAATAGGTATTGGCACGACCATCATGTACAGCACATCTGTCAAACTGCCATGGTCTACCCAACAACATATGACATGCATCCATAGATATGATATCACACAATACCTCATCTTGGTATCCACCAATCTTGAACTTCACCAGGCATTGTTCATTGACCATGACCTTGTGGTCATTCTGTGCCCAGGCAATCCGATATGGATGTGGGCGTTTCTGTCTCTTGAGCTTCAACTTTGTCACCATCTCTTCTGACACCAAATTGTTAGTGCTTCCACTATCAATAATCACATCACAATATTTACCTTCACACTTGCACCTGGTGCAAAATAGAATCCTCCTTTGCTCATGTTCATTCTCACCACTCAACAGGACTCTTCTATTAATCAACATTTCTCCTCTTTCAGCATCTTCAGAATTTGATGATCTGGCATCTTCATCTACATGTGCAACTCTGGCCTAGCCTTCATTTCTCCTATCTGTTCTACCTTGCTGCTGAGGACATTCAAATGCCCTATGACCTTATTCTCTACAGTGAAAACATGTTCTACGGAAGCCACCTCTTCCAGATCCTTCTCCTCTTCCTCTTCCTCTCTGATCTTTATTATTCTAATCCTAGAAGTGATTGGAATTATTTCCTCCCTAATTCTGACTGCTACTAGCCTCATCCTTATTTTTTGGATCTTCATTTTGGCCACCATATGACCGTCCACCAGATCATCCACTGTGACCTATTCTATTTTATCTGCTCTCAAACTTCTTGTTCAGCTTTTCCTCTACTTTTAGGGCAAACTGGTATGCCTCTTTAATACTATTCATTCGAACCAGATTCTGCTCCTCCTGAATGCTTGCCTTAACCCATTAAGGTATCGGGCAACTTTCTCCTTATCAGCTTCTACATGGCCTGTTCTGATGAGGAGTCGATAGAACTCCTCTATATACTCCTGAACAGATCTTCTTGCTTGCTTAAAACTTTGTATTTTCTTTAGTAGGTCAAGCTCATAATCAACAATATTGAACTGTCGCTTCAATTTATCCACCATCCGATCCCATCTTATGATTTTATGTTTCCATCTTATATTTCGCTCCAATTGAATCTCTTGCCACAATATCTTCGCATGAACTTTCAGTCTGGCCTTCGCAAATTTGACCCTATCAGGATCCTCAACATCTTCATACTTAAAATATTCCTCACATTCATTGATCCAGTCGATCAATTCTTCTGGGTTAAGATTTTCAGAAAATGTAGGAACCTCAATCTTAGGTCTTTTTCCAATCTTGAAAATCACCCGAAAAAGTCTTTCTTCCTCCTGGTTCACAACTTCGGCTTCCCCTTCTTGATATTCTTCTTCACCTTTATCCTCGCTTTCATCTCTAACACTGAGATTCATTCCTCTGCAAATCTTTTTTTGCAATGCTCACACTTGTCTTTGTAGCTCTCTAACCTCAGGTTTCACAGCACCAACTCTTTCACCACGTTCTCTTCATGGAGGCATTTTTGCGATGCACACTAAAACCCTAACCAAGGTCCTGGTGCAAACTACCTCACAGTTGGTGATCTATTTACACACTCAAGAACCTGGCTCTAATATCACTTGATGAAGGGTGCTCCCCCTAATACAACAAACACATAATAGAAATAGAGAAACAACAACAATATGCAAGAACAAAAAATTGGCTTCTTATTTTCTCCACAAATGTGGAATTACAAACTTTCAGAATTACAATATGCAAAGCCACATGGGCATTCCCTTACAATATTCTGTAGGACAAAGCCTCAAACTATTACCTAGATCTACTACCCAGAACTATTCTGAACTACCTAAGACAATAATACAGCCTTCCTTATATAGGCAATTTTCTACCACTTGGGAAGGTTCTAGAATTTTAGCCAATAAGGCCGACCAAACTTAGAATTATTTTATTTTACATTTTATTACATCATAGTTGGCTCAAGATAACCTTTCAAACCTGAACAAAAATTTTGAAGAAGATTATTTTCTGCCATTTCAGGTGGCCCAGCTTCCGAAGACCATAAATCATCACCAGTTGACCCGATCGGCTATTATAACCCCATTCTAGAAACGCAAGGAAGTGCTCTACAGGCTTGACCGGTGCAAGCGTTCGTCCTCCAATTTTTGACCTCATTCAGGGCCTCTAAAGCTTTCAAAACTAAGTTCAAAGTTTCTGTACCCTACTGCCAATACGAAAAATCTTCAATATCTTCCAATATACACTCGATCTGGCAATGAAACTTTACTAGCAGACTTATATGACCAAAATGAACCTCCAAGAAAGAAATCAAATCATTCTGAGCACATACAAAAATTACCAAAAATAATAACTTTTCATAAATAGTAGCTCTGCATAAAATATCCCTTATTGAATATAAAAATAGAAATATTTTTGGGTGATGCAAGATTGCTCTTACACCCAGGATGCTCCTACATCAAACACCCAGGGTAATTTGAGAAGTGAGCCTGTCATGACTCAAGTGTATAGAGGAAAACAAAGATGGCTAACCTCTTCCTTTGTCGGTCATGATGAATCTTCAACAGGATGTCCTTTCCACTTGACCAGATATTCTTCATATATCCTGTTCTTTGTGCTTCTGCCAACATGATTGTCTAGTATATCTTCGATCTCCTTAGTGTCTGAACTAGTTGCTGGAATACTCCACTGTGCTGCTATGATCTCATCTTCAACACCTCCCCTTCATGATACTCTGTCAAATCAACAATTCTAAACACTGGTGAAATATTCAGCTCAATAGGCAATTCTACCTCATATGCATTTCCTGAATCACATTTCTTCAGTATCCTACATGGCCCAAATTTCTTCATTTTCAACTTGTTAGATGTACCAACTGGAAATCGCTCTTTCTGCAAATGAACCATGACTTCATTGCCAACCTAAAATTCTTTATGCCTCCTTTTCTCATCTGCCTTAGCCTTATATTGGGCATTCATCTTGGTAATATGCTTCCTCACCTCCTCATGGATGTTCTTCAAGTGCTTTGCAAAATCTTTAGCTTCAGCACTACTTATTTCTCGTTTATCTATCTTTCTCAATTCAAATGCATTTCTTGGACTACTTGCATATACAATCTAGAACGGTGATTTACCAGTGCTCCTATTGACAAAATTATTATACGCAAATTCCACCTGTGGTAAAATCAAATCCCATCCTGTTGGCTTATCTCTAACCAAACATCTCAGTAAATTTCTAAAAACTTCTATTCACCACCTCTGTCTGTCCATCAGTCTGTGGATGATGTGATGAACTGAACTTCAAATCTGTCTTCAACTTCTTCCATAATGTACGCCAGAAATATGCAACAAAATTAGTGTCCCAATCTAAAACTATGGTCTTTGGCAAACCATGAAGTCTCACTACTTCTCTAAACAATAATTCTGCTACATGAACATCATTATTAGTCTTCTTGCAGGCAATGAAATGTGCCATCTTTAAAAATTTGTCAATGACCACAAAAATTAAATCATGTCCCCGCCGAGTCCTCGGTAAACCAAAACAAAGTCCATGCTGATATCCTCCCAAGGCTTCTAGGATAGGCAATGGCTGATACAACCCTGTATTCTGCTTCACTCCTTTCACCATTTGACATACTCTGCAACTCTGTACAAACTTCTTCACATCTTGCTGCAATTGTGGCCAATAATAATTTTTACTAACCAAAGCAAAGGTTTTATCACAACCAAAATGTCCTACCAATCCTTCACTATGCTTCTCCTTGATGAGATTCTCCCTCATAGAACTTTGTGGAATGTACAACTGACTCCCTCTGAATAGCATATCATTCTGGATGATGAAATCCAACCATTTCGTCCTGTCCAGAGTAACAGGTTCTGTACAAGCTTTCCAAGCTTCACCAAAATCAAGATCCTTTGGATACAAATTCTTGAGTTCCTTGAACCCAACCACCTCAATCTACATTTCTGTCAGCAATAGTTGCCTTCTGCTAAAAACATCTGCAACCTGATTAGAATTTCCACTTCTGTGTTTCAAAACAAATGCATAACTCTGCAAAAACTCAACCCATTTCAAATGCCTCTGATTCAACTTTCCTTGAATATTCAAATATTGCAAAACTTGATGATTAGTATACAAAACAAACTCTTTAAGAAGCACATAATGTTTCCACTTCTTTAATGCCTAAACTATAGTATAAAATTCCTGATCATAAACATAATATTTCCTCTTTACATCATTTAACTTCTCACTGAAATAAGTAACAGGTTTACCTTCTTGGCTCATAACAGCTCCTATTGCAGCACCACTAGCATCACAATCTACTTGAAACACATTATTAAAATCTGGAAGTGCTAAAATAGGTTATTCTGTAACTTTTTGTTTCAACAATTGAAAACTCTTTTCTGCCCCATTAGTCCACTTAAACTCTTTTCTATCTCCTCTCATTATTTGAGTCAAGGGTCCACAAATACTGCTTAAATTTTTGATAAACTTTTTGTAAAAGCTAGCTAGACCATGAAAAGATCTTATCTCAGTAGCACTCCTTGGAGTAAGCCATTCAAGGATAGCCTGGACCTTCTCTGGGTCCATTTTTAGACCTTCTGCTGAAACTACAAATCCCAAATACACTAACTCTTTCTTCACAAAACTGCACTTCTTCAAATTAATCAACAATTTCTCTTCTCTCAACTTCTCAAATACCATACAAATATGCATCATATGCTCATCCAATGTCTTACTAAAGATTAAAATATCATCTAGGTAAACAATGACAAACTTACCCAGAAATTCTTTCAGAACCTCATTCATGAGCCGCATGAAAGTGCTCAGTGCATTGGTTAACCCAAAAGGCATGACTAACCACTCATACAGTCCTTCTTTTGTCTTGAAGGCAGTCTTCCATTCATCTCCTTCTCTAATCCGAATCTAGTGATATCCACTCTTCAAATCTATCTTTGAGAAATAAATAGCTCCACTCAAACAGTCCATAATATCATCCATTCAAGGCAATGAAAACCTATACTTGATTGTGATCTTATTTATTGCTCTAGAATCTGTACATATCCTCCATTCTCCATTCTACTTTGGTGCTAATACTGCTGGTACAGCACATGGACTTAGGCTCTCCTGGAACAATCCTTTCTGTAATAATTCATGTACTTGTTTGTTCAACTCCTCACTTTCTACAGGTGTCATTCTATGTGCTACCTTATTCGGCAAACTTGCTCCTGGGATCAAGTCCATCTGATGACTGATCTTCCTGACTGGTGGTAATCCATCAGGCACGTTATCAGATACAATATCTTGAAACTCATTCAACAAATCTGTAACTTCTACAGGAACATCTTCTACTTCCTATTTACCAGCTTTTAGAATTAAAACAAAACATACATGCTCATGCCTCATACCCTCTAGGAAATTTTTCCCATCAACAAAAGTTATCCTTGCATTACCACATACCTTTTCTTCAGTCTCCTTCAATGGTTTTAGCTTATGTCGCACTCCATCCTTTTTTAGGGAATAAGTATTTGCACGACCATCATGTACAACACATCTGTCAAACTGCCATGGTCTACCCAACAACATATGACATGCATCCATAGATATGATATTACACAATACCTCATCTTGGTATCCCCTAATCTTGAATCTCACCAGGCATTGTTCATTGACCATGACCTTGTGGTCATCCTATGCCCAGGCAATCTGATATGGATGTGGGTGTTTCTATCTCGTGAGCTTCAACTTTGTCACCATCTATTCTGACACTAAATTATCAGTGCTTCCACTATCAATAATCACATCGCAACATTTACCTTCACACTTGCACGTAGTGCGAAATAGACTCCTCCTTTGCTCAGGTTCATTCTCACCACTCAACAGGACTCTTCTGTTAATCAATGTTTCTCCTCTTTCAGCATCTTTAGAATTTGATGATCTGGCATCTTCATCTACATGTACAACTTTGGCCTAGCCTTCATTTCTCCTATCTATTCTACCTTGGAGCTAAGGACATTCAAATGCCTTATGACCTTCTTCTCTACAGTGAAAATATGTTCCAACGGAAGCCACCTCTTCCAGATCCATGTCCTCTTGCTCTTTCTCTCTGATCTCTATTATTCTGATCCTGGAAGTAATTGGAATTATTTCCTCCCTGATTCTGACTGCTACTAGCCTCATCCTTCTTTTTCAAATTTTTATTTCGACCACCATATGACCATCCACCAGATCGTCCACCGCGACCTCTTCCGTTTTGTCTGCTCTCAAACTTCTTGTTCAGCTTTTCCTTTATTTTTAGGGCAAACTGGTATGCCTATTCAATATTGTTCATTCGAACCAAATTCAGCTCCTCCTAAATGTTTGGCCTTAACCCATTAAGGTATCAATCAACTTTCTCCTTATCAGCTCCTGCATGGCCTATTCTGATGAGGAGTCGATAGAACTCTTCTGTATACTCCTGAACAGATCTTCCTACTTGCTTCAAACTTTTCATTTGCTTTAGTAGGTCAAGCTCATAATCAACAAGAATGAACTGTCACTTCAATTTATCCACCATCTGATCGCATCTTGTGATTTTATCTTTCCCTCTTCTATTTCACTCCAATTGAATCTCTTGCCACCATATCTTCGCATGACCTTTCAGTCTAGCTTTCACAAATTTGACCGTATCAGGAGCCTCAACATCTTCATACTCAAAATATTCCTCATATTCATTGATCCAGTCGATCAATTCTACTAGGTTAAGATTTCTAGAAAATGTAGGAACCTCAATCTTAGGTCTTTTCCCAATCTTGAAAATCGCCCAAAAAAGTCTTTCTTCCTCCTAGTTCACAACTTCGGCTTCTCCTTCTTGATATTCTTCTTCAGCTTCATCCTCACTTTCATTTCTGACACTGAGATTCATTCCTCTTCAAATCTCTTCTTGCAATGCTCGTACTTGTCTTTGTAGCTCTCTAACCTTAGGTGTCAGAGCACCAGCTCTTCCACCACGTTCTTTTCATGGAGGTATTTTTGTGATGCGCACTGAAACCCTAACCATGGTCCTGGTGCAAACTACCTCACAGTCGGCAATCTGTTTACACACTCAAAAACTTAGCTCTGATACCACTTGATGAAGGGTGCTCCCCTTAATACCACAAACACATAACAGAAATAGAGAAACAACAACAATATGCAAGAACAGAAAATTGGCCTCTTATTATCTCCACAAATGTGGAATTACAAACTTTCAGAATTACAATATGCAAAGCCACATGGGCATTCCCTTACAATATTCTGTAGGACAAAGTCTCGAACTATTACCTAGATCTACTACCCAGAACTATTCTGAACTGTCTAAGACAATAATACAGCCTTCCTTATATAGGCAATTTTCCACCGCCTAGGAAGGTTCAAGAATTTTAGCCAATAAGACCGACCAAACTTAGAATTATTTATTTTACATTTTATTACATCATAGTCGGCTCAAGATAACCTTTGAAACCTGAACAAAAATTTTTAAGAAAATTATTTTCTGCCATTTCAGGTGGCCCAGCTTCCAAAGACCATAAGTCATCACCAGTTGACCCGATTGGCTATTATAACACCATTTTGAAAATGCCACAAAGCACTCTATAAGCTTGCTTGGTGAAAGTGCCCATCACCCTATTTTTTGACCTCATCCGAGGCCTCTAAAGCCTTCAAAACTGAGTTCAAAGTTTCTATATCCTACAGCCAATACTGAAAATCTTCAATAGCTTCCAATATACACTTGATCTGGAAATGAAACTTTACTAGCAGACTTATATGACCAAAATGAATCTCCAAGAAAGAAATCAGATCATTCTGAGCACATACAAAAATTACCAAAAATAGTAACTTTCCATAAATAGTAGTTCTGCACAAAATAGCCCTTATTGAATATAAAAATAGAAATATTTTTGGGTGATGCAAAATTGCTCTGACACCCAGGATGCTCTTGCATCAGACACCTAGGGTAATTTGAAAAGTGACCCTTTCACGACTCAGGTGTGTAGAGGAAAACCAACATGGCTAACCTCCTCCTTTGTTAGCCATGATGAATCTTCAACAGGCCGTCCTTTCCACTTGACGAGATATTCTTCATATGTCCTGTTCCTTGTGCTTCTACCAACATGATTATCTAGTATATCTTCGATCTCCTTCGTGTCTGAACTAGTTGCTGGAATACTCCACTGTGCTGCTGTGATTTCATTTTCAAGACCTCCTTCATGATACTCTATCAAATATAAAATGTTAAACACTGGTGAAATATTCAGCTCAGTAAGTAATTCTACCTCATATGCATTTCCTGAATCACGTTTCTTCAGTATCCTACATGGCCCAAACTTTTTCATTTTCAACTTGTTATATGTACCAACTGGAAACCGCTCCTTCTGTAAATGAACCATGACTTCAACGCTAACCTAAAATTCTTGATGCCTCCTTTTCTCATCTACCTTAGCCTTATACTACGCATTCATCCTGGTAATATGCTTCCTCACCTCCTCATGGATGTTCTTCGAGTGTTTTGCAAAATTCTCAGCTTCAGCACAACTTATTTCTCCTTTATCTGTATTTCTCAATTCAGATGCATTTCTTGGACTACTTCCATATACAATCTCAAATGGTGATTTACCAGTGCTCCTATTGACAAAATTATTGTATAAAAATTCTACCTATGGTAAAATCAAATCCCATCCTATTGGCTTATCTCCAACCAAACATCTCAGCAAATTTCTCAAACTTCTATTCACCACCTCTGTCTATCCATCAGTTTGTGGATGATGTGATGAAATGAACTTCAAATCTGTCTTCAACTTCTTCCATAATATACGCCAAAAATATCAAAAAAACTTAGTGTCCCGATCTAAAACTATGATCTTTGGCAAACCATGAAGTCTCACTACTTCTCTAAAAAACAATTCTGCTACATGAACAGCATCATTAGTCTTCTTGTAAGTAATGAAATGTGCCATCTTTGAAAATCTGGGAACCACCACAAAAATTGAATCATGTCCCTGCTGAGTCCTCGGTAGACCAAGAACAAAGTCCATGCTGATATCCTCCCAAGGCTTCTCTATTATAGGCAATGGCTGATACAACCCTATATTCTGCTTCACTCCTTTCACCATCTGACATACTCTGGAACTCTGTACAAACTTCTTCACATCTTGCTACAATTGTGGCCAATAATAATTTTCACTAACGAAAACAAAGGTTTTATCATGACCAAAATGTCCCACCAATCCTCCACTATGCTTCTCCTTGATGAGATTCTCCCTCATAGAAATTTGTGAAATGCACAACTGACTCCCTCTGAATAGCATATCATCCTGGATGATGAAATTGAACCATTTCATCCTATCTAGAGTAACAGGTTCTGTACAAGCTTTCAAGCTTCACCAAAATCTGCACCCTCCGGATACAAATTCTTGAGTTCCTTGAACCCAACCACCTCAATCTGTATTTTTTTTAGCAATAGTTGCCTTCTGCTAAGAGCATCTTCAACCCTGTTAGACTTTCCACTTCTGTGTTTCAAAACAAATGCATAACTCTGTAAAAACTCAACCCATTTCAAATGCTTCTGATTCAACTTTCCTTGACTATTCAACTATTACAAAGCTTGATGGTCAGTATACAAAACAAATTATTTAGGAAGTAGATAATGTCTCCACTTCTTTAATGCTTGAACTATAGCATAAAATTCCTGATCAAAAATAGAATATTTCCTCTTGGCATCATTTAACTTCTCACTGAAATAAGCAACATGTTTACCTTCTTGGCTCATAACAGCTCCTATTGCAGCACCACTAGCATCACAATCTACTTGAAACACCTTATTAAAATCTGAAAGTGCTAAAATAGGTTGTTTTGTAATTTTTTATTTTAACAATTGAAAACTTTTTTCTGCCCCATTAGTCCAGTTAAACTCTTTTCTATCCCCTCTCACTGTTTCAGTCAAGGGTCCACAAATACTGCTAAAATTTCTGATAAACTTTCTGTAAAAGCTAGCTAGACCATGAAAAGATCTTACCTCAGTAGCACTCCTTGGAGTAGGTCATTCAAGGATAGCCTGTACCTTCTCTGGGTCCATTTTTAGACCTTCTACTAAAACTACAAATCCCAAATACACTAACTCTTTCTTCACAAAACTGCACTTCTTCAAATTAATCAACAATTTCTATTCTCTCAACTTCTCAAATACCATATGAATATACATCATATGCTTATCCAATGTCTTACTAAATATCAAAATATTATCTAGGTAAATAATGACAAACTTACCCAGAAATTCTTTCAGAACCTCATTCATGAGCCGCATGAAAGTGCTCGGTGCATTGGTTAACCCAAAAGGCATGACTAACCACTCATACTGTCCTTCCTTTGTCTTGAAGGTAGTCTTCCATTCATCTCCTTCTCTGATCCGAATCTGGTGATATCTACTCTTCAAATCTATCTTTGAGAAATATACAGCTCCACTCAAAGAGTTCATAATATCATCCATTTGTGGCAATGGAAACCTATACTTGATTGTGATCTTGTTTATTGCTCTAGAATCTGTACACATCCTCCATTCTCTATTCTACTTTGGTGCTAATACTACTGGTACAACACATGGACTTAGGCTCTCCCAGATCAATCCTTTCTATAATAGTTCATGTACTTGTCTGTTCAACTCCTCACTTTCTACAGCTGTCATTCTGTGTGCTATCTTATTCGGCAAACCCGCTCCTGGGATCAAGTCCATCTAATGACTGATCTTTCTGACTGGTGGTAATCCATTAGGCACATTATCAAATACAATATCCTTAAACTCATTCAACAAATCTGCAACTTCTACAAGAACATCTTCTACTTCCTATTTACCAGCTTTTAGAATTAAAGAAAAATATACATGCTCATGCCTCATACCCTCTAAAATTTTTTTTTCATCAACAAAAGTTATCCTTACATTACCACATACCTTTTCTTTAGTCTCCTTCAATAGTTTTAGCTTATGTTGCACTCCATCCTTTGTCAGGGAATAGATAATCGCACGACCATCATGTACAACACATCTATCAAAATGTCATGGTCTACCCAACAACATATGACATCCATCCATAGATATGATATCACATAATACCTCATCTTGGTATCCGCTAATCTTGAACTTCACCAGGCATTGTTCATTGACCATGATCTTGTGGTCATCTTGTACCCAGGCAATCCGATATGGATGTGGGTGTTTCTATCTCTTGAGCTTTAACTTTGTCACCATCTCTTCTGACACCAAATTGTTAGTGCTTCCACTATCAATAATCACATCACAACATTTACCTTCACACTTGTACCTAGTGCGAAATAGACTCCTCCTTTGCTCAGGTTCATTCTCACCACTCAACAGGACTCTTCTGTTAATCAACGTTTCTCCTTTTTCAGCATCTTTAGAATTTGATGATCTGGCATCTTCATCTACATGTGCAACTCTAGCCTAGCCTTCATTTCTCCTATCTATTCTACCTTAGTGCTGAGGACATTCAAATGTCCTATGACCTTCTTCTCCACAGTGAAAACATGTTCCACGAAAGCCACCTCTTCTAGATCCTTGTCCTCTTCCTCTTCCTCTTTGATCTCTATTATTCTAATCCTGGAAGTGATTGGAATTATTTCTTCCCTAATTCTGACTACTACTGGCCTCATCCTTCTTTTTTGGATCTTCATTTCAGCCACCATATGACCATCCACCAGATCATCCACCGTGACCTTTTCCGTTTTATCTTCTCTCAAACTTCTTGTTCAACTTTTCATCTACTTTTAGGGCAAACTGGTATGCTTCTTCAATACTATTTATTCGAACCAGATTTAGCTCTTCCTGAATGCTTGGCCTTAACCCATTAAGCTATCGGGCAACTTTCTCCTTATCAGCTTCTGGATGGCCTGTTTTGATGAGGAGTCGATAGAACTCCTCTGTATACTCTTGAACAGATCTTCCTACTTGCTTCAAACTTTGCATTTTCTTTAGTAGGTCAAGCTCATAATCAACAGGAATGAACTGTTGCTTCAATTTATCCACCATCTGATCCCATCTTATGATTTTATCTTTCCCTCTTCTATTTCACTCCAATTGAATCTCTTGCCACCATATCTTCGCATGACCTTTCAGTCTGGCCTTCGCAAATTTGACCCTTTCAGGATCCTCAACATCTTCATACTCAAAATATTCCTCACATTCATTGATCCAGTGGATCAATTCTTCTGGGTTAAGATTTCCAAAAAATGTAAGAACCTCAATCTTAGGTCTTTTCTCAATTTTGAAAATCGCCTGAAAAAGTATTTCTTCCTCTTGGTTCACAACTTTGGCTTCTCCTTCTTGATATTCTTCTTTGGCTTCATCCTTGCTTTCATCTCTGACACTGAGATTCATTCCTCTGCGAATCTCTTCTTGCAATGCTCGCACTTATCTCTGCAGCTCTCTAACCTCAGGTGTCACAGCACTAGCTCTTCTGCCACATTCTCTTCGTGGAGGCATTTTCACGATGCGCACTGAAACCCTAACCATGGTCCTGGTGTAAACTACCTCATAGTCGATGATTTGTTTACACACTCAAGAACCTGGCTCTGATACCACTTGATGAAGGGTGCTCCCCTTAATACCACAAACATATAACAGAAATAGAGAAACAACAACAATATACAAGAACAAAAAATTGGCTTCTTATTATCTCCACAAATGTGGAATTACAAACTTTCAGAATTTTAATATGCAAAGCCACATGGGCATTCCCTTACAATATTCTTTAGGACAAAGCCTCCAACTATTACCCAGATCTACTACCCAGAACTATTCTGAACTGCCTAAGACAATAATACAGCCTTCCTTATATAGGCAATTTTCCATCGCCTGGGAAGGTTGCAGAATTTTAGCCAATAAGGCCGACCAAACTTAGAATTATTTTATTTTACATTTTATTACATCATAGTCGGCTCAAGATAACCTTTGAAACATGAACAGAAATTTTGAAAAAAATTATTTTTCGCCATTTCAGGTGGCCCAACTTTCGAAGACCATAAGTCATCACCAGTTCACCCGATCGGCTATTATAACCCCATTTTAGAAATGCCACGAAGCACTCTACAGGCCTAACTAGCGCAAGCGCCCATCTCCCAAATTTTTGACTGCATCCGGGGCCTCTAAAGCCTTCAAAACTAAGTTCAAAATTTTTGTACCTTGCTGCCAATACTGAAAATCTTCAATATCTTCTAATATACACTTGATCTAGCAATGAAACTTTACTGGCAGACTTATATGACCAAAATGAACCTCCAAGAAAGAAATTAGATCATTCTGAGCACATACAAAAATTACCAAAAATAGTAACTTTCCATAAATAGCAGCTCTGCACAAAATAGCCCTTATTGAATATAAAAATAGAAATATTTTTGGGTGATGCAAGATTTCTCTTACACCCAGGATGCTCCTGCATCACTATAATTTCCCTGATCTTAGCAGAATCAACAGCTATTCCATCTCCTGTAATGATGTGACCCAAATAACTTATTTTTATTTTGAAAAATTCACATTTTTTAAGATTGGCATATAGCTTGTTCCTGTGGAGACATTCAAAGACTTGCCTCAAATGCTACTCATGCTCCTCCAAGGAGTTAGAATATACCAAAATGTCATCAAGGAACACTACCATAAACTTATCTAAGAAAGTCCTGAATACTCCCTGCATCAAACTCATGAATACTGATGGTGCATTAGTCAACCCAAATGGCACTACCATGAATTCATAATGCCCATACCTTGTGCAAAAAGTTATTTTATGAATGTCAGCTTCTTGAATCCTTAACTGATGATATCTAGATTTGAGATCAATCTTGGAAAACACCTTGGCTCCCTTCACTTGATCAAACAAATCATTGATGCAAGGCAAAGGATATCTATTTTTGATGGTAGCTTTGGTCAGTTGTCTATAGTCGATACAAAGCCTCAAAGATCCATCCTTCTTCTTGACGAAGATAACAGGTGCTCCCCAAGGTGAAACACTAGGTCTAATAAGTCCCTTCTCAAGGAGTTCCTCAATTTGAACCTTGAGTTCCACTAATTCTTGAGCGGTCATATGGTAAGGAGTCTTGGAAATTAGTTTGGTTCCCAGCAAAAGATCAATCCTAAAATCAATTTCTCTTTTAGGTTGGATTCACAGAATCTCTATAATGAATACATCTAAAAATTCCTTCAAAATTGGATGATCTAAGCTGGTGTTCCAAGCAACTGGTTCTTCAAAATCATTGATAGAAATAGCAAACAATTTGCATCCCTTTTCTAAACATCTCTGAAGTTTCTTAGCAGAAATAGTTCTGACTGACATAGGCCTCTTAACACCTAAAATAAACTTGATGGTTCTATTATCATCGATACACCTAACGGTCTTCTCTCTACAATCGATGACAGCTTGGTGTTGATCTAACCAATCCATACCCAGAATAATGTCATAAGAACCTAAAGGAATAACCCTAAGGTTAACTGTAGTAGTAAAAGTCTTAAATTGGACCTTACAATTTTTAGCTATAAACCCCGATTCAACCTTTGTCCCTGATGCTAACTCAACTTGCTATGCCAATTCAGCTTTACTCACAGGAATTCCACATTACTTAACCAAATTGGAAGAAATAAAAGAGCCAGTGGCACCAGAGTCAAATAAAATAGAGATCTTCTTACCTTGGTAACTACTCTAGCTTCAATCACAATGTTCTGATGATCTACTTGTTTTTGATCCACAATAGCAAAGATGTGATGATTCCTTCTAGAGTCACCAATAGTTGCCTCGGAACCTGTGGCTTTAGACCTGACCTGACTATTGCCTCGAAGGGGAAAATTCCATTGCAAATGCCCCAATTGTCCACATTGCCAACACTCTACTCCTCTCTTGGTACTTTTATCCTATGATGAGTTCGCTGGAGGTGATGCATAACTCTATTGTACACTCTGAGTTGGTTTAAAGGACTTAGGTTGCTCAGGAACCTTGAAACTCTTGTTTGATTTGGAAAAATTTTCAAACTTCCTCTTCTGAAATTTACCACTCGATCCACTGGAAAATGCCTTGAAATTATCTTGATAAGGTTTCTGATTCTTCCCAGTGCTTTGAGCTGGTGGATTCACTGATCCTTGGGCTGAAAATCCTGACTTCAATTCTGTGAGCTTGGCTTGATCAGCAGCTTCTTTCACTATCTTAGGTTTGAAAGTTCTCACTTCTTCTCCAATTTTAGGGTTCAAACCCCTAATGAAGTGTTGTACCAAAGGTTTATCATTCTCTAACCAACTAGAATATTTCTTCAGTTGGAAAACCCTCCTCTCATACATTTCCACCATTGAGTTGCCTTGAGAAATACTGAAGAATTCTTCAAATCTAGTTTGTTGCCAATAATCCAACATGAATCTCTCATGGAATCTTTCTATGAAAAGCTCCCATGTAACCTGAGAGATAAGAATTTTAAGTTGCTCTAGTTCCATATTCCACCATATGGAAGAAAAGGATCTTAGCTGCATTATGGTCCAACGAACCTTCACATTACCATGATAATCATGGAGAATAAAACACCTTTCGATGTTCAAGAGCCATGCTTCAGCTTCAGCACCACCCTTTGTTCCACTGAAATATGGTCCTTTGAGCTTAGAAAGGTCTTTTAACTGAGTCCTGATAACAGGATCTTCCACTACAGGGACTCGTATAACATGAGCATTTGCTACACCATCTGGAACATTGTTCCTTGCTTCAATGTTATCCAACCTCTCAAGGATCTGTTGGAGAACTTCAACCTGAGGTACCTCTCGATCTTCCTGATCCATTCCTATTAAAGGATCAACTTGTTCATCACCAAGTATTCCTTGGTGACCTCATCCTCTTCCTCAACCATGACCATGACCGCATCGTCCACCCCTACCTCTACCTAAATTAGCATCAACTGGGTCACCACGTCTTTGTGCTCCTCGTGTAACAAGAGGCATGTTTGAATTCCTATAGAAAAGATCAATAAAAATCACTAATGGAAGCATAATGATAAAACCCCTTTTTCTTTTAAACCCTCAAGCCCTGAGTGTTTAAAATTGGGCTCTGATACAAAATGTAACACCCCATCTAAACTTAAAGCTAAAAGATGAAACCAAAGAAGATTCAACCATAAACAAAATTAGATAGAACCATAGTAAAAAAATTTTTAAACCTACAAACTGAAACATATAATCATAAAAACTGCTTCAAAGAGCTTTATAGTTTTCAACTAAATTACATCAGAGTAATAAGAATACTCTTTATTCAAAGACTTAGTTTCAGAAACAAAATTTCCTTCTTAACCAACCCTTTACATTCTATGAATAGTTCTGATAACTAAGAAAACCAAGAAATGATCTGCTTCCCATAAATCTTAACAACTGCTATCCACTATCCCATACTCATTGATTCATCCATCTAAAACCTGAAAATCAAAATCAACACAAACGCAAATAGCAAACAGGGCTCAGTCACATTGATTAAGATAACGAATCATCTCCAAAATTCTGCAACCACAAAAGTCAGTATAATATAACAATTATGCAGATTAACAAACAAATGTTATTGAAATCTAATAACATAATTCCATTTTGTTACACCAAAAACATCAAGCACTGAATCTCTTTCTAACAGAAATAAACTCGCAAAGAAAATGACAAAGTAATGATCCAATAGTTCATGGGTGTCCACATAAGGACCTATGCTATATATCCATAAGGAAACCTCGTAGTAATCCATTATGTCTGATGAAACCATAATGTTTTATCTTATTAATTGAAACCCATATCCCTTGAATTTATAATTATCACTTTATTAAACAATTGACAAAAATTCTTTCCCATAAGGATATAGACTAGTGTCAGTCACAACTGATAGAAATTCTATCACCACAAGGTACTAGACTGGTGTCAGCCCCCAATCTAAGGATCATACTTGCATTATCTCAAAACACTTGATCTAGCAATTAGTGATTGAAATGAAATGAACTACATTACACAATTTCACTAACTCTTCATTTCTATTGCATCAATTTATAAAATTGAAACAACAATCAAAAATTCCATTTAGATCCATGTTTCCATATTCCTTAACATACATTCTTAAATATGATGTTTCTCAAAAGAACAAAAGATCATAGTTCTTTCTCCATCACAAATCCAATCAAATAATAATCTCCACATTGAGTTAACATTAAATCTGAAACTGTACAATAAAATGTCCATACTAAACTCATGATTCCATTGAATAGAAAAGAACTAACATAATCATATATCAGCTGAATCAACACAACACCCATCACTTTTAACAAACATACAAGCTTGCCATAACCAATTTATTATAAACAAATTTTCCATACATCCTGCTCTGTTAATTACAAGTTTATACTTTTATATACATGTTGGCGTATGTACATGTATACACCACAGCTTGTGTCTACATATACATATCCCATCAGGTGTGTGTGTGTGTGTGTGTATATATATATATATATAAACTTGTAATTAATAGTTCAGAATTATAAACATAGCATCTATTATATACATGTTGGCGTATGTACATGTATACATCACGGCTTGTGTATACATATACATATCCCAGTAGGTATATATATATATATATATATATATATATATATATATATATATATATATATATATATATATATATATATATATATATATATATATATATATATATATATATATATATATATATATATATATATATATATATATATATAATTGCATAAACTTGTAATTAATAGTTTAAGTCCATAAATATACAATAGAAAACCATACTAATCATCTCTGTCCTATCAAACACATCTACCTTATAATACTCCTGAATCTGCCGAATACATAAAAGAATGACAAAATAATAAGAACCAACTTCTACATCTAAACAAAATACCAAAGTGTCCTCCTTACTAACTGAGAAAGATAAAAATTGACTTTCCTATAAATTCCTAACATTTCCTAATGTCGATACAAACTATATTTCACACTAGTGATAATTTTTGAAGAATCATATAGCTCGCAGTCAAGATTTGATACAACCAAAACTATCTACATTTCACTATTTGATTGAAATAGACAGTGACAAACACCCATTTGACACAACAAACATCGATACCAAATAACTAAAGGATTATACCCAAGAAAACCTTAATCCACACCAATGTTGTGAGAGTGTAAATACTCAATACGATAGGTATCAGATAACACTATGAACTACCACTAATCTCTATTTCCACAATACAGCTCAAAAAGGAAACATCGATACCAGATTCGATTTATAATAGTGATAGGAAAACCCCATTTCACCTTATAACCAAGACTCTAACACATTGAAAACATTTTGTTGCCATAGTGTTCCTAACAATAGGAAATAGTACCAGAATATCTTAAAAGAAGCTTTTATACCAACACTCATTCTGGTTCCAAACTGTATTTATATGCCGATTCTCAAACCCGACTAACTCCCTTAACACTGACCAAAACAAGTAAACAACGACACAAAATGCACTATGGAAGCACCATATTCAACTACAACAACTATACTCCAATAGTTCGGCACAAACATAAATAAAACACTACCAACCTCATACTCAAAACCAAGAAAACCCATCATACAATATGCTCAAAACAGCATATTAATAACATGAATTTCAAATTCCTCCACTAACATAAAATCCATTAACTAAATAAACTTCTTAATCCAACCAAGAAGAAAAACCGATTCATGACCGAAACTCACAGAGTATACATTCATAATACCTTCCATTCATCAACTCACTAATAGCGTAACTAAACAATCTAATATCTCATTTGTAGAAAATAAAATGGAAACAGAGGATAACGTGAGAGAATGCCCCTGCCTAGTATTTGTGTGGGGAGATATCCAAAAACTGAAACGCCAAAACTAGCCCCCGCCTGGTCAGCTTCACAGACGAACCCTAATCTCAACCACGAAGATCCCTTTTCACAGACTGCCAAAGTGTCGTACAAGAGAGCCCACAATGCAAATGCAGAGATAACAGTATGAAACACAAAACTTCCCAAATGACCACGAATAGAAGGGTATAACTTGTCGTGAAAACCCCTTTCCATTCCAAGCAACTTATCATATAAGATATAACAGGAACACGGGTCCATAACTAACTGTTTACCCAAACTGTCGTAGAATAACATGGTGAAAAATGGAGCCATAATTCAACTGCAACTCCTTTACCAGAGCTAATGGCGGACATCAAATGCAAAGATAAATTTCATCGATAATTTCATTCAATGCGAGCTTATCTCTTGCAGTAAACACAATACATTCCCTGCCAAATGTCCATCAAAGTACAATCCCATAACCTGAAAATAGCTTAAACCCCACTAACACCACTATGCAATGCAAGTGCAATTAAACCCTACCGATAAGTCATGTCTTCGAGCCAAATCATAAATAAGAAGACAAAGAGATACATTAATACACATCTATGTTAAATAACATTAGTCGATCTTAACTAACTTAAGCATCAAAGATAACAGTGCATTAACAATGTCAAATTACTAACACTTCATCAAACTAACCTCCTACTAACATACAAAATAGGATATGCTAACTTAGATAATTCTTTAGTTTTAGCTAAAGATAAACAACATAATTTCTAAAACAATTACTCATAAATATATGTATAAATATACATACATATATATATATATACATACATACATACATATATATATATATATATATATATATATATATATATATATATATATATATATATATATATATATATATATATATACATATATATGTATATATACATATATATGTATATATACATATATATGTATATATACATATATATGTATATATACATATATATGTATATATACATATATATGTATATATACATATATATGTATATATAGATATATATGTATATATACATATATATGTATATATAGATATATATGTATATATACATATATATGTATATATAAATATATATGTATATATACATATATATATATACACATATATGTATATATAGATATATATATATACATATATATATATACACACACACACACACACACACACATATATATATATATATATATATATATATATATATATATGTGTGTGTGTGTGTGTGTGTGTGTGTGTATATATATATATGTATATATATATATTGATGCAGGAGCATCCTGGGTATAAGAGCAATCTTGCATCACCCAAAAATATTTCTGTTTTTGAATTCAATAAGGGCTATGCTGTGCAGAGCTGCTATTTATGGAAAGTTACTATTTTTGGTAATTTTTGTCTGTGCTCAGAATGATCTAATTTCCTTCTTGGAGGTTCATTTTGGTCATATAAGTCTGCCAGTAAAGTTTCATTTCCAGATCAAGTGTATGTTGGAAGATATTGAAGATTTTTGGTATTGGCAGCAGGGTACAGAAACTTTGAACTCAGTTTTGAAAGCTTTAGAGGCCTCGGATGAGGTCAAAAATTTGGGAGATGGGCGCTTTCGCCAGTCAAGCCTGTAGAGCGCTTCGTGGCGTTTCCAAATAGGGTTATAATAGCCAAGCGGGTCAACGGGTGATGACTTATGGTCTTCGGAAGTTGGGCCACCTGAAATGGTGAAAAATAATTTTCTTCAAAATTTCTGTTCGGGTTTCAAAGGTTATCTTGAGCTGACTATGATGTAATAAAATGTAAAATAAAATAATTCTAAGTTTGGTCCGCCTTATTGGCTAAAAATTCTGGAACCTTCCCAGGCGGTGGAAAATTGCCTATATAAGGAAGGCTGTATTATTGTCTTAGGCAGTTGAGAATAGTTCTGGGTAGTAGATCTGGGTAATAGTTCGAGGCTTTGTCCTACAGAATATTGTAAGGGAATGCCCATGTGGCTTTGCATATTGTAATTCTGAAAGTTTGTAATTCCACATTTGTGGAGATAATAAGAAGCCAATTTTCTGTTCTTGCATATTGTTGTTGTTTCTCTATTTCTGTTATGTGTTTGTGGTATTAAGGGGAGCACCCTTCATCAAGTGGTATCAGAGCTAGGTTTTCTTGAGTGTGTAAACAGATCGCCGACTGTGAGGCAGTTTGCACCAGGACCGTGGCTAGGGTTTCAGCGCGCATCGTGAAAATGCCTCCACGATGAGAACGTGGTGGAAGAGTTGGTGCTGTGACACCTGAGGTTAGAGAGCTGCAGAGACAAGTGCGAGCATTGCAAGAAGAGATTCACAGAGGAATGAATCTCAATGTCAGAGATGAAAGCGAGGATGAAGCCGAAGAAGAATATCAAGAAGGAGAAGCCGAAATTGTGAACTAGGAGGAAGAAAGACTTTTTCAGGCCATTTCCAAGATTGGAAAAAGACCTAAGATTAAGGTTCCTACATTTTCTGGAAATCTTAACCCAGAGGAATTGATTGACTGGATCAATGAATGTGAGAAATATTTTGAGTACGAAGATGTTGACGATCCTGATAGGGTCAAATTTGCGAAGGCCAGATTGAAAGGTCATGCGAAGATCTGGTGGCAAGAAATTCAGTTGGAGCGAAATAGAAGAGGGAAAGATAAAATCACAAGATGGGATCGGATGGTGGATAAATTGAAGCGACAGTTCATTCCTGTTGATTATGAGCTTGACCTATTGAAGAAAATGCAGAGTTTGAAGCAAGCAAGAAGATCTGTTCAGGAGTATACAGAGGAGTTCTATCGACTTCTCATCAGAACAGGCCATGCAGAAGCTGATAAGGAGAAAGTTGCCCGATACCTTAATGGGTTAAGGCCAAGCATTCAGGAGGAGTTGAATCTAGTTCGAATGAACAGTATTGAAGAGGCATACCAGTTTGCCCTAAAAGTAGAGGAAAAGCTGAACAAGAAGTTTGAGAGAAGACAAAACGGAAGAGGTCGCGGTGGATGATCTGGTGGACGGTCATACGGTGGCCGAAATGAAGATCTGAAAAAGAAGGATGAGGCCAGTAGCAGTCAGAATCAGCGAGGAAATAATTCCAATCGCTTCCAGGATCAGAATAATAGAGATCAGAGAGGAAGAGGAAGGGGACAAGGATCTGGAAGAGGTGGCTTCCATGGAACATGTTTTCACTGTGGAGAAGAAGGTCATAGGGCATTTGAATGTCCTCAGCACCAAGGTAGAATAGACAGGAGAAATGAAAGCCAGGCCAGAGTTGCACATGTAGATGAAGATGCCAGATCATCAAATTCTGAAGATGCTGAAAGAGGAGAAACGTTGATTAACAGAAGAGTCTTATTGAGTGGTGAGATTGAACCTGAGCAAAGGAGGAGCCTGTTTTGCACCAGGTGCAAGTGTGAAGGTAAATGTTGTGATGTGATTATTGATAGTGGAAGCACTGACAATTTTGTATCAGAAGAGATGGTGACAAAGTTGAGGCTCAAGAGACAGAAACACCCACATTCATAACGGATTACCTGGGTACAGAATGACCACAAGGTCATGGTCAACGAACAATGCCTGGTGAAGTTCAAGATTGGCGGATACCAAGATAAGGTATTGTGTGATATCATATCTATGGATGCATGTCATATGTTGTTGGGTAGACCATGACAGTTTGACAGATGTACTGTACATGATGGTCGTGCGAATACCTATTCCCTGACAAAGGATGGAGTGCGGCATAAGCTAAAACCATTGAAGGAGGACTGAAGAAAAGGTATGTGGTAATACAAGGATAACTTTTGTTGATGGAAGAAATTTCCTAGATGGTATGAGGCATGAGCATGTATGTTTTTCTTTAATTCCAAAACCTGGTAAAGAGAAAGTAGAAGATGTTCCTGTAGAAGTTGTAGATTTGTTGAATGAGTTTCAGGAGATTGTATCTGATAAAGTGCCTGATGGATTACCACCAGTCAGGAAGATCAGTCATCAGATGGACTTGATCCCAGGAGCGATTTTGCCGAACAAGGTAGCACACAGAATGACACATGTAGAAAGTGAGGAGTTGAACAGACAAGTACATGAGTTGTTACAGAAAGGATTGATCCGTGGGAGTCTGAGTCCCTGTGCTGTACCAGCGGTATTAGCACCAAAGAAGAATGAAGAATGGAGGATGTGTACAGATTCTAGGGCAATAAACAAGATCACAATCAAGTACAGGTTTCCATTGCCACGAATGGATGATATTATAGACTGTCTGAGTGGAGCTGTGTATTTTTCAAAGATAAATCTGAAAAGTGGATATCATCAGATTCGGATCAGAGAAGGAGATGAATGGAAGACTGCCTTCAAGACAAAGGAAGGACTATATGAGTGGTTAGTCATGCCTTTTGGGCTAACCAATGCACCGAGCACTTTCATGCGGCTCATGAACGAGGTTCTGAAGGAATTTCTAGGTAAGTTTGTCATTGTTTACCTAGATGATATTTTGATCTTTAGTAAGACATTGGATGAGCATATGATGCATATTCGTATGGTATTGAGAAGTTGAGAGAAGAGAAATTGTTGATTAATTTGAAGAAGTGCAGTTTTATGAAAAAGAGTTGGTGTATTTGGAGTTTGTAGTTTCAGGAGAAGGTCTAAAAATGGACCCAGAGAAGGTACAGGCTATTCTTGAATGGCCTACTCCAAGGAATGCTACTGAGGTAAGATCTTTTCATGGTCTAGCTAGCTTTTACAAAAAGTTTATCAGAAACTTTAGCAGTATTTGTGGACCCTTGACTGAAACAATGAGAGGGGATAGAAAAGAGTTTAAGTGGACTAATGGGGCAGAAAAGAGTTTTCAATTGTTGAAACAAAAAGTTACAGAACAACCTGTTTTAGCACTTTCAGATTTTAATAAGGTGTTTCAAGTAGATTGTGATGCTAGTGGTACTGCAATAGGAGCTGTTATGAGCCAAGAAGGTAAACCTGTTGCTTATTTCAGTGAGAAGTTAAATGATGCCAAGAGGAAATATTCTGTTTATGATCAAGAATTTTATGCTATAGTTCAGGCATTAAAGAAGTGGAGACATTATCTACTTCCTAAGGAGTTTGTTTTGTATACTGATCATCAAGCTTTGCAATATTTGAATAGTCAAGGAAAATTGAATCAAAGGTATTTGAAATGGGTTGAGTTTTTGCAGAGTTATACATTTGTTTTGAAACACAGGAGTGGAAAAGTCTAATAGGGTTGCAGATGCTCTTAGCAGAAGGCAACTATTGCTGACAGAAATGCAAATTGAAGTGGTTGGGTTCAAGGAACTCAAGAATTTATATCCAGAGGATCCCGATTTTGGTGAAGCTTGGAAAGCTTGTACAGAACCCATTACTCTAGACAGGACAAAATGGTTGGATTTCATCATCCAGGGTGATATGCTATTCAAAAGGAGTCAGTTGTGCATTCACGAAGTTCTATGAGGGAGAAATCTCATCAAGGAGAAGCATAGTGGAGGATTGGCTAGACATTTTGGTTGTGATAAAACCCTTGCTTTGGTTGGTGAGAATTATTATTGGCCACAATTGCAGCAAGATGTGAAGAAGTTTGTACAGAGTTGCAGAGTATGTCAGATGGTGAAAGGAGTGAAGCAGAATACAGGGTTGTATCAGCCATTAACTATACAGAGAAGCCTTGGGAGGATATCAGTATGGACTTTGTTCTTTCTTTACCAAGGACACAGCGGGGACATGATTCAATTTTTGTAGTAGTTGACCAATTTTCAAAGATGACACATTTCATTCCTTGCAAGAAGACTAATGATGCTGTTCATGTAGCAGAATTGTTTTTCAGAGAAGTAGTGAGACTTCATGGTTTGCCAAAGACCATAGTTTCAGATCAGGACACTAAGTTTGTTGGGTATTTCTAGCGTACATTATGGAAGAAGTTGAAGACAGATTTGAAGTTCAGTTCATCAAATCATCCACAGACTGATGGACAGACAGAGGTGGTGAATAGGAGTTTGGAAAATTTGCTGAGATGTTTGGTTGGAGATAAGCCAACAGGATGGGATTTGATTTTACCACAGGCAGAATTTGCATACAATAATTCTGTCAATAGGAGCACTGGTAAATCACCATTCCAGATTGTATATGGAAGTAGTCCACAAAATGCATATGAATTGAGAAAGATAGATAAAGGAGAAATAAGTAGTGCTGAAGCTGAGGATTTTGTAGAACACTTGAAGAACATCCATGACGAGTGAGGAAGCATATTACCAAGACGAATGCACAGTATAAGGCTAAGGCAGATGAGAAAAGAAGGTATAAAGAATTTCAGGTTGGTGATGAAGGTCATGATTCATTTGCGGAAGGGAGCGGTTTCCAGTTGGTACATATAACAAGCTAAAAATGAAGAAGTTTGGGCCATGTAAGATACTGAAGAAGCATGATTCAAGAAATGCATATGAGGTAGAATTGCCTAGTGAGCTGAATATTTCACCAGTGTTTAACATTTCAGATTTGACAGAGTATCACGAAGGAGGTGTTGAAGATGAGGTTGCAGCAGCACAGTGGAGTATTCCAGCAACTAGTTCAGACACTAAGGAGATCGAAGATATACTGGACAGTCGTGTTGGCAGAAGCACAAGGAACAAGACATATGAAGAATATCTGGTCAAGTGGAAATGACGGCCTGTTGAAGATTCATCATGGCTGACAAAGGAGGAGGTTAGCCATCTTGGTTTTCCTCTGCACACCTGAGTCGTGACAGGGTCACTTCTCAAATTACCCTGGGTGTCTGATGCAGGAGCATCCTGGGTATAAGAGCAATCTTGCATCACCCAAAAATATTTCTATTTTTGAATTCAATAAGGGCTATCCTGTGCAGAGCTGCTATTTATGGAAAGTTACTATTTTTGGTAATTTTTCGTCTATGCTCAGAATGATCTAATTTTTTTCTTGGAGGTTCATTTTGGTCATATAAGTCTGCCAGTAAAGTTTCATTTCCAGATCAAGTGTATGTTGGAAGATATTGAAGATTTTCGGTATTGGCAGCAGGGTACAGAAACTTTGAACTCAGTTTTGAAGGCTGTAGAGGCCCCGGATGAGGTCAAAAATTTGGGTGACAAGTGCTTGCGCCACTCAAGCCAGTAGAGCGCTTCGTGGCATTTTTGAAATGGGGTTATAATAGCCGAGCGGGTCAACGGGTGATGACTTATGGTCTTCAGAAGTTGGGCCACCTGAAATGGCGAAAAATAATTTTCTTCAAAATTTCTGTTTGGGTTTCAAAAGTTATCTTGAGCTGACTATGATGTAATAAAATGTAAAATAAAATATTCTAAGTTTGGTCGGCCTTATTGGCTAAAAATTCTGGAACCTTCCCAGGCGGTGGGAAATTGCCTATATAAGGAAGGCTGTATTATTGTCTTAGGCAGTTGAGAATAGTTCTGGGTAGTAGATCTGGGTAATAGTTCGAGGCTTTGTCCTACAGAATATTGTAAGGGAATGCCCATGTGGCTTTGCATATTGTAATTTTGAAAGTTTGTAATTCCACATTTGTGGAGATAATAAGAAACCAATTTTCTGTTCTTGCATATTGTTGTTGTTTCTCTATTTCTGTTATGTGTTTGTGGTATTAAGGGAAGCACCCTTCATCATATATATATACATATATATATATATATACATATATATGTTATATAGATATATATGTATATACATATATATGTATATGTATATACATATATATGTATATATATATATATATATATATATATATATGTACATATATATACACATATACATATATATACATATACATACATATATATATACATATATACATATATACATATATACATACATATATATATATACATAATATATATACTTATATATATATGTATATGTATATACATATCTATATGCATATGTATATACATATGCATATGTATATACATATATATATATATATATATATATATATATATATATATATATATATATATATATATATATAGTATATATATATATATATATATATATATATATATATGATGAAGGGTGCTCCCCTTAATGCCACAAACACATAAACAGAGATAGAGAAACAACAACAATAATATGCAAGAACAGAAAATTGGCTTCTTATTTTCTCCACAAATGTGGAATTACAAACTTTCAGAATTACAATATGCAAAGCCACATGGGCATTCCCTTACAATATTCTTTAGGACAAAGCCTCGAATCAATACCCAGAACTATTCTGAACTGCCTAAGACAATAATACAGCCTTCTTTATATAGGCAATTTCCACCGCCTAGGAATGTTCCAGAATTTTAGTCAATAAGGCCGACCAACCTTAGAATTATTTTATTTTACATTTTATTACATCATAGTCGGCTCAAGATAATCTTTGAAACCCGAACAGAAATTTTGAAGAAAATTATTTTCCGCCATTTCAGGTGGCCCAACTTCCGAAGACCATAAGTCATCACCAGTTGACCCGCTCAGCTATTATAACTCCATTTCAGAAATGCCACGAAGCACTCTACAGGCTTGACCCGTGCAAGCGCCCGTCACCCAAATTTTTGACCTCATCTGGGGCCTCTAAAGCCTTCAAAACTGAGTTCAAAGTTTCTGTACCCTGCTGCCAATACCAAAAATCTTCAATATCTTCCAATATACACTTGATCTGACAATGAAACTTTACTGGCAGACTTATATGACCAAAATAAACCTCCAAGAAAGAAATCAAATCATTCTGAGCACATACAAAAATTACCAAAAATAGTAACTTTCCATAAATAGCAGCTCTGCACAAAATAGCCCTTATTGAATATAAAAATAGAAATATTTTTGGGTGATGCAAGATTGCTCTTACACCCAGGATGCTCCTACATCATATATTATATATATATATATATATATATATATATATATATATATATATATATATATATATATATATATATATATATATATATTATATATATATATATATATATTGTTGGAAATATTCAGGAATTAACCAAGTTACTGAGAGGGGAGGGGTGAATCAGTTACTCCAAATTTTCTTCTAATTTTAACATGGTATTTTACTTTTAACCTTTGCATACAGAAAGCATGAAACTTAAAAGCATTCACAATAATGACACATGGATTTGGTTACCCAGAAACCTTCCAAAAGAAAGTAAAACTGGGGTGGGGATGAAACCCGCAAAGCTTTAATACTGCAGAATAAAGTTGGCCGGTTAAGGCTTACAATTGATCACTTCTGATGATCTGCCCTGTTAGGAGCAATAAGGATTGCTAAATCCACCCTGTTAAAGGATTTACAAACATACAGTGAAGTATGCACTCGGTAAAGTGATTTATACAAAGACTGTTAAGTCTACCCGGTTAAAGGATTTAGTACTGATTCACCTGTTAGAATGAAACAGTAGATCTCTGCTTTGCAACTGGATTGCTGAATGAGATTCGCTGATGTATTGATCACCTTCTATGATGAATTTGTCTTTGCTGAACCTTATACTTCTGAAGCCTTCTGTAATTCGCTTATCTCTTCCTTTCTTTTTCTTTCACATATATTCTTCTTGATTCTTTTTCATCTTTTTACAATATAGTTTATATACAAGTCTCAAACAATTAATTACAATTACAATTATACAGTCGGCTTGACAAATAAACATAAGTGCTACTAAGTCGGCCCAAATATGGTTACTCGGTTCCTTCACACTGACTCGGTGACTTTCTGATACTCGGTGTCCACTGCTATACTCGGCATCGTCATGCACTCGGTAGAAGTGAAGGCACGGTTCATACTGATCACTCGGTAGGTATTGAACTCGGTAAGCATTGGTGACTCGGTAGACAAGATGTTACTCGGTTTACATTGTCCCTGATCGGTTTGTACTAACTTGCTCAGTTTCCATTGTCTGCTCGGTTTGCACTGTCTGCTCGGTTTGCACTGGCTGCTCGGTTTGCACTGTCTGCTCGGTTTACACTGTCTGCTCGGTTTGCCCTGTCTGCTCGGTTTACACTGTCTGCTCGGTTTTACACTGTCTGCTCGGTTTGCACTGTCTGCTCGGTTTGCACTGTCTGCTTGGTTTTGCACTGTCTGCTCGGTTTACATCCAGAATGGAAATAAGTGTTGTCACTAGTGGCAATACTGCTTAATGCCAACAATCTCCCCTTTGGCATTAGTGACAAAAACACTTATTGGCCAAAATTATATACACCGAATCATGCTGAGTTTTATTTGATTTTTTTTTCAAATTTGTCTTTGTTATAGGGCTTTATACATTGTCTCCCCCTTTCAATGTGCTAACTATTTCTTATACAAATCTATACAGTATACATATCTCTCCTTCTATACATATCTCCCCCTTTTTGACGATAATGCCAAAGGTGCATATACAATTTATTTACAGAGAGAATCCAAAATTTGATAAGAAATCAGAATGTACCTTCATTATTAGTGCCAGGGTTCTTGTCCCCAACTTTCTTGCAGAATCTTACATGTTTGTATGGCAATTTGGATTTCTGGAGAGAGTTCAATCATGTGATCTGCTATGGAGAACTGATTGTCATGAATCAATGTTCTGGAATGTTCAATGTGCTTATACATTGTATTCATGATGGGAAGGATCATGTGTTGGATGTCTAGCAGTGTGGACCGGATCCTTGAGTCTTCTTTCAATAGATCAGACTGCATATTGGATAGATGTGAAATTTTCATGTGATGAGCAGAGCTTGAACTTGGTTCAAGTTGCAGCTTCTGTATGCTAATCTTCATATCCTCATCCATTTTATTCATTTTATCTTTGACATCCTTTGTGAACTCG